>CM050925.1:31001383-31401383 GCA_027742785.1 Vigna reflexopilosa | reverse complement strand
CTGAGTAGTCTAGTATTCGCAAGTTTATGAACCAAAGTCCAAGTACAAACTGACACTAGTAAAAAATTGGGTTTTTACAGCACACATTATTCCACGGTTCACCAGAAACCGCAGCATAATACTGCGCAGTGGCAATTTTGAAAATAAATCGAACTTATAGGCCACAGTTCAGAGGGGAACCGCGACCTATTCCCCAGTCAAATTTCTGCCTTTGACGCGACGTCAGAACAACAATAAATTAGTGAGAGAATAGGTCGCGGTTCTCAGAGCAACCGCGGCCTATTCCCCCAGCAATTTATTGTTGTTCTGACGTGGCGGGGAATTTCAGAAATTGCAGGGGAATAGGCCGCGGTTGCTCCCAGAACCGCGACCTATTCCCCCTGCAACTTCTGACATTGCCCCCTAGTCAGCTCTTGGCCAGCTTTTGTAATAAATTGGAATGGGAATAGGCCGTAGTTGGGCGTTGAACCACGACATATAGGTTGAAAAAATTTCAAAACTGCCATTTTGTATTATTTTTTTCAGGAGAATAGGCCGCGGTTCTACATTCAACCGTGGCCTATTCAGCTATATTACAGCGGTTTCAATTTGAACCGCGGTAGTAACCTTTAAATAGGTTAAAAAAAACTGTGAAACAGTTTCTTCTTCTACGGAAATTTCTGAAACTCAAGCTTTCTCCCTCCGAACCATTCCTCTCCGCCGTTAACCATCAACATTGCTTCTTCCGTTTAATCATCAATGTCTTCTCCGCCGCTGAACACTTTCATTTTTACTTGGAGTTCGTCAAGTCCACCGTGCCACTTCTTCTCTACTGCCCCCATTCCTCTCCGCCGTGCCGATTCGTTTCTGCCGCGCCATTCTAGGTATCGCCTTTATGCCCTCGTCGTGTTTTCCTTTAAGCCTCCGTGTTTGCTTTTGTTTCTTTGTGCACTATATTTTGTGATATATGATTAAATATTAATTGTATGATTAAATATGATTAGATATTTCGTTTCTTGGTGCACCATATTTGTATCAAATGCCCGTAATTTGTATTATGATATCGGTATGAGTTTGGGAATAATGTATAATAATATAGGATTAGATATTAATTGTATGATTGAATTGATTGTATGATTGAATTAATTGTATGATTTAATTGATTTAATATGGAAAATTATATAATTGTAATTTTGTAATATTTAGGAATGGATCGAAATTGGATTAATTTACCACTTATTAGTGCTGAGTACGAGAGAGTGTAGAGGAATTTATACAATTTGCACAACGTAATGAGGGTACAAGTGATGATGAAGTGAAGTTTAGATGTTCTTGTGTGAACTGTTTGAATGGGAGAAAGTTGAACGCAACCCAAATTAGAGAACATCTTATATGTGATAGTTTCTTAAGATGTTATACAACATGGATATGGCACGGCGAAGAAATGCACTTTTCGACTGACTCCCAAACTGAAAATGTTATTGATTCCACCATGGAAGAAGATCGACCGGATGAAGACAAATTAGAGGACATGATCTGCGATGTTGGCACAGAAAATTTTGCCAAAGCTCATGTGTATGAGACGATGTCGACTGATGTAGAAACACCTTTGTATGTCGGTTCAACTAAGTTCACACGTTTGTCAGCGGTGTTAAGGCTCATGAATTTGAAGGCAAGCAATGGATGGACTGATAAGAGTTTTACAGAATTATTGACGTTGTTGAATGAAATGATGCCAGATGGAAATACACTACCCACTCGTAATTATGATGCGAAGAAAATTCTTTGTCCAATGGGTATGGAGTATAAAAGGATACATGCTTGTCCCAATGACTGCATTTTATATAGGAAAGAGTTTGAATTTTTGACACCATTGGAGATAAGCCTTTGGAGGTTGAATATGATGCTAATGTATTTGGGAGAGGCTCTAAGGTCCCATTATACCTGTATAGCCAAGATGTCAGAGAGCTTGCGTCGAGAATAGAAGAGTTGAATATTACATTAGTTCAGCTATGGATGATGTAAGTCTATGAGAAATTATTTATATAAAATTGATTTATATATCAAGTATACTTATATCAAAGTTAATTTTTGATTTCAGGTATATGTTTGGGATCAGTAACAACTTGGGGTACAATGATGACTATGGGTTCATTGATCCCCAAGTTATTCACGAAACAAATGATTTTGATCAGATCACAACATATCTCACAAGAAGATTTGCAAGCAGCAAGAAAATATATTTTATGCCTTATATATCTGGGTAAGTGAACTTTGTTAACATAATAAAGTTCCATATGTGATTTTAATATATAATAATTAAGTTATTGTGAATCTCAGACGCCATTGACAGCTTCTTGTTATTTCTATACAGGAGAGCTATGCTTTGTGGTTCTGCTCATTGCACAAGTCTCCTCTCACACATCTCAGACAAGCAGTTGAATGGTAAGAACCTCAATGTTTGGACTTTCTTTGTTATATAAATGAATGCTAAAACCTTTTTTCTTTATATGTAGTTCTATTCCAGCAAGTAAGATGATGGTTGGGAGATCAATTGCTAACAGTAGAAAGCTTGCATGGATTTCTCTCAAGGTTTGCCATATGCTAAAGCCATACTTTCTTATAGTTGTTTTGTTTTAATGATTTTCACTAACTATTTACAACTGTGATGATATATTGTAGTGTAATAGACAGAAGGGGTCATATGAGTGCGAATATTATGTAATGTATTGGATGACCCACATTATTCGTTCCCATATCACAAGAGGCTGGGAAATGGTAATATTTAAATTTAACAAATTTTGATTTTCTCCAACATTTGGAATTCATATACACTAATTAATATCAATTGTCTTGTGCAGAGATTCAAGACTACTACAGAAATTCCTGAGAAGCCACTTTCATTCATGAGGAAAGCTATTGCAAAATATTTAGTTAGATTATATAATAGTTCATAGTTATTAGATTTAAAATACATTTGAACATGTTGATTTATAGTTATTATGTGATTTAAATATTGATTATTGTGTTGAATCTATTGAATCTGTGTACATTATGTTATTGTTTGATATGCAGGTCTGTTTTTGTGATAGTGGATATCACAAAAATAGACATGCTATTAAAAAAAATTCCAGGAGAATAGGCCGCGATTGTGACTACAATCGCGGTAGAAAGTTAGACGAATTTTTTTTAAAAAAGGGTTTAGGCCGCGGTTGTAGCACGAACTGCGGTCTATTCCACCGCTTTTTACCGCGGTTCGAACCGCGGCCTATTGTGTAACGAATTTTTTTTTTAAAAAGGGGGGTTTTGGCCGCGGTTCCAGGGGGAACCGCGGTCTATTCCCCCGCTTTTTACAACGTTTTTAACCGCGACCTAAAGACTCAGACTTTTTACCGCGCCCGTATATGCTGCGGTTCGAAAACCGCGACGTATACTAAAAAACAACCGCGGTCGTTTCCCTGCGCTGCACTAGTGTGAATTCATCCATGTTGTCTAACTATCAATTCCTCTCCTTAATAAAGCAGACAATACACTTAAGGCTTCTTCATCTAACATTTTACTAGTAGTTATTAAGGAGAATGTAATAAGATAAGCATTTATATACCTTTCAAACATCTTATTGCTATCCTTGTTCTACCACTTGCAATATTGTAACTACCACAATCTTGTTTATCTTCATTCTTGTAATTTAAATGTTATTTGTCTTCATTCTTGTTTTTTAAATCTTCTTATACATTATTGTCTAATGAATCATTATGTAGAAAATCATACTCTTCCAACCTCCACTTTAATGTTTTCATTTCTCACTCTCGTGTCAATTCTTAGAGTTACATTATAAAACTTTTGACTTATAAGCCATTTTTATTTCAATAAAGACGAGATCCTGACTGATAATGCACTTCAAGAATTTTAGTTCAAGACTTCATAATATTTGTATGCACTCATTTTGGATATTGTAGGAACATGTGTTTAACAACACATGCTTTTATATTTCCTTATCTTGTTTGAGCATAGGAAACACAACCAAAGATTCTTAGATTATCAAGGTCGACAAAATGCCCTGACTAGATTTTCTCATTAGTCTTCATACCAAGCATTGTTGAAGGACATCTTTTAATTAGGAAGGCAGCTCTAGCTTCAGTCCAAAACACATTGGAAACTCCAAAACGCAACAACATACATCTTACTCCTTTTAGAATTGTGGTATTGAATCTCTAAGTTAGCTCATTCTATTTAGGAGTATCAATTATCTTTTTATGCCTATGTTGTTTTGCTTATAGAATATTTTAAATAACTTTAACCATAATTCAAGACCAATATCTATTACGAACATCTTTATTGTCTTATGAGTTTTGGTTTTCCACCATATGCTTCCATCTCTTGATGTTTTCAAAAGCTTTGTCTATGACCTTATAAGAGAAACCCTTAACTTCCTTGAATAATCATTTACTATCAATAAAAAAATACTTAGCACGAGCGTGTTATGGAGTTATAGAAGAACTCCATAAATAATCATGGATACAATCAAGATTAGTTTCATTATTTGTTGTTTAAAACTAAATTTTACTTTACAAGATTTTTTACAAACATAATGTTCATAAAATTTCAACTTATTAAATTTGTCAGTGTCGAACAAGCCTTACTTCTACAACTCAACAAGGTATTTCTCACTTACATTTCCTAACCTTATTTACCATAACTTAGTTTGGGACATGGTCCTCTACTCGATAATGAACATTGAGATAGGTACTATAACACGTTAAAAGGCATACAAATCATTCTTCCTCACACCCTTCATCACAACCATGGATCTCCTAAACTCTTTTAGCATCCCTCTTTTAGCTTTGAATACACATCCATTCTTATTTCTTGCTTAGTTAGGTTCAAACAAAAATTCTTCCAACAAATTTTCAATTCCATCATACATGCAAAACTCGATGATTCCAGCTACAATTAGTTTAAAGGACTTGTAATCACTAAGGAGAATTGACACTCCTTCAAGCACTATAAGCTCCCAAAAGCCATTGAAGGTTTGATGTCATCTGGAATGAATGTCTACAATTCATTATACTCTTTACAAAATCAGAACTAATAGACACCATTAAGACCTTCGATAATTCATAATCTTTTTTTAACCAAGTTGTTTGATCATATACAGACGATCTACTAGATCTAAATGGCTTATAAAGGAATACTTTCTTTTATTTATTAGTATAAAACTTTCTTGTATGTTTGTCCTTACAGTGTAGAATGTAATGTAAGACAAACTACCTTCACCACCGTTTCTTGACCTCGACTTTGACCTCCTTGTATTTTTTTTCATTAGTAGAAGTTATTCATGTTGCTACAAGGTCTTCTACACCACTATAAAAATTCACATCAAAGTTTTATTTAAATTCTTTCAAGTAAAGATTCATTTGAATTTCAGAGAGAGGGAAAGTCTCTCTTTCATACAACAAAGTCTCCTTAAAATGATCATGCATCTTAGATGCTAAACATAATAACAACAACATCTGATCTTCATAACAAATTTAAGAAGTTTCGCTAATGAACAAATTTGATCAGCAACAAGTATCACTTTTTCCAAGTTACATGAGTTTTAACCTCTCCAAGTATACGAGTTCAAACCACTTCAAGCTACATTAAGTATCAACATGTCCATGTATCATTCTCAATCCTTCCTTAAGATCAAGAACTCTCAATTATAACAATGAACAAATGTCACTCTTTTAGTAGGAGTGTAAGACAAATCTCATAGGTTACAACTTCACTCAATGAAGAATATTACAACAATCAAGCTTTCAACTCAATTTCTCTAAGATATTGTGGATATAACAATTTCACAACACTTTTTTCTTTTTCTTTTCTATTTTTTTGGTGTTCTTCTTATAAGGCTCAACCTTCATTATATAGATATTGCTTTAGTTAGTCGTTGAGACTTTGAATTGCAACTCTTGATTGCAATCTTCTTGATATGCAATGACTTGTTCAATTCTTTTAATTTGATACTTCAATTTGAATCTTGAACATCATTCTTCAAGACTTTAATTTTGAATTAGTTAATGCTCTTCAGTATATCCTTTTTCCTTTTGTGATTGAGCTCAAAGTTGATTTTGAACTATGTTCCCTTCAACGTTCACAATCTGTCTTGTTAAGGAAACTTTGAGCAATTTGATTCTGCAGTTGAATTGTTAGAGTAATAATATCTTTCATTCAGTTAAATAGATTATTTATAAGATATTTCTTAACGTTAATTTCATTCAAACATTTGATTCAAATACTTTCTTTTTCCATAATGATAATATTCGTTGTAATTCATATTATTGAATCTTTGTTTCAAACACTAAAATCAATATGTTAATTTGCATGAGTAGTAAGAGATTCAAATCCTCTTTCAAACAATCAAAGCATATTATAAATTTTCATCATTAAGGTTGTCTGAAAAAATTAGGTAGTATAATGACTTAAGTTGTCTTAACTGGTCTAATGCCCTAGTCGTCTAACACTCAAGTCGTCATATAATACCTTAGTTGTCTACATAATGAGATAGTTTGTCTAAAGACTTAGTTGTCTAATGTATTCACTTTCTGATTTCTACTACTAGACTCGTCTAACACCTTGGCTCGTCTAATGCTAAGACTTGAACTTTGCATTAACCATGCTTATTGCTTTTGTTGACACACATAATTTATGATTATAATCAATTAATCATATGCAAGCAATACTACACATAATATATTTTGATCTTCAAACCACATTGATCAATTTCCAATTCTCATTATCTCTATTAGATGTTTTCTGTTAGCCGTCTAATCACATCTTCACTTTTAACTAGAGACTTACACGTCTCGTAGAGTTTTGTTATCATTAAAAACTTATTGGTTATTAAGGCTCATCAATTTTAAAAAATTAAGCGATAAGTTTTCTTCGGTAATGTTTTCTTATTCTTCATAGCCATGGTATCATTCAGTTTGGTTTCACCTTTCAAAGCTTCTTGGAGACCCTATTGAACCAAAAACACATCTTAGTCAACCTTTATAGAGTAAATAACTCAATTAACACTACTAAAAAAAGGGTTTTAACGATGATTAAAAACCTTCTTTAGCTACAATTTTAAAATCGTCATTGAAACATCAAATTTTCAATAATGGGTTGAATTGTCACTAACAACAATTATAAAGAGAACCATTATCGTACATACATATTTCTCTTTTAAATTTGTTACTGAAGAGATATATAATGATGGAGATACAAGCTTCCCTCAGTCAATTCTAATGCATCCAATAAAATAATCAATATAAACAATTCTAACACATCAAAACTATACAAAGTACATTATATGTTTACAATACAAACTAAGTTTTAAAAAATTATCAAGGCAAACATTGTAGAGAAAACAAGAGAACCTATTGGGCTGAAGATTATCCAATGAGAGAATTAATGATGGCAACACAAATCAAATCAATGAAGTGGTGCAAAAATGCTTCAACACAAGTAATGGTCATGCAACGGGTGGATATGTAATGGAGACCTACAATGGTACAACAAATACAAAGGTAGAACAACCAAGAAGGAGGGCTAGAGGAAATAGTAGAAGGAAATAAAAGAAGTAAGAAGACAAAATGTTTGTTGCAACTACATTTTGTACAGTATAAAATTCATATAATGAACCATCATCATGGAACTCTATAATGACAATTTTTTTAAAATTTCATCGTAAAATAATTACAAGTTTGTTACCACATCTTATTCTATGTTGATTGTCTTATAATTGACAAATAATATTGTGTAACATCTTTATGTTATCCTATATGTGGGAAAAATTTTATCATAAAGATTTTATTGAAGAAAAGAAAAGTTAATTTATCTTGAAGTCAAAAATAACTTATTCATTAAAAGTAGAAATGAACTATGTGAAACAACTTGTATAAATTAACTTATAGGTAATTTAAGATAAACTTTCCCTTAACAATTTCTAGGAGAGAAGATAAAACAAAATTTCTCCATAAATGTAATTTATTTCGCAAGTTAAAAATAAAAAAAATTAAAAATTTATATAAAATGCTTTTGTTTTAGGTGTAGGGTTGATGAGTATATATTTAAGCCCTCATTTGGTCTTTAATATTGGATCCTTAATTGTTTTTGTAATTTACTAGAATATTTTAATTAGGATTTTTTATAATTGAGTTTATTTAGCATAAGATACAAAAACATGTTAAAACTAGCTTTTTAGTTGCATAAATGTTCTTTGGATATTTTGAGGTGTATTGGTACAGTTGCAACTAAGTTGAGTTCATGGAGGTATGAAAATAAATTGGTTAAAGTTTCATGACACCTTAAAGATAAATCCAAGAATAGAAAATAATCAAGACCACTAGAACTCAATCTAAGTATAGCATGAAAAAGTGAAGAAATTTGGCTAAACCAAGAAGATGGAACAAACAACAAAAATTGGATCTTGCAATTTTCTCTATTTTTTCTACTAAAAGAACTTTGATAATTGATAAATGTTTATGATTAAATATAATTGGGGGAAAGCATATATACTACAAAAAAGATGGGATTTACTCACGGCCAAAATCCCTCGGTAATGACAAAAAGCCGTCAGTAAACCCAAGTTATCGACGACCTCCCGATGGCCTAAAAGCCATCATTAATATGCGTGTCGGAAACATTACCGATGACTTTTTGGAGTTTACTTGAATAAGATCTAGGTTTCATTTATAAGAAATGCATAGCGAATTAGAAACCCAAGGTGCTCAAAACTATCCATGGTTAAAACCTATCAATTAAGCAAAACAATATCAAGAATTTCAAACTTTGAAGTTATATTGAAGTTAGTTTTTTATTATTAAACTTTGTTTTGCATTTAGGAACTTTTGAAACTTAGAATGATTGAAGTTTTCTTAATGAATGCTGAATGATTGCATTTGAATTGCCTGAATGAATTGATGTTTAGGATTGTTGATTTTTTATTTGCAGGTTTTGGGTATAATGCAAAAGAAACTGAAAAAAAAATGCACGTTATTGACGGCTTTCACCGTGCATTGCCGACGGCCTTAAGCCGTCACTAAATTTTGCCTGAATTATTGACGGCCTACAGCCATCGCTAAACCCATCCATTTTCACCTACCATTACCGAGGGCTTTTGCCCCTCGATAATACCGACGACTTAAGGTCGTCGCTAAATTCTTGATATTGTTTTGCTTAATTGATAGGTTTTAACCATGAATAGTTTTGAGCACCTTGGGTTTCTAATTCGCTATGCATTTCTTATAATTGAAACCTAGATCTTATTCAAGTAAAAAAAAATTCAAAAATTTAAATCGTAGTAAACAAATCATGTATGAGCCTGGTGCCCAGAAATTAGTAAACATGACTGTCATAGCAGACCAAATCACATTTACCACAAATTTAATAATACAAAAATTATCTTTCTAAACATGGTCAAACTGATAAATAGACCCTCCAATTCTAGATTCAATGGAAAAACTCCAATTTAACAATGATCAGCGTCACCACCAATACCCATATGTTTACATAACGTTTTTTATTTTTTTTCTCACCGCAACTGTACAAACAAGTGGTATTGCACTCACTAATTCGTCCTTTTTATTGCTTAGATAATAAGTTATGAAATGAATCACTAATCCTAGATTCATAGATATTTTATAAAAAGAAAAAATTTGTATCTTAAGATTTAAAAAATGTCTCGTTATAGTTTTTAATGGTTCAGTAAAAACGAATCTACTATTTCTTAAGTACAGTAAGTATTGTTTGTTCCAGCATACTCTAGATAGACATTTGCTTCTAAATATCTTTTCATAATTTCATCATCATTCATCTTCCAGGAAAGCACCAATGTATCTAATCGTAGATCAACTACGTACCAAAAACAATAACCACAATAACTTTTATCTTTTCTAAGAAAACATTTAATATAAAAAGAATCCTTATACATGTGTGCACCCGAGCCAACAATGAGGGAAAAACAGAATGACCATAATAACACAACAAGCAGAGTTAGCTCTTGGTGCATTAAATTACTACTAAAAGCAGGAATAACTTCAATAACTAAGATTTGAACAATGCTTATAATACCTGCATGAGTTGGTCTTCAGTTAGAGCTAATAAGCTAACTAAGATTGGAAACCGCCCTATAAACTCTAAGCTGAACCATATGTAATAATATCAGCACTTTCCACCTGAAATTACTGATGCCACTTTTAGATGCATTTTGAAGGTTGTTGGCAACAATAATATTATTCTCTAACTTCTGTATTTTTCTCTATGATGTAGAAGTGTGGAAAGTGCATAATAGAAAAGATTTACCTGTCTGCACAAAAGGGATGATTCTCGACACCCTACCTCCACAATGACCTCCCTGCACCACGACAACCAAAGAATGTGCAGGAATCATGTTCCACTAATAGTCTTCAACCAGAATCCCCCAACCGAAGCACCAATCGCCTCTGCTCACGACACCAACTGATGAAATAAGCAAAACAATTATAGTTTCAGATCAAGTATAAATAATACTGTAAAACATACTTTGATGTTAATAAAATTTTTGAGAAGTATTATTCAGTACTTGAGTGCCTCTGTGAGTGTGTTTCTCTCTCTGTCACGTGCTTCTTTTCTTTAACATCAGAAAGTGTATTTTGGTTGGTTTTATGCTTCTGCCCTTATTTTTTCTAATATGGTATCAAGAGCAAGGTTGTGAATCCTGGTGTGTGAAGTAGGTGCGTGATAGGTGACTAGAGGTGTATGATCTTTATCTGGTAGTGTGTGTATCCAGAGAAGAAAAAGAAGGTGACTTTGGCTGAAGAAAAATCAAAGAACCTGCAAGAACGTTTGCAAGAAAGGATGGCTGGAATTGGAGGAATACAGGGACCATTGCCCATGTTTGATGGCAAGCAATTTGATGATTGACGTATCAAGATGCTGGCTGTGTTTGGTTTTCAGGATGTCTTAGAGGTTATTGAAGAAGGACTGCCTGTGTTGAGTGAAAATGCGTCTCAAGAAGAGAAGAAAGAACACAAGATGATGGTAAAACTTGATAGTAAGGCTAGATTCTTGATGTATCAGTGTGTCATCCAGAAGATTTTCAACAAAATCTCAAATGCTAGTACTACAAAGGAGATTTGGGGCATCCTAGTGAAGACCTATGGTGATGGAGACAGAAACACAAAGGTGAAACTGCTGGCATTGAGAAGGCAGTTTAAAATTCTGATCATGGAGGAGAGTGAAACCGTGGCTGAGTACTTTGATAAGGTACAGGAATTAGTGAATAAAATGAGGGCTTGTGGTGACAAGATGACTGATGAGTACATGGTAGATAAAATTCTGAGAACATTAACTCCCAGATTTAACTATGTTGTGGCTGCAATTGAAGAAACACGCAGAAAGGAGGTTATTGATGTTGAGGAACTGCTGCATTCATTACAAGCCCATGAGTATCGCCTCAATTAGCGCAAGCAGTGTCAAGAACAAGCCCTACAGACCAGATCACAGTTTAAAGGCAAGAAATGGTTCAAGAAAGGAGGTAAAGGTGGCAAGAAGGGCAAAGATTCACAGGACCAGCAAGGTGAAGAGTCCAATGAATCAGGCAAGGTAAAAAATCAGAAATATTGTGAATGGAAGTTCGACAAAAAGAAGGTCAAGTGCTTCAATTGTCAAAAACTTGGCCATTATGCCAAGGACTACTGGAAAGGTGAAGGTGCCAAAAACAAACCAAAGAAGAGGGCTAATCTAGCCCAAGAGGAGGAATCGGATTCAGAACCAGTTATGTTGATGGCTAAAACTGAAGAAGATTCATCAGAGAATGATGTGTGGTACCTAGATTTTGGGTTCTCTACCCACATGACAGGGAGAAAAGACTGGTTTGTGGGAATTCAAGGTGCTGCACAAGGAAAGATTCAGTTTGCTGATGATAGGAGTCTGGTTGCAAAGGGTACAGACAGAGTTGTTCTAAGGGATGCAGGAGGAAAAGAAGTGACAATTGAAGAGGTAGTGTATGTACCAGGGTTAAAATTAAATCTACTAAGCTTGGGGCAGCTACTGCAAAAGGGATATGTGATGAAAATGGAGAACAACACTCTCAGCATTTTCAATCAACAGAGAAGGATGGTTGTGCAGGCTCAACTGTCACAAAATCAAACTTTCAGAGTAGTGATGAGTGTAGTAAAACACCAGTGTTTCACTGCATCAGAAAACAAGGAGGAATGGGTGTGGCACTTACGGTTTGGGCACTTAAACTTCAAGGATCTGTCTCTGTTAGGACAGAAAATGATGGTGAATGGGTTGCCTAATGTTGAAATTCCAGACACAGTTTGCAATGAGTGTGTACAGTGCAAGCAAACAAGGGGCAGTTTTCAGAAAAACCTACCCCAAAGATCTGCAGAAAAACTAGGAGTTGTCTACTCTGATGTTTGTGGGCCTATGCAGGTTGAAACCCCAGGGGCAACATATATTTTCTGCTGTTTTTTGATGATTACACCAGGAGATATTGGGTGTACTTAATCAGAAGGAAAGGAGAAGTCCTGCAGGTGTTTCAGAAATTTAAAAGGCTGGTTGAGAAATAGTGTGGGCAGAAGGTCAAGGTTTTGAGGACAGATGGAGGAGGAGAGTATACCTCCACTGAATTCAAGATTTTTTGTGAAGATGAGGGGATTGTGCATGAGGTTACCCCTCCCTATACACCAAAACATAATGGTGCAGCAGAGAGGAAGAATAAGTCTCTACTAAATATGGTGAGGTGTATGCTAAAGAGTAAGGGGTTGCCCAATTTTCTATGGGGAGAGGTTGTGGTGACAACCACTTACATACTGAATTTGTCTCCAACAAAGAGACTTGTTGGCTTGAAACTTGAAGAGGCATGGACGGGGGTGAAACCAGATGTCAAACATTTGAAAATTTTTGGATTTATATGCTACAAGCATATACCAGACCAGCTGAGGAGGAAGCTGGATGACAAGGGTGTACCACTGATTCTTGTAGGGTATAATCCTACTGGAGGGTACAAGCTGTATGATCCTGCATCAGGGACAACATGTATTAGCAGGGATGTTGTTGTTGATGAAAGTGGAATTTGGCAGTGGAAAGCAACTGAGCAGGAACCATCAACCATCACTTTGGAAGATGCAACTACTGTAGTTGAAATAGAAGAAAACAGGGTGAATAACAGAAACAGGAGGTCATCCAGAACCTCACAGCTGCCAACACATTTGAGAACTATGATTTGTCCTATGAGGCTAGTCTAACAGCAGAGGGACAACTTGTGCATTATGCTCTAATTGCAGAGGTTGAACCGGTTGAGTTTGAAGAGGCTGTAAAGGATGAGAGATGGCATAAAGCCATGCAAGAGGAGATTGATTCTATACAGAAGAATCAGACCTGAGTTGGTGGAGTTACCTTCTGGTGAAAGAAACCCATAGCATTAAAGTGGGTTTATAAGTCAAAAATAACCCACAAGGTGTTGTTGTGAGGTGTAAGGCACGACTGATTGCTACGGGATTTCTACAGAAGGTTGATGTTGATTATGGAGAGGTATTTGCCCCTGTAGCTAGAATTGAAACTATCAGATTAGTGGTGTCCCTAACCACTAAATTTTTCTGGTCTTTACACCAGCTTGATGTGAAGTCAGCCTTCCTAAATGGAAGACTGGAGGAGGAGGTGTATGTTGTGCAGCCACAGATAGGGATGGCAACGGGTCGGGTTTGGGTCGGATAATGTCATACCCGACCCGCATGTAGAAAAGTATACTCGTACCTGCCCCGCTACTCGCCGGATACCCACATAAAAAAATCCGTGGATTTTTTTCAACCCGTGGATACTCATTGGATACCTGTTTTAACCCGCAATTTTTTTTTTAAAAAAAATATTTTATGATTTTTAAAAAAATGTTTAAATTAAATTGAAAAAAAACATATTATTTTGTCAAACAGAATTAGGATCAATGTTTAAATAATTATTTTATGAAAACGGGCCAAAAATCCATTTCATTCCTTTATTATTAATTTTACATTTAAAATAGACCTAAGATGGGCCAAGCCCAAACCCTTTTAGGGTTTCTCCTTTTTCCTTCCCATTTGGTGCAGTACGGGGGAAGTCTCTGGCGACTATTGCTTCTTCTCCAGCGAATAATAACCCTCACACCGTAGCCAACTGCTTCTTCCCCAGAGCTCGAACAATAACCCTCACACTGTAGGCCACCAAATCTTTTTTCCTCTGAAAAACGAAACAGAAAAGGAAAGAAAAAGGGGAAGGAAACTTCATGAATGGGCGGCCGCCGAGATCCAAGAACAAGCCGAAGCTGCCGATGATGATCACCAGGGAGAGCGCCAACACGCTCCACGCGCACATCCTTGACGAGGTAGGCAGCGGCTGCGACGTGTTTGACAGCGTCGCCAATTACGCGTGGCGGTAGCAACGCGAGATCTGTGTTTTGAGCCAGCAACACGCGATCTGTGTTTTGAGCGGCAGCAACACGATCTGTGTTTTGAGCGACAGCGGCACCGTGAGACCTTGCGGCAGTGTCGTTCATCAACGTGGCTTATGAAGGGTTAGAAGAAGAAGAAGAAGAAGAGGTTCAGATATCTAGTGCTGCCGGTGTGGGAGGGAAGTAATGAGACTCGCTTTCTTAGGTATGCATTGTGTGTGACCCTTCAAAAGTGAAATTTAAGGTTTGAGGCAAACACAAAATTCAACAGTTTAAAAAATAATTTAAAAGACGAAGGATAAATTGTATTTTCATTTTTCCAACCGGGTAGCGGGTACCCGCGGGTGCAGATTGTATGATATCCAAACCCGACCCGTTAACAAGCGGGTATTAAAATACCCGTTACCCGTTACCCGCAGGTACATTTTATCCGCGGGTACTAAATACCCGTAGCAGATTTTATCCACGGGTACCCGCGGGTACGGGTTTTTATGCCATCCCTAGCCACAGGGTTTTGAAGCTAAAGGGTAATTGGACAAAGTGTATAGGCTGAGGAAAGCCCTCTATGGGCTTAAACATGCCCCAAGGGCCTGGAACCAGAGAATTGATGGGTTCATGGGGAGTATGGGTTTTGAGAACTGTGTCTCAAAACATGGGCTATATGTGAAATGCTGGCAACACAATGGCAGAACAGAGAAGTTGATTGTGTGCTTGTATGTGGATGACTTATTAGTCACGGGGGCCAGTGAAGAGTTGATTTCAGACTTCAAGACACAAATGTTGATGGAGTTTGAGATGAGTGATCTTGGGAGACTCAGCTACTTCCTTGGGATAGAATTTACTAAGACTGAGTGTGGAATAGTGATGCATCAGTCCATGTATGTGTTAAATTTGTTGAAGAAGTTTGAAATGGCAGATTGTAATGCAGCTACAACCCCAACAAAAGTAGGGCTGAGACTTGAGAAAGAACCAGAGGAGGAAGTTGTTGATCCAACAGCTTACAGAAGAATGGTGGGAAGTTTGAGATATCTTTGCAATACCAGACCCAACCTGAGTTATAGTGTTGGGGTGATCAGGAGATATATGGAATGCCCTAGGATATCACATCAGAATGTTGTGAAAAGGATACTGAGATATCTGCAGGGCACTCACTCCTATGGTGTTCTACTGGAGAAAGGAAAGTGTGGAGAAGAAGTGCAGATCACTTCTTACTCGGATGCTGACTGATGTGGAGATAAGACTGACAAAAAGAGCACAACTGGGTATATTTTCTTCTTGGGTGGATCCCCTATTTCCTGGAGTTCTAGAAAGGAATCTGTGGTTGCTTTGTCATCCTGTGAGGTAGAATACATAGCTGCCTGTGAAGCTATATGTCCAGCAGCTTGGCTGGGATTCTTATTAGAAGGGTTGAAGGTGGAATTGGTTGGAAGAGTGAGGCTACTTGTCGACAACAAGTCTTCCATAGATCTTGCTAAGCATCCTGCATCTCATGGCAGGAGCAGGCACATTAAGACCAGGTTCCACTATATCAGGGAACAGGTCAGCAGCGGAAGACTGGAGGTGGTACACTGCAAATCCGAAGATCAGCTAGCAGATATACTCACCAAGGCTCTCAAAGGAGAACGCTTTCTGACTCTCAGAAAGCAGATCGAGATGGTGCGAGCTGAGATTATTGAAGATCGCACCAAAAGGAGGTAAAAAACCTAGGGTTTTCGACGGTGAGGAGGAGATCGTCCTAGAAGGGATTTTTCTCCGATTTTAATCGGTGAAAAGCTTGTGTGTGCTCGAAAGGAGACACTTTTACCAATTTTAATCGGTGAAAAGTGCTCAAATCGTAGAAGATGGTGTATTTCATTGATTTGATTGGTGAAAAGAGGGTTTTTTCAGAAAAATCGTGTTCGTTTAGTGTTTTGTTTAGGAGGAGTGTTGAAATAAACAAAATAGTTACAGTTTCATATCAAGTATAAATAATGTTGTAAAACATACTTTGATGTTAATAAAAAATTTGAGAAGTATTATTCAGTACCTGAGTGCCTTTGTGAGTGTGTTTTACCGGTGATCTTTGTGTGATTGTGCTCCGGCGGGCTGTGGTGGTGCTTGTTCTGCGTGTAGAAGAGAGGAGCCCTAGCAAAGCTCTCAGCTCTCGCTTTCTCTCTTTAAGTTTCTCGATTCTTCCCAATTCTGATCGTTTCTCTCTCTGTCACGTGCTCCTTTTCTTTTAACATCAGAAAATGTATTTTGGTTGGTTTTACGCTTCTACCCTTATTTTTTCTAATACCAACGTCCTCATCACAGCGTCAATGGCCCACACCCTTCACCTCACAAAGATGACCGAATGACCTAAATGCACCTTTGCCGACGAAAAACACGAGAGCAGTTTTGCCAGGGAAGAACCACAACCAACTTTGGGAGGGAAGAAAGAGCAATTAGGTTTTTACAGCACTGGACGAAGTGATTTCACGACGGGAAATCCCAAATTTTTATCTCAATTCATCGAGCCCTTTACCGACGGGCTAAGGCCCTTCGGTATTTAAATTCACCAAAGCATTACCGATGGCCTTAAGGCCTTCGGTAAAAGTCCGTCGGTAATTCGCGCTTTACTGTAGTTTTGTTAAATTATTACTTTATTTAACTATATCAATAAATATCAAAAGATAATATTTGTCAAATCTTTTTTAATCTAGCAAAAATGTTCTGAAATATTTTTAGATCTCCACAACAATCAAATACATATTGAAGATATTGAATTATTTAGAAGATAATTGGAGTATATTACATTATCATAAAGAAGATTACAACAACAGAAAAACTTGAAACAAAGCCCAATCCAATTTCTCTATCAAAAGACTTAGGAAAACACATTAATGGAGTTTAGAAATCCTTTAAGGAGTTCAAATTTATTCCTCTCTCTTCTCTCATGTTCTCCACTTGAAAATTCCATGCTTCTCCATAGGAATTTCCAGGAGAGAAAAATATGAAAAAAAAAAACATCTCCAAAATCTATCCCGTAAGTTTAAAAAATAAAAAATTATATATAACCTTTTTACAAATTAACTTATAAATAAATTAATTTTAACTTATACACTCAAATACATCTTTTTTTCTCTGCATTTTTGCTTCAAACTTTTTTACAAAAAGAATATAGTGATAATTGTGGCTATACTAGTTTTAGCTTTTAATGCGGTTTTTCCCTCTTAAATTCTACCCATATGTTTCTGAAAAAGAGCGTAGTTCGAACTCAAAAATGTTGAAATGCATCTCTCCATAAGAATATAAAAGAAACTTTCCCATAAATATAATCTAACCCATAATTTAAAAATAAAAAATTTAAAAAATGATATATAACTTTTTTTACAAATTAACTTATAAATAAATTAATTTTAACTCACACTAAAGTAATCAAATACATTTTTTTTTCTCTATAATTTTGCTTGAATTTGTTTTAATAGAGTAGTGATAACCGTGGCTATACTAGTTTTAGGTTTTAATGAGTTTGATTACCCCGTTAAACTCTACCCACAAGTTTGTGAAAATGAGTATACTTCCAACACAAAGTTGAGAATGTTGAAAGTTCCATGCTTCTCACTTTTTTCCTTCCGCAGACGTATGCAAGAAATTTCTTCCCCACAAGACACGCTAGCTTACGTGACACTATCTCCTCCCCAAACTTTTCTCCATACATGCCTTCCAACACCTATAAATACCCACCTCAGACATTCTTAATAACAAACCAAACAAAACAACACACTCATGAAACCTAACATGGCTTGCTTCAAACAACTTTCAGCCCTGTTACTTCCTCTGTTGTTCATTTCCTTCTTCAAACCCTCCCACGCCGGAGGAATTTCCGTCTACTGGGGTCAAAACGGCAACGAGGGCTCCCTGGCCGACGCATGCAACACCAACAACTACCAATACGTCAACATAGCATTCTTGTCCACGTTCGGCGGCGGCCAGACCCCGCAACTCAACCTTGCCGGCCACTGCAACCCCTCTATCAACAACTGCAACGTGTTCAGCGACCAGATCAAGGACTGCCAGAGCAAAGGCATCAAAGTGCTCCTGTCACTAGGCGGCGCCAGTGGCAGCTACACCCTCAGCTCCGCCGATGACGCAACACAGGTCGCCAACGACATCTGGAACAACTTTCTCGGCGGGCAGTCAAGCTCCCGTCCTCTGGGCGACGCCATCTTAGACGGTGTCGATTTCGACATCGAATCAGGCACCGGTGAGCATTGGGATGTTCTCGCAAGAGCCCTAAAAGGGTTTGATTCACAGTTGCTCTTAACTGCTGCACCGCAGTGTCCGATCCCTGATGCTCACTTGGATACTGCCATAAAAACTGGGCTCTTTGACTTTGTGTGGGTGCAATTCTACAACAACCCTCCTTGCCAGTATTCGAGTGGCAACACCAACGACCTCATAAATTCTTGGAACCAGTGGACCTCAAGCCAGGCGAAGCAATTGTTTTTGGGAGTGCCAGCTTCTACAGAAGCTGCTGGAAGTGGGTTTATTCCTGCTGATGTGTTAACCTCTCAGGTTCTTCCTGCCATCAAGGGTTCTTCCAAGTATGGGGGAGTCATGCTGTGGGACAGATTCAATGACGCTCAAAGCAAATACAGTGATGCTATCAAAGGAAGTGTTTAGTTTGTTTTAGGTTGACATTACATATCCATATATTTAGATACTGTTTTCTGTCTTTGGAATAAGTAGCACCTTCTCTAGGATTTCTTTTCTTCCTACACATATAGAGTGCTATGTGTTATTTATCTCATATGCAATATGTCTCATCACAATAAAAGAAAGTATAGATTATCTTCAAATATAGTAGTTTTCTTAATTCATGGTTTTTTTTATCGGCAAATCTCAATCATAAATTAAGAAAATAAATAAATTTTAGAAAAATTACAAATGTATTAAATGAAACATTATGACACATTTAAAAAGTGAAAGTGAATCACCATCATTTGAAAGTTAAAAAGTGAAAGTCGGTCTTCTCAATGACGACTTCTAAGAAGTCAACCACCATTCATACAACTTGAATAGTCAGATTGCCTAATTTTGGCAAGATCTAAAATAGTTTGATTAAAGTTTGATATAATTCGGTTAAAACTGATATAATTTGACCAATATCTAATACAATCCAATCAAAATTTCAGTCAAGGTCTGACATAGTTCAATATGTGAAATAGTTAGACTAAGATATGAAACAACTCGATCAAGGTTTCAAAGTTTAATATCACATGAAAATGAATGAAATTTTTTATTTTTTACATAAAAACAAGTTGATGACAACTTTCGAATTGTGTTAGAACTTGACTTTACTATTTTAGACTTTGATTGAACTATATTAGATATTGATCAAGTTATTTCAAATCTTAATCTGGTTATGTTAGACTTTGGTTAAACTGTTTTAAACCTTAACCAAACTGTTTCAAATCTATTTCAAATTTTGATCCAAGTTGTATCATATACGTTAATCTAACTGTATCAAGTTTTGATTAAGTTGTTTCAAACCAAATTAGTTGATCTCATTATTAAAATTATGTCGGAAGTATACAACTTGTCTATTTTCTTTTAATTTGAAGGGTTTAGATGCCGGACAACGTGGAACCAGTCACGTACTGACACATATAATGGTAGAAAATGTAAATGACTGAGTGTAGAGAGTTAAATACTACATGAAATATGTTCCAATCAAAATGATGACGTGACAGGCTGCAATAAATGTGATGTACGGATGGATTGGGAAACTTCCATTAGTAATCCAACTAAGTCTCTCGTTTTTTTTAATAAAAATGTGAAGAAAGTAAAGGTGTTATTTTGTAATTTGTTTAAAGGTGAATGTCGAGTTATATTTCATTTTAGGGTTAAATATATTTTTCGTTTCTTAGTATCATTAATTTTTTTGTTTTAGTCCCTATTTAAAATTTTGATGGTATTTAATCCTTATAGTATTAAAACGTGTAATATTAGTTCTTAAAAATAGATGACGTCAACTTTTTGTTGATCTGGCAAACGACAATGTTATATCTTCTGCCAGCTTCAATGTTCTCTATCTACCACCTCTCTGCCGACCATGATCTCCTCGTCTCCAACTCCCTCATGGCCACCACCAAACGCTCACAGGCCAACCAGCGGCGCCACCCTGATAACTTCCACTTCTATCACCACCAACAAACTCACCATAACCTAAACTTAAACCAAAACCACCAACAACCCTTTTTTGTTTCTTCCGTCAAAGTAGAGCTTCAGCATTTGATTCTGTCAATCCTGGACGACCCCGTCGTAAGTCGGGTCTTCGCCGAAGCTGGTTTCCGAAGCTAATCCAACTCGCCATCCTCCGCTCTCTGCGCCCTCGCGGGCCGCCGATTTTCCTCTACAATTTATCCGAGCCGCCGCAGCGGTTTCCTTTCTGTTTCGAAGGGGAAGACGGTGACGGCAAGAATTACCGGCGAATCGGGAAGATTCTGGTGCAGAGTCGGGAGGCGGAACCCGCTGCTTCTTGGAGCGTGCGTCGGCGATGCTCTCGAGAGCTTTGTGAAGGCTGTGGAGAAACGGAGGGAGGGTGTTCTGCCGGTGGAGCTATCGGGGCTGAAGGTGGTTTGCATTGCGGATGAGGTGGCTCGTGGGGATGCGGAGGGTGTGGGGAAGCGCGTGAGGGAGATTGGAAGCTTGGCAGAGCAGTGTGTGGGACCTGGTGTTGTTGTGAGTTTCCGAGACTTGAAGGGTTTTGTGAGCGATGAAGAAGGTGGTGATGAGGGTTTGAGGAGTGTGGTTGGGGAATTGGCCAAGCTGTTGCAGGTTCATTATGATAAGTTTTGGTTAATAAGCGGTGTCGCTGAGCGTCCAGGCGATTAGAGGCAAACCGCTAAGCGGTGAAATGGACCGCTAAGCGGTCCTGCGATTAGAGGGTGATGATTCGATATTTTCTTGATTGTATTTAGTTTATTGCGCTAAATTAAATCAGGGAATTGTGCTTAAATGTCCAGTATTTTCCCGTTTCTGCTAATTGTGCTTAATTTGACCGAAAATTCTAATTTTAATTAATTTGACCGGAAATTCTAATTTTAATTAATTTGAATATTCTGAGCTAATTATTTGCATTATTAATTGCAGGGAAAATTTTGGAGATACAATTTCGGACATTAGAGAAGACATCAATTCATTCAAGACTCTCCACAAAGACCCTTAAGAATTAATCAAATTTTAATTTAGTAGATTAGGCTTTTTAAACCAAGTTTTGTAATTTGGGCCAATTTTTGATAATTTAGACTTAGCCCAAGTGTAAGAGAGGGTGACTTGGCACCCTAGGGTTTTTGTGTGGACCCCACCCACATTAGTAGAGAGAGCTCACGACCTTGGTTGGAGGGGGCTGCCGACACATTCACTTTCATTATTATTTGGCTGGAAGATGTTTTCTTAGGAAGTTGCCGCCACACACTTTAATTTACACTTGGTGGAACGTTTTTCTTTGAACTTTGGAGAGCTGCCGCCACCATTAATGGATGTTGCTGCTAGTTATGAGAGTTACTTGAAATTCGTGGGGAAGTTTCCTTACATAGAGAACACTGAGCGCTGACAAGAACATGTGGTATCGCCGTTTTCCAGATCAACAAAAAGTTGATGCAGTTCATTTTTAAGGACTAATATTACATATTTTAATACTATAAGGACTGAATGTCATTAAAGTTTTGAATAAAAACTAAAACAAAAAATAAATAATACTTAAAAAACGAAAATCATATTTAATCGTTCATTTTATTTGTTCATTTTATTTGCATGTACGGTATAGAATTATAATTTATTAAATCAAAAGTGATGACTGTGAATATATTATTTAATGTCATGAACAACGCATGGATAATTACGATGGATTTTGGATGGACAGTTCAGTTAGCAGTTATTTGCAAGCGTTTCCGGAAAGTGGCGTCCATTTTGAATATCATGGGCTTTCCCACAAACCATACGGGCCTAACGAAGTGTAACAAATGACCCCAATAAAACTAAAGAACCGTACCAGATGAAAATCATGAGGTTGAAAAAAGAAATTTGAAAACACAATTGTCGTGAAGCTTTAATATTAATTATGATCAATGTTTTTACAAAGATACAGATTATGATATAATACTACTATTACTCTCCTGTATTTATATTACAATCCTAATGAGGGTCAGCTAAAAGCCCAATAATAACTGACAAAACTTTTTTTAGTACCATTCGCTTCAGCTTTAGGTCTAAAACAAAAGACTTAAATTATTTTTAAGTGTTTCAATATATTTTTATTAAATTAATTATAAAATTATGATACAATTTAACATAAATTGTTTTATTAGTAAAAATAAAATAACATGACTTTTAAGTTTGTTTTATGTTTTCCAAACATTAAGTCGTTTCTCATATTAAAACATTATAGTATAGATAAGAGTTTAAACTTTCGCAAAAGATGAAATTTATTTTTGTGAGAATTTTTAGAAGTTCTTAGTTATTTAAGAACTCAAAATTAATCTTATCAAGAATAATATAAGGTAGTAAATCCTATGATTTATCATTCACATCTTCATTTTTCTTAAATGGGGCGTTAATGTTGTTCCATAAAATAATCTCCATATCATAAAGGTGCTTATGAAATAAGTAAAATTTTTCCATATCTATTTCATTAAATAGTGTTAGTCTTTATTGATAATGTAGTAAATATATACTACTAAGTTACTTATGAGAAAGAGTATACTTTAAGAAAATAATATCCATAATATTAATATGGGTGTTACTCCCTCCACCACCACGCACCTCTTTCTCCACCTCCCTGTTTCATTTTTATCCTTTAATAATATTTAAACAGATTTCAACATTTGTACTATCAACATCCGTTTAAAGGACATTCATTTACATTAAGGGCATTAAGGGCACTTGAATACGCATTAAGGGCAGCTAACATGCCGAAGTTGGATTCGGACATGGCGAGACCCAGATGTTGAGAAGGTTGTTGCGACATTAACATTGACCCTAATTGTAGAGAACCCGCACGTGCGCCTTAGAATTCAAGCGCACTCGGAAGATTGAACCTTGGCATGAAACCACTATGAGGAAAAGGCCACATCTGACTCTCCGAACTCGTAGAGGATCCACCACCACCACCACCACCAAAAGAAGAAGCTGAAGTGGTAGCTGCAGCTACAGCAAAACTGGAAGAAGCCGCGGTCACCGAAAGCATCCAAATTGTGCGGCTCGGAGGTCCACTCGCGGGAGCGGGCGCCACGGCCCACATCGCTGTGGCGGGTAGCAAATTTGTGGGCCTGAGAAGCCCAAAACCAGCTTCGTTTTGCTACTGCGGCTACTGCTTCGTTAGCTGTAGGTTCAGAGTTTTAGGCAAAGAGTCGTCACCGCTCTCGTTCTGCGATTGGGAGTTAATGTTATCGTCTTTGAATAGATCTTCTCGGTAGCGTTTCCTGAGATAGCTATCGTCGGAGTCACCGCCGCTGCTGGGAAGCGCTTCCGCGATTTGATCGGCGAAAAGAAGTTGCTGTTGGTGGTGTTGTTGGTGCATGTAGTAGTGAAGGAAAGTCGTTGCAATAAGATAGTGGTGAGGAGGTGTAGGGTATTTTTGAAATAAAAAAAAATAGTGGGAAGGTGTTGGGAGCATTTGGGGTGGTGGAAGGAGCAACACCCTATTAATATTTAAGTTAACATTATTATTCTTTTGGAATCTTTTAACCCAAAATATTGATATTATAGTTTATATTTTTTCTTTTCTAAGTCATTACAGTTAGGCATGATAAATAAATATGTTCCTATGAGTATTGTTCAAACTCATTCTTGTTTTGACGGGAATCCCCGCATTTACTTGGTATGGATATAGGTATTGGTAATATTTGATTTTTTTTTTCCAATGGGGTATAAGGGTGGGGATGAGTATATACAAATTTGTTTATTTTTGTTTGCATGTGAATGTTTAACTTTTAATTTAAGTGTTCAATAGCATAAACACTTCCTTTACTAGGTAATATAAAAAAAATTAGCTTATTTATTCTCTTATTCTTAATTTTCTTTTTTTCATTTGAAAAAATCTTTTTGTTTACTAATTTTTTTTTTCATTATATCTCAGTAATTCGATTAGCTTTTTATAGGAACAATTTTCTTAGATCTCTAAGGTATTTTCCTTTCTACGATTTCATTCAATAATGTATTAAACTATTTCTAAGATACACATTTGATTATTTGTACTTCTTTTTAATTTTTTTTATTTATTGTTTATTTTTATCATGTTTATAGTGGTCACGAGTGTTTAAAAGTTGGCTTGTTGTTCTTCTCTATTTGCTTCTTATTACACATTGTTTTCAACAATAAGTTGATGAACTTGGATAAGGATGTCTTAAGGAGTTGGATTAGTTGGTAGGTAGTCTTGGGGAGGTGTTGGCTTGAAGAGTGATAAATGTTTGTGACTAAGAAGTTGTTTGTTGAGGATTTAGGTTTTGTTGAGAGGTTGAGATTGTGACCTGATGTGTGGGGCTAGAAATTTTAGGGATGGATTCAATATTGGTATGAATAGAGATCCGTGGAGGTGATGAGGATGTTTGAGTGATTGAACCAACATTTTCAAGGGTGAGGATGAAGGTATTTGGAGTTAAAGAAGTAGGAGCTTCTTCCATAGAGGATTCTTCAGGTATGGTAGATAGGTCTTGTGGTGGAAGGCAAAGTATAACAAGTGGTTCACCCTTGGATAACTCTTCATCTAGAGCAATCATCACAAAGGTTGTAAATAAATGTACTACTACATGACACATAGCTTCTTGTAATGATACATTGCTATTGAAAGACATTATTTGAGGCAGATAGGGGATAAATTTACCCCTTTTGGTAGTGCGTTGAAGAGATGTCGTCCAATGACATTATGATCTGCCAAGAAGGTAGCATTAGAATCATCAAAATGACGAGTTCTACTTGGTTTGAGACTGCACATTCCAGGAAGAGTGGTGGTATTACTGAGATCTTTAGATGAGTTGTTACTAGAAGAAGCATAATTTGGTCTAGATGCATCTGAGCAGGAGAAGACCACTTGTTGCCAGAAGAGATAGGCTTCTGACTCATTATGGATTACCTTGTCATTAGAATTCCAGGTCTTCCTAGGATTAGGCAGGACTAGATGCCCACATTCTTGATTCATTCAATTTTTGCAATTTTTAGAGGCCTTTTATCAATAATAGACATTTTTTTTGTTATGTTGTCAAGCATAACAAGTACTCTTTTAATCTTCTTGAAGTGATTCATACTTTCATCACTGCTAATAACATTTTATTGAAGAAATAAGGAGAAAGGCGCAATCAAGGGTAAGTTCCACAAATTTGTGAGATAATGGACTAAGGGCCATAAAAATTTAACATTACCTAGTTCGAGGAGTTTGACTATGGATACTTCCTCTAGAGATTTCTTCAGAGCTAGACGAAGTTCTTCATTCCATTGTTCGTTAGCTTTGGGTGATTTTTGGCTGGGCGGGACAAGTTGTGTTGGGATGCCGGGTTGAAGAGGTAGTCTCGACCCCCTCTTTTTGGCCGAGCTGCTCAGCTTGATGAAAGTGGTGTAGGACGTGCTTGTTCAAGTTCAGTGGAAGTTTCCACACTCATATTCTCCTGAGACATTGGTTCAATAATTGTTATTAGGGGATTCCAACGATTTTCACCTAAATGAAATTGTACTAATTGTTATCACAAAGCAAATCATAAATTGAAGTCCATCTAGAAAGCTACCTACTAGGAACAGGAAATGGATGGTGGACAACAGAAAAACGTAGCATAGATAAGTAGAAGAAAGAAGAAAACACAGGAGAATGAAAGTAAAATGAAATTGAAAGTAGAAATATATATATATATATATATATATATATATATATATAGAGAGAGAGAGAGAGAGATTGTTTTGAAAATATGAAAACAAAGTTGTTATATTCAACGGAATTCTAACTTAAAAACCACAAACAAATCATAAAGCTAAAGTTTTTAAAATAACTAAGAATAGAAGAAAGATTTATGATATAATATTTTCAGTGCAATGGTGATTGTACCGAATGCCTATACAGGCTGATCTCCATCAGGTAGAGCTCTTTCAATTGAGCTCTTTAAGTCAAACTCCTTCAACCAAGGTCTTACAAAGTAGAGCTCCTTCAACGAGCTCTCTAAACTGGCTGGTCATAATATGGCTAGAACAACATGGCTGAGCATGATTACAACATGGTTAAAGCATAATGGTTTAATAGTCTTAGCATGATCAAAATAAAAAATGGCCGATCAATCAAAGCATGGTTAGATTAACAATGATAATGACAAATCAACCTCTTAATACAAATTACGGTATAATTTGACTGTGATTAGCTGACAAAAAAGTAAAAAGTCATTAAAATTACTAACATAACATATACATTATATGCAAATGACTATTCAATTAGCAATCAAGGCATATTATGTTAAAGTCATTCTACTTTTATATATATATATTAGTTTTGATGAACCTTTACTTTTTTTATTATTACCATTGTTAATCTCACAACACAACACAGCAATCGTTGAGTCATAGTCATATTATGATTGGTCAACCGTGTTATGATTGGTTCGTCATGCTTAATCGGTCAATTTAGAGTAGGCAACCAAAAAAGCTTTGGTCACGAAGAGCTTAGCCTTGGAGAGGTCAGTTTGGAGAATATGAACCCGGAGGAAGCCGATCATGAAGAGATTGGCCTAGAGAGATATACTATACAGCCTTTGAGAGAGCTCAACTCGAACGAACACGGGCTTGGAAAGCTCAACTTGGATGAGCTCGGCCTTTGGATAACTCGCAATATAGGCATACGGTACAAGTTTAAAACGAATAAACGAATAAACGAATAAACGCTTTTAAACAGCGAAGCCACCAACATCGTAAACCCAAAGCAGCACTCGTATCGTCGTTCTGTACCACTGGTCTGACCACCACACCACCCACAATCCCAAGGGACTCCATCTTTTTCTCACAGCAGACAAAAATCCTAGCCACCAACCTAAATCCTATCAACGAACAATGACGAAGAAAAAGAGAAACTCAATCAATTTTGTGTCACACAAACTTTTCCCAGTTGCAATTACCAATTTGTCGTTTTGTGCCACTTCATCCAACAATTACAAAATTAATATCCACGCCATTGGTTTTAACATAGCATTTCTCCTAAAATATACATGGTCATCGGATTACCCGTAGCCATAAGACATCATGCTGTTGGCTCAACCCATTTTCTTCTCTCCCAACTTTCCCACTCTCACCAAGAAGACAACTTTCAGAGCTTCACTTCAGCCCCACAACAATTTTCCTCCTCTCATAGTTTCACCAATGCCAAAACCACTTGGTGTGAGAGCAAGAATCAAAACCCTGTCGGTTCCGTTTCAGAAAAAGACTGGTGTCCAAATCTGCCATAGCTTGAAGAAAGAGAGCGATGTTGGTGGGAATGATGGGAGAGACTGGACAACCTCCTTTTTGCTCTTTCTCCTGTGGGCAGCACTCATCTACTATGTCTTCTTTCTCTCCCCAAACCAGACCCCGGTATGTTCTTTACTCTTCTTTCCAATTTGAAATATGCTAATCATCATATATGCTTTATTTTTTAACCAATATTTCCGTATGGATGGGATACTATTGGATAGTCGAATGTGTATTACTTGTGATTTGTTTATATCTGTTCATTTGAGAATAAAAAGTAATTGTAGAGGAAATATAATCTCCACCATAACAACAAAACCTTGTACTATTATTTGAGAATCAGAATTATAGTTATTATCCACAAAAGGATTTTTGCTAGAATCGTTGCAAAAATAAGGCTCATTGAGCTGTGGGAAACTAGTGGCAGGTCTAAAGAGATTCAACAATGTTAGAGTCCCTCATGGACTAAAATATGAAATCAATACACTGCGTAAGATCTTTAAAGATTCAATATACCCTTTGATCCTCTTATAAGAGCACAAAAGTAGTCAATGGCGAACGTAGAGTCACTTTTAGGTAGATAGTTGCACCTCCTCATTTTTTTGAAATTACAATTACTGTATTAAACTTTTGTTCTTTTACCGCCTTAAATTTGTGTATTGACACTGCAGTTGAGTGAAAGACTCATATATTGATCTAAGAGTATGTGATTATACTTTATGCCCTCCATTGGTCCAGGGTCTTGGATTCATCACAGAAAGTAGCCTTTGCAATTTTTATCTTCCTATGCTTTTGTTTTTCCTTTCCTTTTGTCTTAACCTGTGAGATTTTACTTTCATTCAGTCAAGGGATTTATATTTCCTGAAAAAGCTCCTGAATCTGAAAGGGGATGATGGTTTCAGAATGAATGAAGTGTTAGTATCATTGTGGTATATAATGGGCTTGTGGCCATTGGTATATAGCATGCTATTGCTTCCTACAGGAAGAAGGTACTTCCCTTTGATCTATATATTTGTCCAACATAAATAATATGTTTCTTTTATCAGATTTCAAGCCACTCATAAACCTCTACCTTTTAGTTGAGTTGTGTTATGAAAATTTATAGTTCTAGGAATTGAGTATGACGTTGTACTAATTATGTGATTACTATTAGTAAGCACCACGTAGTACCAAATCATTCATGTATCATTCTTTTCAGTGTCCTTTGACCTAGAACACGAATTTTAAGCCTAATTCAATAGATGATACAAATTGCTGCCTACTTGAATCGTACAACAAAAATTGTGAACCATAAACATTGAATTAATTTGCAAATACATATTTTATTAAGCCCTGCCGGCCCCCTTGTGCCAGCATAAATACAATAATTGTGTTTTCTTATGTATATGTCCTATTTGACAATTCCTGAATCTGATTTCATATCTTCCATTTGTTTTCTACAGCTCAAAAAACAGTATTCCTGTATGGCCCTTCCTCATACTTTCATGTTTTGGAGGTGCATATGTACTTCTTCCTTATTTTGTACTTTGGAAACCGCCAGCACCTCCAGTTGAAGAAACTCAGCTTAAAACATGGCCCTTGAATTTTCTGGAATCAAAAGTAACTGCATTGGTAATGCTCATCTCAACCTCATCTTTCAAAGTTGTTCAAGTGAAATTATAGTATTCTGAACAATGATTCCATAGTTAGGTGACTTTGCATGATCATAAGAAAAAACACCCCATTTGCAATCTCATGTTTATCTTTGGTGAAACACTTAAAATGCAGTGTACATTTGAGTTATAAAATGATTAAAAAATGCCATTGCAGAGGTTGCCTCATAGTGTTTTATATAAAAACATCATAGTTGTATGTCATTAACAAACACACAACCTGCTGCATACATTGGTGCTGTGAAAGAAAAACATTTGGAAGGTTTTCATATTCAACTGCTTTTAGTCTTACCGTTTGATGGGATTAATCTATTTTTAACTTTTTGGATTCCTCTTCCCATTCTTTTCATTCTTAAACTTACCTTATCAATAAAAGCAGCATATGATCATGATGAAACTGAACAACCATGATGGTTTGGAATAGTTTTCAAAAGGTCCTCTATTAATCCTCATTGAAAAACTTTCTTCCTAGGCATGCTTGTCAGCATGCCCCTATTATGAAAGATCCATGGGAATAGCCCTATGGACAAATGTATAGCATAATCTCAGTAGTCTTTTCTTTTTGATTTATTTTATTGAAGGATGTAACTTATCGTACTTGCACATCAGATATCACTTGTTGCAGGGGTAGCCATCATAATTTATGCTGGTTTAGCTGGACAAGATGTGTGGACAGAATTTTACCAGTATTTCAGGGAAAGCAAATTTGTAAGTTCATACTAAGCATTTTAACAAGTTGGCATGACTATTCATTTATTCATTATATAAGCATTAGCAATGTCATAGACTTTTTCAATCTTGTTATCGTGATCTTTGCTAAATGAAATGCTAATGTAAATTCAACCATTGCTGGTCTACTAGGCCAAGTTCATGACTACATTAGAATGCAGTTCGTAGACTTCATGTTCATGATTTACACTGTCCATTTTTCATAAAATTGGAAATGTTAGGAGCTAAGGTTGAGTTTTCATATTGCAGATTCATATTACCTCCATTGATTTTATTGTACTTTCCACATTTGCACCATTCTGGGTTTACAATGACATGACAACACGAAAATGGTAAATTACTTGCCATATAAGTTCTTCGTTCAATTTTTACATTCAGTTCCTAGTCCTAGATATATATACTCCCTCCGTTCCATGATAACTGTGGTTTTAGTCATGTAAAAAAAAATCCAAATTGACTGATGCTCTCACATTCCAATGAAGTATTAATTCTTTCTCTTCCTAGTTTATCCTCAAATTAATTAGGCTTTTTTTCCCGTTCAGAGCAATTTATTTATTGAAAAAGTGAGACTATTTTAGTTAAGTTATTTAAAAAAGTGTTACACTTATTATTCTTAATCTGTGTGAGAAGTGTTAACCTAGTTGAGATTAGAGTCGACACAATGATGTTTTGGTTACATATTTTTATTAAAAAAAACCTGTGTGGGAAAACCTTAAATTGCAGTTATTGTGGAACGGAGGGAATAAAAGACAATGTAGCACATATTTTAACGCTAATCCAATTTGCAGGTTTGACAAAGGTTCTTGGCTTCTTCCCATATCATTGATACCATTTTTAGGGCCTGGTTTATACCTTCTCCTGCGGCCATCCTTATCAGCAGTGGCCATTTCGCAAACTCCTGTTGAACCAAAGTGAAATTAAATGTGATGACTGCCAATAATACAAGTGAACACGTTCTATGCAACAAAACTTGATTTGGTTTTAAGAAGATAATTTCATTCTATACAGAGTCCACAACAAACCTACATTTTTATTATTAGATGGGATCCAATTTCAAAGAAAGAGCATTATTGTCTCTGAGACATCATTTAGCCAATCATAATCTTTGTACTCAGGTAACTCAAGGAAAAATTCCATTTTAAGGTCCTTCAAATTGATTATTTCAGAACTCCTTTTTCTTTTTTTTTTTTATCTTTTTTTATTTTTTTATTTCATTCCCTGTGTCTACAAATGATTGTTGCTAATTGTGGTGTCAATGAAGTTAGTATGACTATATCCATAGTTATATTTTCCCTCATATGACATACCCAATTAATTATCTTTTAAATCAATTACTATATTATAAATGATTACTGTATTGAATATTTAAATAATTAGTAATTATGTTACAAACCAAACAATATAGTGATAAAAAAGAACAGAGAAAATGAGGACACTGATTTGTATGTTATTTGCAATGAAAAGAAAACTACAATAGTAGGAAACCTCAAATTGCCTATAGCATAGCTCCTATAACAGAAATTCAGAGAATTACATAATGCCTCCCCGTTTTTGCCTCATCAGACTAAGTAACAGAAACTACTCTCTCACCTCTAACAACCTCTTCACTTACTCTTGCCACCTCAGCTTCCCCATTTCCCTTCTTTCTTTTGCGCACATAAACCTTCCATACCTTTGGTATCATATGCCCCTCATAGACCAGTGGCTCTTTCATCCCTAAGCTATTTGGGCACCAACAATGTCACGCCCTTCAACAACAGGCTTGTTCTCAAAACTGAGATTTGGAAATTGACTCCTAAGCACAATTTCATCCTCCAAAGTGGAATCTTTTGCAGACTTTCCAGCCCACTGTTGGGTTATGTGTGTAGAGAGTAATGGAGGTGTGTGGAAAGGAAAAATTGTTTTATGGAAGACAACATTTCTAGAAATGAATGTTTCTCTTGTATTAATGTCTAGAATAACATATCATTTTGTACCGTTTTGAAAACCCAAAAAAGCACATTTTCTAGATCGAGGTTCAAATTTATGAATTTATGAGTGGATGCATAACATAAACAACCAAATATTTTGATAATGGAAAAATCGGGTATAACTTTATTTAGAAGTTCAAAATGCGTTTTATACGAAATGATGGGTGAGCGAATGCAGTTAATGAGAAAAATGACATGTTTGATAGCATAAGACCAAAAGTTTGATGGAATTTTGGATTGAAACATGAGAGTCCTAGCAACGTTGAGAATGTGTTGATGTTTGCGTTCCGCTCTCCCATTTTGTTGAGTGTGTAAACACAACTAGTTTAATGTATTATTTCTTTAGAATTAAAAAGGTCTTTTAGAAAACATTTCGGTCCATTGTCGAATCAAATACATTTAATTGTGGTTTCAAATTGATTTTCAACCAAGTTAATAAAATTTTGTATGTGTTTTTACTTCACTTTTTGATTTTAACAGAACAACCCATGTGTATCTACTAAAATCATCAAGTATAGTGAGAAAATATTTATAGTGAGAAAAATATTTGTGCCCATGAATAGATGTTTTTTGGGAAAGGAGCCCCACATATCCATGTGAATCAAATAAAAAATCTTAGAACCTGTACTAGAGCTAGGAGAATAAGGCAACTTCTTTTGTTTAGCTAAATGACAAATGTCACAAATATCATGAGAACCCTTTGAAATAAAAGCAAATTGTTGATTCAAGACATTAAGATGGCTACTAGATAAATGTCCTAATCTAAAGTGCCAAAGGTTGGAGTTATTGATGGTGGTGGAAGTAGCATTATTGATAGACGAGCTCCTTTCCTTTCTGATTGTTAAGTGAAAAAGTCCTTCTTTAAGTTAACCGAACCAATCATCCTCAATGTGTTTATGTCCTGTATTTGACAAGCATATTAGAGAACTCATTTCAAAAAATTATACGGCAAGGAGTAGTAGTTAATAGTTTAGGAAGAGATAATAAATTAAAAGTAAAGTTTGGAACAAAAAGAACATCGTGGATAATGAAAGCCGAAGAGAATTGTATGCTTCTAGATATATGGGCCTGAACAGTAGACCCATTTAGTAAATTGATGTTTAATGGCTTGATTTTAGGATATTTAAAAAATTGATCTAATGAAGTTGTTATGTGATCAATGGCTCCAGAATCAATTATCCATGGTGTGGTGTTAATGGAAAAAATAAACCTACTGCCAAAACTAGAGTTGTGAGATTGGTTTGGGCTTGAGTGAGAAAGATTGACCCTTAAAGGGATTTCTGAGTTTCCTCCACCAGATCCGGAAGCTTTGTTCAGAGACTCATTAGTTGTTGGAATTGGGCCATAGTAATGTGAAGACCTTGGCCCAGAGCTAAAGTGTCTTTCCTTTCTCCTTCATGAGTTAGGGTAGGCATAACATCTGAAGAGGAAGAGGCAGTAACATTGTTCACGGTGCCTTCGACGGTTGTGTCGCCACCACCAAAGGTGTTCTAGTTGTTGAAAGGGGGTGGCTTTCCTGGATATTTGGGATGTCCAGGAGGATAACCAAACTTGGTATAACACACATCGTTGTTATGTCCAACATGATCGCAATGGATGCACTTTGTCGGAGTGATGTTGTTTTTCTGGAAGCACGAATCAATAGTGTGTCCAAGGCGACCACATAATTCACATTTGTGAGTTTGTTTTGTCCCCCCTTGTGGTGGATGGCCTCAACCTTTACTAGAGACAACATTGATGAAGGGATTGGTTTCCATGGAAGAAGAAGATGGGTTATGCTATTGGCGCTCATGTTGGATTATCATGTTGAAAACACGATTAACAGAGGGAAGAGGGTCAAGTAATAAGATTTGTGAGCGAACCATGGCAAAGCGATCGTCAAGTCCTTTCAGAAAACGGATGATGAAATCATGTGAATGGTAGGTGCGAGCAGAGTAGGAACAAGGGGTAAGAGTTCGGTAGTTGTCCAACTCTTCCCATAGTGATTTCAGATTGATGTAGAAGTCGATGACAAAGAACGCACCTTGTTTGAGAGAATAAATTTCTTCCTATAACTCAACGAAACGAAGCAAATCTCCTTGAGAAAAAAGTTCGCGAAGGTCAGTCTAGACATCAGTGGCTTGCTAGAAAAACACAACACTTTGAGCGATTGAAGGAGAAAGTAAATTGAGAATCCATGACATTAACAGAGTGTTACATCTTTCCCAAGAGGGGTATAAGGGATCAGTGGTTTCTGGGATGGGGATGACACCATTGAGAAAGCCCATCTTGTTTTTAGAAATAAGGGTCATTCGGAAGGAACGGGACCATGACTAGAAATTGTTGGCAGAGAGAGGTGGAGAAACCACAAAAGATGAAGGGCTCTCACTTGGATGTATGTAGAAGGGGCTTGAAGGATCTTGGTTAGGATCAAAAAAGGGAGGAGGGGGTGGAATGTCCTCCTCCTCATTTCTAGAAGAGCATGAATCGGCCATGAGAGAGGTAAGCTAGAAAAAGCTTGAACCTTTAAAGGGCTCTTGATACCATAACAGAAAATAGAAGAAAAGACAATTTGCATAAATTTATGTCTATTGATTCTCAATGATTACATTATATATAGTTTGTACAAAATAATTTGTGTGACCTAAAACCTTAGAGGATAAAGGCATATTCTATACTATCTATTGACAGCTCATTGTTGCCCTAGAATGTCCACTAAAATAAGAAAAATGAAATAATAGAAAAGATTCCTCTACTGTGTTGCCATTCTGTTATGCTAATTATGTGGTGTTTAAACCATAATTATAAGGCTCTTCTATTACAATGCTTCTATAACTTGTTGCCATTTCTTGTTTGCAAGAACTTCAACTATTATTGCTTGACAATCCACCCATACTAGAAAATAAATCATAGTTTGTAGCTTTAATCCCTCTTCATCCTGCCTCGATAAAGCATAAGCTCCTTTATTTTCCTTCTCGGGTTTATAGATAATTTTGAAACTATATTCCAAGATTGGGCATAATACTTAGTACGAGCTGGAAATCTATGGGCAACACATCCTTTCCTTTCTACCGCCTCAAAAGACAAAAGGGGCATCACTCAAACCTTATCTCTTTTACCGCCTCTCAAAAACAAAGAGATATACTTTTTACCAATCCAACCCGACTCACTTATTAGCGAGCCAAAAAAATTTGAATTCGGCCCGGCCCACCATGGGTTGATGGGTTAAACGGATTGACTCACTAATTGACTTAATTATAAGTATTTTTTTTTCAAATCCAAAAAAAAAAATTACAAGCTTTTGTAATTGAAATTTAAATAAATTTTACTCTAAAATGATATTAAACTCCAAAGATAATTCAAAATAAAAGAGAATTATAAAATCCAATTCTAATCGAAAAGCAAGCACAAAAAGCGAACAAATAAGTTTCTAATATTGATCATTTTAGTGTCATTTATCAATTTATAAGATCAGAGTCATGAATGGATAAATCCATAATATTTTTCTCTCTTGAAACATTTTTTTCTTTATCCCATCTACAATACAATAAAAAAAGTGGTTCACTAATAATATTGAAACATAAAGTAATAAACAATTAAATTAAATTAAGTGGATTGGTGAGTCAACCCAACTCACCACGGATTCAATCCGAGTGAGACGGATTTTAAGTGCACAGAGTTAAAAATTGACCTATATAAAGATATTACATTTTTTTCAAACCCAATCCAATTCAAATCCGTGGTGAACCAGATTGACTCGCGTGTTCTAACCTATTTTCACAACACTAGCATTTATATTCATTTCATCACATTATAAAGATAAAATATTATTATGAGAAAGTGAATTTTTGTATTTTAAAAAAAATAAAAAATAATAATGTAAAAAAAGTATGTATTAAAATATCTTTTTTATTAGTTTTGCCTCCCTCGTGTCCAACTTTATGTTCTCATTTTTCTTATATTACAATACAACCTTATTTTCTCTTTATTTGTCTTTTCACAATGGTAGTTTATTTTCTCTTTATTTTACTTTTTCAGTGTTAGTGGATTCATAGGACATTTTACAGTGAATGTGCTCAATCCTAGTTACACTTGACAAATGGGCAGAAACTTTAGTTTATGATGGAAGATGATTTGAGAGAAAAGATAAAAGGGAAAAATTAACAAAAACACTGAAGTCCTTTACCTCATATATGACTTCCGCTTAATTAATAGAATAAATTTTAATACATATAAACTTTTATATTTATTTAATAATATTTTTTATAAATATAATAATTCTTATAACTATTTTATTCTTATAATACGTAAATGAATATTAATGTCTTACCATATTATTATCCTAATCAATATTATATTAAAGTTGTTCCTTTTAGATGATTTTACTGTAAGGAAAAAAATTACAAAAATTATGTTTATATTAAACGACTTTTTCAATAATAGATTATATTTATAAATTAGTAACATAATATAATTATATTTATAAATTAGTAATTAATAGAAATATGGTCACATATCGTCTTTGTTTTTTTAAATTTTCTACATTTATTATTTTAATATAATTATATAATCTATAATATTTTACCGGACACACTACTTTTAAAAATTTGTGGATTTTAGTAATTTGTAAATAAATCTACCACTAGGATTGGCAAAAAAATCCGTACTCGCGAGTATCCGCGGATAAAATCTGCTTCGGGTATTTAGTACCCGCGGGTAAAAGATATCCGCAGATAATGGGTAGCGGGTATTTTAATATCCGCTTGTTAACGGGTCGGGTTCGGATATCACAATATCCATACCTGCGGGTACCCATTATCCGTTTGAAAAATAAAATTACAATTTTATCCCGATTTTCTTATTTATTCCCTCTGAGAAGCAAACCCTAAATCTCAATATATTTTTCTCATTCACACTCTGTGTCGTCACAAATCTAGGATTTTCACATTCACATCTCACACACACACTCCCAAACTTAAACTTTGAAAAAAAAAATAGAGAAGATAGAAGAGACATTTGATCTGCACACCCCAAAAGAAACCTTCGTCTCTCACTTGTAGTTGAGAGTGGTGCCCAGTTCTTATCTTTTTCCCAATCAACATTCTAACGCAGAGATCTGAAACGAACCGTCAACAACAAAACGACTTTTCCAGTTCCCAAGAAACCTCCCTCGTCGTCACCTTCTCACTCCTCGAAGAAGACAACTCCTGAAACTCCTCCCAACCTAGTTCTCTTTGATGCCTCTCTCGACATAGAGGACGAGCCGGAGAACCGACTTTGCCGTCTTGACGATCTGGAACCAAGTCGCTCCTTGTAAGAATCGAAGCTGAGGTTAGGGTTTTACCTGTTGAAAAGGATTTGCAGATGTATTGGTCCTAAACATTGTCGGGGAGGAGGAAGGAAAAGGGTTTTGGGGGAATGGTTTCTGTGACACAAATTTTTCCAGAAGGATAAAATTATGAACAAAAAAAATGAAAAGAAAAAAGTGCAATCAGCGAAAGAATGGGGGAGCGGGAAAGGTGTTTGGTGGGAGGAAAAGAGGAGAGATATAAAACAAAAGAAGAAAAAGAGGAAATTTATTATTTTTTCAGAAACCCTAAATATTTTAATTGGTGTTTTTGGGATTTGTTTTATTTGGTTTATTTGAAATTTTTAGGTTTAAATACCTTTTTAGTCCCCAAGTTGGGATCAGAATTTTCGTTTTGTCCCCTGTTTAAAAAATGAAGCCCTTTGGTCCCCATGTTTTCAATTTTGAGTGCAATCGGTCCCTTCCGTTAAGTAGATGCTAACGGTGTTAAATGTTAACTGATATGGCAAATGAGTTATCCAACGTGGAAATAATCATTTTTTAGCAATGCCAGATGTGAAAACATCATTTTAGCTCTGGACCCAAGCCCAAAACGTTCTCCTCTCAGATCAGTAACCCCCATAGGGGTCCTCACACTCTCCTCCCCATTTCACTCAAACGAAGAACACCAGAAACCTAAGACCTCTCTCTCCGTCACTCACACTGATGCATCTGTGAAGGGTGTGAAAATGAAGATGGTTATGTATGTTGATGCATTGTAGCGTGTACCAGAGGGGGGACTTGGATCCCTTCGAGAACGACAACGACAATTCTTATTCAACTTCCACAGTCAAACACTTCAACAATTGCAAAAGCCCCAATTTCCCAATCTAAGACCTAACTTAATGTCTTCAGGAAACGAAATTGGTTCGAGCTTAATCATCTTCAACAGAAACCCATCTTCCAATAACAACCCCTTTTAGCTTTGCCGTAACACCCAATTTTCGTTCTCGTCCTTGATGACGGTGGTGAGAGTCGCCGGCGCTGGTGTAGATTTTTGATATTTGAGGTAGAAGAAAGGAAACCCTTGAGTGGAGAGGAAGGAGAGCGGCGTTGTGGCGCCGGTGAGGGCAGCGATTCCGGCGAGAACATCAGTGGCTGGTTTTGTCGACGGTGGCAGTATCTCTGGCCGAGATTGATGATCGTTATGGTAACTGGTTCGATGGAAGCAAGGTCTGCGCGAGAGAGGACGAAGATGGTGGTCCGCGATGGTGTTCTTGGCCGGTGAGGAGGAGGAGCGACGACCCTGGCTTGGTCGGCGGCGACTTGTGCGGGAGAGTGGCGTTGAAGGCGCTGGCAGCCTCGTCGGTCCAGGTCGTTGCGACGACGAGCGGTGAAGGCAGTGAAGGGCGGTGGCTCTTCCGACAAATGCGTTGGCGAAGCCGTGGATAGCCCCCTCGTAGCGGCCTTTTGATCGGAGGTTGTGGCAGCAGTGGGTGCAGGAGTGGCAGAGGTGAGTGCCTTGGGGTTTCAGAGATGAATATATTAAGGTAAATCCTTTTTTTTCTTTTCTTTTTTTCTTTTCTTTAAGATGATATTTTCACATCTGTCATTGTCAAAAAAAATTATTTTTTTCATGTTGGATAACTCATGTTGTCATATAAGTTAACATTTAACGTCGTTAGCATCTACTTAACGGAAGGGACCGATTGCACTCAAAATTGAAAACATAGAAACCAAAGGGCTTCATTTTTGAAACAGGGGACAAAACGAAAATTTCGATCCCAACTTGGGGACTAAAAATGTATTTAAACCAAATTTTTATGTGGGGAAACGTGGATGATTGATCTCGGGGAGAAAGAGAGAAAAAAAAGTTGTAAATCAGAAAAATAATTTTTTTTTAAATATTTGGGATTGAAAACGGATATCCACAAGTTGAAGAAAACCTACGAATTTTTTTTATGCGGGTATCCGGTGGATAACGAAACGATAACAAATACATTTTTTACATACAGGTCAGATTCGAGTATTGCACTATCCGCACCCGATCCGACCTGTTGTCATCTCTATCCACCACCTTAGTAAATTTTCCTTAATAGAGTGATTATTTCAAGTCCAACCAACCAACCAACGTTCATTTCGGTACTTGCGACGCAAGACAGACCAAAGCACGGAGGAGCATGACTTTAGGTAAGGGACACATAGCTGACATGTTATTTATTCCGTACATAATACATGTCTAAGGTAGTTGTTGTACCTTTCAACTACCTAGTAATCTAAGACGCGATTCAACGCCTTGGACACGCACCGGTAAATTGCGTCGGAAACGGACGCCACAGACACCTGCAACTTAGATTTAATCACATTGGGCAGTATGCTATTACTGTAACCACTCTGAAGATCGCGGTATCTATCCCACAGCATCACTCCCCCGTAGTTGGGGGCTTGCTTCGCGTGCGGAAGCACCTGGGTGTTGAGTTCCTCCGGCGAAATATAACCAGCGCCGGCGCTGGGTGCTGCTGGCACGCCCACGAAGAGCGAGTTGTTGGAGGCGACCAAGCTCACCCACCTGTCCCAGGAGTTCAAGATAGCGGGGATGCCACTTGCGTAGGAGCAACTAGGGTTGTTGTAGAACTGAACGAAGATGTAGTCGAAGAGTTCGGTGGCGATGGCTTTGCCGAGATAGTAGATTGGGTCTGTAGGGCACTGAGGGGCTGCCGACAAGTAAAAGTAACGCCCTGTCGTTTGTCGGAAGTAGTCGAGTTCCCTGGCAAGGTTGTCCCAGTAAAGCTCCGTCCTTTCGATGTCGAAGTCGACGCCGTCCAGCGTGACGCTTCCCACTGGACCGTAATTGCCGCTTAGGAAGTTGGTGTAGATGTAGTTGGCCACCTCCTTTGCATCCTCCGGCGAGCTTAGTGAGTAGTTCTGACTGTCTCCTCCAATTGAAAGGAGCACTTTGATGCCTTTTTCCTGTAACCAATACACAAAACATAAACAATGAATTATACCTAATTGAAAGGAGCACCGGTGGTTTGAACATGATTTGAGGGGTTTTGTATGGGCAAATTTGAAGAATAAATTATGGATGTAGAAAAAAAAAATTTAAATTAGGAGAATAGCCAAGTCATGGGGCTCAGACTTTAAAGATGTTTTCCTTGTATGACTTCACCCTGTAGTATTGATAGTGTTGAAGTCATACACTCAAAAACAATTTTTAATTGATGTGACATTAAAACCTGGTGGTCGGTTGACTTGGTGGATGGTTGGCCTGGTCGTTAGCACGGTGAGTGGTCGACTTAGTCGTCGGCCAGGTGGTCGACCACTTATTTTGGTAATCGGTCAGTCTGGTGGGTGGTCGGCATGGTGGATGGTCGGCTGGTGGTGCCTGAACAAAGGTTTGTATTTTATTGATTTCGGTTTTATGCAGCTTGCTTTATACAGTTTGACTTTGTTTCTGAGTGTTGTACGGTCTCTTGACACTACCAAACCGACCAATCACCAAGCCGTTTACTATGCCGATCACCAGACCGATTGACCATCAAGTTTAATTAAAATTCATTTTTGGATGCAAGACTTCAATCCTAATCATTGTTACATGATGAAGTCATACAAAAAAACACGACTTTTTCATTTGAAGTCGTCTTATCCCTAGGAGTTGCCTAATTTTGTTATTGTAAAGTTTTTTGCTTATATGTAATTTCTTCTTTAAATTTGTCTAGTACAAAACTTTGATTTGAGACTAGGGAAGTAATATTTTATGAACTCTACCTGGCAGTATTTTATTTCGGACTCTAGTTCAGTGCAATGTGTCCAGGCACCATTGTCGCAGTGACCGGCGAAGTTCCAAGCTGGGGTTCTCCCTGCACCGAACTGGTGGAGGAAAGCGAGGAGCACAATTTCATAGTTACCAGTGTCACATGTGGTTGTCAATGCGCCTTCGTTAAGGTTTTGCCCCCAGTACACGGCGATGCCACCGTTGTCAGCGCGTGAGGAAGAGAGAGCGGAAAGGGTTAAGAGAAGTGTGATCAAAGCTAGTCTTTGAGACGCCATTGCTTTCTGTTATGGCTGTAAGAGAACTAGAACCAACCTATTTATACTGCCAAAACCTTGTTCAAACAAATGGTATCAATGATGATTTCCTTTTTGCCTCAATCACGTTTTTCACAGTACAAAAAGCATTAATCAACCAAAAAGCTTTGCGTTTTTGTTCTTTCATAATTAACTTGGAGTCTACCTCTCTACACCTCCTCTCCAATGTATTTCTAAAATTACAAATATCACATTTTTATTAAATTATTTTTCTTTTTTTACTTTTTTTTTCTATCGTACCACTCTTTTTTATTTCTTTAAAAGTTCTATAATTTTCAAAAGTCAATTAAAGTTTAAACCATATTTTTTTTTCTTAACCTCCAAAGTTAATAAACTCTTGACTGAATTTCGAAAATTAATTAAAGAAAAACATATTTTAAAATAGATTTATTCCTTAAATATATTTTAAAAAATATATTAAATTTAAAATAACAAATAATAAATTTTGAAAAATCAAAATAGAACAAACAAAAAAAATTAATAAAATTTCAAATAAAAATAAAAACCAAATACAATTATAATATTTAAAATAATCAACTAAAAATTAAATTAAACAATTATAAATAAATAACAAAAATCAATATAATTTGAAACAAAAAAAAATTAATAACAATTATTAAATTTTACAAATTTATTAAAAAAACAAAACATAAAATTAACCATTAAAATTAAATAACAAAAAACATACAATTTAAAAAAAATAAAAAAGTAGTTATTTTATTTATATTGATTTTTGTAATTTTAGAGACAGGGAAGAAAGATGAGGTACAATATAAGCAATGGTACCTTAAAGCATGAATGCAACAAGTCGTAATCTTTTTTGTTTTAATGTGTTTGGAGTCTACTTCTTTGGGTGATTCCGGATTCTAGGAAGTTTTTTTCTTTTTTTAATTCTTAAAACTCTTATAATTTTACCATTTTTTTGTGTGAAGTCAATCATTTGGTTAGCTTACGACCTAATTTTACTAGAGTTTAATATAAAAAAAATTAAATTAATCTAATTTCTTACAAAAAAAATCATTAAGTAATGATTAATTTCAGAGAAAAAATAATTAATTATTATAATAACTAATTTATATATTAATTTATAAATTAAAAACTGTAACATCTCTAATTTTAAATAATATTAACACTAATATAGGATTAATCATACATCAATTAAATTAGAACAATAAAAAAGAAAATATACATGAGTTGTTACAGTTATTCAGATATATATAACTATAGAGTAAGATAGAGTAAGAGTAATATGACATACATTATATTCATTTGACACACCTAACAAGAGTAAAATGGTCTTAAAAGAATAAACTTGTATAGTTTTTCGAAAAAGAAGAAAGTAAAACGTAAGAAGAGGTAGTATCAAATGAATGTAAAAAAATTATGTGTCAAAGTATCATTTCTCATAACTATAATAGTATATACTAGAAAAGAGAAATAAAATATCAATCAACAAAACTATTTCACTTGAAAATTTAAAGTGTAGCCAGATGTTTTCAAAAGAATATATAAGATCAGTAAGATAAAGAAACAAATCTACTCCTCACTCCATCTCCGCCGCGTGCAATATTTTTCAAAACCTTTCTATAAAACATTTATGAAAGATAACCATCTTTAATCGATTAAAAATGCGGAAGTTAAACATAACCATAAATGTTGTTTGGAAATCTCAAAATATCACTTTTACATAAAAATACCAAATCAGAATACTTTCAAATAATAGAAAAATAAATAATAAATCCTCGAACATAACATCCAAACTCTCGTCAGTTACTCATATCCGATCTTATCTGCAAATCATCTACTCCCGCACAAGTACGATTATCGTAGGTGGAAACCACAACCACAACTTTCAGGGTGAGCAACCAAAATTATCTTATCATACAACATACAATTATATTAACCACAATAATAACCAAATCATGAACATATATTATCACAGCATTACCATCACAACATTACATCACAAAAACATCAACACTCAATGGTCTATTTCCTTTACACTACCACACCACCTAACCACCATAACCAATTCATTATGAGTCACATGACATCCTCTTCCCGTATCACACATCCAAATAAAATCTCTTTCCCGCGTCACCCGGACGAAGATTCACCACTATTAGACCATCCTCTTCCCGCATCACATGACCGAAGAGAATTTCTTTCCCGCATCACACGACCGAAAGAGTCATCAATAGCAAATCATTCATCTTCCACACTCTTATCCTCACTCTCACGTAAAGTCCTATTAAATCCATGGTTCCTCCATAAGTCATTTCTCTCTTCTTTCCTTTCCATCAACCACATTTTCACGTCACCCATCATCATCATCACTCCAAATTTACCATGCACCCCAACAACCATATAGATTGCAACATATAATAAAGAATATCATACAATGGCAAACCATACACACAAGGTAATTCTAGTCACTCCCCTTACCTGGACTCGTACGATTTTTGTTTCCAAGATCATCAAGAAAGCTTCACAACGTCACCGATGGTCCTCCCACTATTGATGCCCCTTCTCAACTCTATTTTCTCCTAAAAAACGTATTTTCTCTCCCTTATCTTTCTAATTTTCGTGTTTTCCTCTTAGGGTAGCAAAATGTCAACCCCTTTTTACTTTTCTCCTTTTTATTCTCTTTTATTTTATCTCTATCCTTTTAATATTAATAAAATCTCTCAGTTTATATCTAAAACCACTAAGATTTCCTCTCTTATTCTCTCTTAACTACTTTTTAAAATATCATCAACCACCAAATCTTTTTAAAATCTACAATATCAAATAATGATCTTTCTCTAATAATAATATTTCTTTTAATCTTTAAACCCACCAAGATTATATCTCCTATTTTCATTTAACTAATTTTTTAAAATAACAACAACTAAATCTTCTAAAAGATTTACATAATATTATTTTATTAAATATCCAAATTATTTAATTTGTATACTTTTCCTTTCTACACCCTCCCTTAATTAATTTTTACACTAATTAAATAAAGGTAAAAGACCTTTTTTAACCCCAGGCAAAAATACAAAAATACAGAAATAACATAATTATTTTCTAACAAAAAAATATAAACTCAAGAACACTAATCTCCAAACAAAAACCCAAAGTATCAAAACCATTTTATTTTTAAAACCCCTATTTTCCCGGATCTTACACCATGTTTATACACATTTACTTATCTAACTACAGGCCTTTAGGCGGAATATTACCGAAGGCCTTTAGGCCGTCGGTAATGGCTTGGTGTAACTTATCGAAGGATATATGTATTGATATCAAACTATAGAGAATTTGTCCCTGAGGTGGTACAACAACAACTTCTTCCCCAACAATTACCACACTCCAAGGTTAATCCTTTTAAACATCTATGGCCAAACAATTAACCATAAGACTAAGGACTTCTTGTACTCTCCACCACCTAAGTATCCTTCTCTTCTTGAGACTGGAAGTTATTGAGAGCATTACAATAACCCCTAATTACTAGCATCCTATATCAATACAAACGCTTATACATAACCATCTTAAGGAAATCCCTATAACATCCTTCACATAATTTACACCCTTAAATCATTACATATCAAATTGAAACATAACTTATACATAATTATCCCTTATTACCTTCAATATCATACATACATCATAACATAAGCATACACATATCATATCTCATGAAACACTTTTCAAAAATGTCCTCAAACTTAGATACATGGAACTTATCTAGTAAACAAGGAACTTAAAGGCCCCTAAGAGTAAGTGACACGCCAAAACTAAGAGAACCAGCGAAAGAACATGGGGTTGAACGACAGATCCCTACCACTGAGTGCCATTTGTCTCGAACTTTTGACGTTTGAGTGCCTTCTGCATGCAGTTGAGTGCCAAATCTCTTGCAAATCTAACGCTCACGCCCTACTGACTGTCACTGATTACCACACCAAAACACCATTAACCCTTATTTTCTAGCCTTGTTTGCTTTCTATACCTATCCAATTGGTCAACATGATACCCCTATACTAACTTGCCCACTCTAACTTACTTAAACTTACTTCTCCCTTTTCTCATTCATAGATTACCATCCTAAAGTTCCAAACAAGTTAGAAATTATTTAACAACATGCCCCAAACTCTGTAATTCAGCCCAGACCTACTACACTAGAATCTCACTAACCAAAACCTCCAAAATTGGTCTTAAAACCTTCCAAAAACCACTTTATTAACTCATACCTATTCCTTTATCAGATTTCCACTAACCTAAGGTGCCAATAGGTTTCAAATGCCGCTACAACCTATCCTAAATTACAGTTTCTCCCATTAAACCATTACTTCTAAAAGATAAAGATAGAGTGAAAAGAGATAAAAAGAGAAGAGGAAAAAGGGGTTGCACATAGTTACCTTAAATATGAAAACGAAATTGAGAGAGGTAAGGGAGAGAAAAGACGTTTTCTAGGAGAAAAGAGGAAAAACTGTAGAAAACCTTAGTGCAAGGGAGGATTTTTTGTATCTTTGAAGTTAGATAAAACCCTAGTATTGGCCAAGGTATGAGGAAGCTTACCTTTGTTTTATTGTTTTTTTGTATGATGAATAAGAATACTCTTGATTATCTTGAAAGGTAATGTTGTTTTATTGCATGCATATGTATGAGAATATGTTTTGCATGATAATAGGGTTATATCCTGTTTGTGTTGGGTTTTCCCCTATGAATGCATGTATGATTTTGTTGGGTTACCCCATAATAGGGTTTGATGCTAAAGGGGAAAAAATTTATGATATTTTGGGGGTTTTACCATGCAAATACATAATATAAGGATGATATGATGTTCATATGCAGTGTGATGAGTTGTTTGGGTTATAATCTGCATAGTGATGGGTTTTGGATGATTCAAGTGATGTAATATGTGTATTAGGGTATGTTCAAAAAGGTATGTGATGCTTGAATGCATGCATGGGGTTTTGGGGAAGTTTCCCTCGTGATTTAGGGTTGTTGCATGTATGTTTGAACACTTGAATTCTGTCCAGGATGTGTTTCGATTCAACAATAATCGATTATCATTAGTTATAATCGATTATCTGCGCGTTGGTTTGGGGTGTGGTTTCGGGAATAATCGATTATTTAGGATGATAATCGATTATCCTTTCAAACGTGATGAATTTGGAGATTTTCCACTAAGATAATCGATTATCATTAATGATAATCGATTATCACAATGTATTTTGTGTACATGTGTATGTTTAAGGAATAATCGATTATCATTTATGATAATTAATTATCCTAGAGTATTTTTACTGGAAACAATGTGTTTTGATGAAGATTGGACGTGTACAAAGCCTGATGAGTTGTAGAACGTGATGATAACTAAAGAATGAGACTTAGTGGTTATGTTTAGGGTCAAGTTTGACTTGTGGTTGATATTGCAGCATGAGTGAGTGTTGGGATGTACCTGAGTATGTGATTGATGAGCATGAGAGTGGAGGATAAGTCTACTTGTTGTACCTAGTGAGTTTTGGTGCTATCTGCAGATATGTGCTTTCTTTTGCCTTGTGTGCATTGGAAGATTTTTTTGGGTATTGAGCCTTACTTATGTGGGAGTGAAGGTATTTTCCTTGTCCTTGTGTGGTAGAATTACACGTTCCTTAACTGGATTGAGGGACCACTCGATCATATCTGTATAGGGAATCTATAGATGGGGCTGTAGGAGCGGCTACAGTCGGTGAGGTAGGGTATAAGAGTGTGACTGATTCTTTTCACTATGGTGTTTATGGTACGGTGATGCTCATGGTGTTGTTCATAACTGGGATGGTCATGATGGTGGTGTATCTATGATGATGATCATGGGATTTGAGATGCTTCAGATGATGATATGTTGATAGTAGTGTTACTATAATAGTTATAGTAGGTAGTTATCTTAGGTGTTAATGAGTGGATAGACCGAGGGTCTATGTGTGAGATGTTAGTGATGACATCAGGATTCAAGGGTCAAGGATCGAGGATTGACGATCAAGGATCAAGAATTGAGTAATTCATCATGATTAAGTTGTTTACGTTAGAGGATTAGGAATCTTGTTATTATTCTTGTTGGGTATGGGGTGGTTTATGGTTGATATATTCATTGTGTTTACATCTTATTATTATCATGATTGTTTTATTGGTAGCTTACCACATACGTGTTTGTGTATTGTGAATTATATTATCGGTGATAATCGTATAATGTATTATACGTGAGCAGATGATGTTTCAAGTAGTGTTGAGGCATGATAGACGTGAGAGATGAAAGAGAAAAAACTTGGGATATTATTTGAAGTTATTACGTTTGAACAATGTAATTGAAGTTATTTTATTTCCTTCGTTATTTCAATGGACAAGTATTTTGGAATTATTATGTTTTGAATAAATCATGCACGTTTAATTTTCAAGGCTTTTGAAAATACGTTTATGTGCTATGTTAAAGTTTGAAATTTACCTATTTTTTAATAACTCGTGACATCCTAGAGTTTGAGGCGTTACTGTGTATATGGTTAGAACCACTGATCAACAAGGAACATACAAGAAGACCGAGAAGGCACAAGCGATTGTGAATGTTCACGTGCATGTAAGAAAATGTATGGTTCAAGAAAGAGTAAAAACTAACTTATTCGTTTTAGGAAATTGATCAGAAGTAAATGAAGACCTTGCTGCCATGATCATAGAAGTACTTCTTAATCTTCAGAAGGATAAATTTGGAGTTAAAACTAAAAGAGAGAAGGGAAACAATACTCGATGAATGAATTATAGAGAAATTGTCAATATTTTAAGTAATAAAACCTTTTAACCGAATTTTTATTTATACCTTTTTGTTTTATTTTAATATAAAATAACATGATCCCATTATTTAAAATACTTTATCAACTTTTAAAACTCTATTTTCTAAATTTTAATATTTAAAATATTTTTCATTATGAATAAAAAATTATAATTAATTTCTAAATTAGAATCTAAATTAGTCTCTTAATTAAAGACTAATTTAGATATTAAATTTTCTATAATTAAAATTTTAGTAACTAATATTAGACCAATTTAAATACTCATCCATAAATCGATTATAATTTTTTATTTATAATAAAAATTATTTTAAATACAAAATTTTTAATTTATAAATTAGTATTTAAATTAGCCATTAAAGTGACCAATTAGTTTTTTATTTTTAAATTAGTGGTTATTTATTGAATTTTTCATAGGATTTAGAAACTTTCAAGGTATAATTTATATGAATTATTTTAGGTGATTTTGATCTTATTGAATTTTTTCTAACATAGTTTCTTATTTTTTTAAAATATTTTTCTATGATCTTTATATTTTTTAATATATATTTACATATTTTTAATCTTATAAAATCATCATCATATTGTTTTTGGTATTTATTGGACTACTTTTAAATTTTATTACCTTCTTTAAATTAAAATAAATTAAGAATATAAATTAAAATAATAAATATGTTAAATAAAAATTACATATATTAAAAAAATAAAAATAAAAACAAATTTTATATAATAACATTTTTGTTTAAAAATATAAAATTTATGTGTACAATGAAACATATTTTTTTATTACTGTTTAAAGTTATTAAATTACTATCTTTGCTATAATTAAAACTGTAAAAATAATGATTTATTTATGTAAAGGATAAATTAATGTAATTAATTTTATATTAAAATTCCGACAATTCCACGTGACTGTCATTCTTATCAGTTCAGTCACTAATGATAGTCACGGCCAGGGTTTAAATTTGTGCACGTTTTTCGTGTGAGGGTTTCCTAGCCAGTCGTTCCCTCATACTTATCACATAATACACTTACATGGTACGTAGTGTAATATTATTTTCTTTTTTTCTAAAATCCTTTTTTTTTTCTCCAACTTTTATAAAATCTTTAATGATATGTTTAAATTTTATTTAGTAAATTTAGTTTTTTTTTTTAATTACGTTAATTTATACATCAAACCACCTTATCTTAAGTAAAATGATTTGATATATACATTTTAATAAAAATCTAACGTTAATTTAAAAAAAACTTAATAAGATAATTTTTAAAAATTAAATAATTAAATTAAAATAAATTAAATAAATTGATGGATTTAATTGAATTTTTTTATAAAAATTAGAGGATAAAAAAATTTTAACCTATTTTTTTCTTCTTAATGTGTATTATTTGTTTTATTATTTTACAGTAAATAAAAGAATAACTTTTGTCCGTTATTTTACTTTAAAAGTTTTATTTTTATTTTTAAAAATTGTGTTTCACTTTTGTCCTTTTAAATTTAGACCTATTTGTTTTTCTATTAGAAAATGTAGATTTTACTCAATCTAAATATTAAAACTTATTTTATCACTTAAATTCTAAAATTCATACCTTGTAGTGAAATTTAAATTCGATTAATCGAAAAACTAATTTAAATAATCCATTTTGATATTATTTTAATACATTTAAAAGTTATTATACCACCTAAAATCAAGATAAAAGGAATTTTTATAAACGAGTTTCATTATTTTAAAATATATCATTTCTTTAGAAACCTTTAAAATATACCATTTCTTTAGAAACCACTTTTCTAGAGTCATTTGACTTCTCTATAAGGGTTCTTACATTCTATTCATCTGTTTGAAGATCGGAGACCGCCTATGTGATCTTCACAGTGAGATCTTCAAATATACCCGACTAAGTCAGTTTTCTATCATTTTCTCTAGTTTCACGTTCTTCAATGCATGTTGGGTTTTTCTTTGTCGCATGTATGGTCTGACCTTTCTCTTAGGTTCTCTACTGATAAGTGATTCTAATGGCATCTCATGATCATGTTTTCGTTGTCTATAGATGTTGTTTGGTTTCTTGAAGATGAGGGAGCAGAGTAGAGTTCTCTAGAATTGGTTGGAGTTTCTAAAAGGTAAGGGAAGCTAGATGTTTGACTTTGCTTTAAATTATGTTTGCGGTATTAATTTAGTATCTATATGAATTAAATGTAATTGTGACGATTGTTTTAGGACTCTTTGTGTTTGGATAATAAATACAGATAATATGATGTTTGTATACTTTGAGTGGTGTGATTTTGATATTTTGGTGTTGTCATAATTGCATGAATTGAAACTGAATTAATGATTGTTTTTGGTAAGAGTGTTTATTGGATGAGTAGTTATCACATACTTAAGTTTTGTGGTTCAAAAAGGGGGGTTTTAATAGGCAAGTTTGTGAGATAAAGGATGGGTTAGGAAATTTGATGTTTCATGTTTGGTTACATGCTAATTGTGACTTATTAGCACCTTGAGTTGGTAAAAATATGATAGGTAAAATGGTATGAGTCAATATAGTGGTTTTAGTAGGTTTTAGGTTCAATCTCAAAACTTTTGATAGGTGCAAATATAAAGGAAGCAAGTTTGATGTAAAATTGAATGTTTAAGACTATCTTTGGGTGATTTAAAACTGTTTTGAACTTTGAGAATGGTAGGAATCCGATGCAAGAATTATTTGATAGTTGATAGGTTGAATTTAGCTTGGTTTGAAGCTAGTTTTAGGGATTTTGACTAATGAGATTCTAAATTGAGGGTCTGGATTAGAAGGAATGTCTCGGGATCTATTATTGAGTCATTTAAGACTTGTTCATACCTTTAGTTTGCAGAGCTTTGAGTCAGAAAGTGTAGATTTGAGTTTAGGTACTTTTGGAGTTGTCATATGTGTTTAATGCACCTAGTTTGGGTCTAATGATCAAAGAGGTACCTTGTTTTAGTTATAAACATGTTTTTATATCAATTCTAGTGTGTAAGAAACCCTTTTGATCATTAGAACAAGTCTCAAGTGCATCAAAGCCCATCAAAACAGTGTAAGAAACCCTTTTCATATCATTAGAACATGAGAACAATTCTTGTGTTATTGTGTGATTTCTGATGACTTGTATGGTGTTTCTATTTCTTTAATGTATGATCAATAGTCTCATGTATTGGTGTACTATGTGAATGTGAAGTGATATCAATGATTTCAAAGTTATGAAGGTTAGTTCCAAGGTGGAACTTCTTGGTGTGATTTTAAGTGTGTTAGAATGAATGCAGGTAGCTCAGTCTTGGGGGTTTTCCTGACACTCTAATGGTCATACATTCTCACACAGAGAGGTTTGACACATGTGGTGAGAGTAGCAGGAGGTCTTAATCTTGGGTGCTTCTATATATATATATATCATTAATTATCTTTGTGTATGTTTTCTCTTTTGCGATGATCACCTTAATGGTGTGAACTTAGGGAGGCATTATTTACAGTTGCTCCAGCGAGAGGTGAAGGTGAAATAATTGGGAAGTCAGATGGTTATACAGGTGTAGAACTTATCTTTCGTAGGTTTGTTTTCTTATAGTAGTTCCATTATCATATATGAAATATTCATTTTAGTAGTATTTTACTATTAAAAATGGGAGGTTACATTAATGGTATCAGAGCAGTTCGTCCTTAGGAAGCCTGTGAGTTGTGGGTTTGTCGTGCCTTTCCTGTGGAAAATTGAATCTAAATGGTATGGTTTACCATGTTCTCTAAGTCTAGAAAGTAGAGTTATGTATCTAAATGGAATTATTGAGAACAGAAAACGTCTTGATAAGAGTAGTGAGGGTGCACACTCATGACTCGATTTCAGAGATGATTTTCCTTTCTTAATTCTGAAGGTTTGGGAAAAGAAAGAGTTGTGAATATAGTTTTGTCGTCTATAGTGATTCTTGTCATGCTCTTGCCTTTGTGATAGTGTATTGTGCTCTATAGTGGTAAAGGAATGCAGATTCAAGGAATTAGTTAAAGCCTTTGAGACAAATTCTTGCCTCGAAGAGAAAGAGTTGGAAGATCAGAATTTTTTAGTTTCAAGGAATGGATTAAGATGCGAGGAGGTAGAAGCGTCGCTTTCGTTTCAAGAACAAAGTTAGAGGAGTAGAAATCACAAGTTACCAAGAGGAGTTTGGGTAAGCATTGGTGTAGCAAGGTTTGAGAAATAAATCGGTTCTGTGTGTTAGTAAAGTCAAAGGTCATAAAAAGGAAGGTGTTGGTGAGCATTTGAGTAATCATAATTGAGAAGGAAACATGGTTTGGTATATTAGTGATGTTTGAGGTCTGAAGAAGAAGAGTTTAAGAAGCAGTTGTGTAGGACATATAACAGATTTAAAGAGAGTTTAGCAGAAGGCGAAATTTCCAATTTTAGAGAACATGAACTCTTCGAGGAGGGTTGAAGTATTGTAAGGGTTTTGGGCTAAGTAATAATTAGAAGGAGGTGGACAAATATTCTCAATAAGGGGATGCATCAGAGTCAAGTTTTGAGGGATGTTTGAAGATTGGTGGTTTGCATAGACGTAAAGTTTGACCTTGGGTTGAGGTGGAAGATTTCAAGCATCAAAGAAAGAAGCACATAGGAAAGTCAGTTCTGAAAGGAAAGGTAAGACTAGATAATTAAGGGCATTGTGAATGAGGAAAGGAGAAGAAAGGTTTCAAAATAAATAAAAGGGATTCTACAATATAAGTTGCTGAAGTGATTATCAAGATGATAAGAGAATTTGGGTTGGTTGAGAGGTTCATGAATTTGAAGTTGCAGGTTGAGTTGAAGTCAATTTTCATCAGGTGTGGTTTTATGGTGGTGTTAAGTGAGTAGTTAAGTTTGATTAAGTGAGAAGTAGATGTTGGATGCTGGGTTACGGAAGGAAGTAAGTTTGCTAGTTCAAATAAGATCAGAGGGTTGGTGTTGCAAGTTAAGGGTATTATGAGGTTCAGAGGATTAAAGGCAAGGTTTGTATTTCTGATGATTTTGAGTTGAAGAGGGTAATTGTTGAAGAAGGTTTTAAGTGAAGTGGGTAATGTTAGTTGTGGCAGTGGTTACGAGAAGATTGTTAGGTTGTGTGACACATTTTGAAAGGATCAAAGGGTTCAGGTTTGAAGAATATATGAAATCGTTTATTAGTAAGATTGGAGTATAAACTTGTAAGAGGCTTGATCATCTTCCAGCTTTGTTCTAGTAGTTTTTGGTCTCTCGGAAGTGTTCCTCGTTTTAAGGAAAAGAAAACAGTGGTGGGGCATCAAGTTAGGGTTAAACAAAGGATGAGGATAAGTGTTATGTGAACCAGGGATGTTTGACCAATGCAAGTGAAGGATAAATGACGTTGTTCCTTTTGTAAGTTTAGGGTGTGATCGCAAGAATGGTTTGTTACTCTTAAAAGCATTTTTGGGTGGTTTAAGGTCTTCAAGGGAAGTGTCATGTTTCAAGAAGGAAAGTCAGGGTTATACATCAATTGTGGATCAAGTAGGAAGTGAAGAAAAAGGGTTGTGAGAATCTAAAGAGGTTAACATGTATATGTGAAGAAGAGAAGATGAGGTCTTTGTGCTGTAAGAGTTTTAGGTTGGTGTTTGAAACAGAGCTAATGGTAATAGCTTCTTTTGGATAATTCTTGTGGAGGGTATAAAGTACAAAAGGCATGTGATTATTTGGTGGAAAAAGTCGCGGTTTGGACTCAGTGTAATCGTTAGAAGAATTACATGTTTGATGGATCTCGAAGAGAAGTAGAGTGAAAGTTGGAACATCTGGGTATAACTGTTGGCAGACAAAAATTGTTTTGGAAGGTCCGTTTTCAAGGAACATAAACAGTTTTAAGGAACACAAAATGTCAAGGTTTTTTGCAGAAGAGAGGAGTTCTTAGAGTTTTAGTAAGATCATAGTAGGTTTGAAGGAGGTTCGTGAGAGTGACCATTTTTGGGTTACAGTTGGTGTGAAGAGAGTATTCGGTAAACAGAGGAGTAAGGAAGTATGGAATCAGAGCAGCACAATAGATGTTAGTGGGCAGGTTCTTACAAGAAAGTGGCATATGTGAAGCACTTTCTTAATCATGGGTTAGTGGTTTGTGAAGAATGAGCTTCTATAACAAGGTAAGGATGTCATTGTCTATTTTGAGTTGAGAGTATGTGTGGTGATCTTCAAAAGTTCTAAGTGATATTAGATATGGAAAATTAGGTAAGAGGTAGAGAAAATAAAGAGAGTCTACGGTTTCAATCTGTAGTGTCAACTTTGAAATGATAAAGTGTTATAGATGTTGAACAAGGAAAGTGAGTCAATGTGATGAAGAAGAGAAGCTGAGTTTTGGTTTCAAGTTGTAGCGTCAATTTTGGTGAAGAAGCATTAACAGTAGTTGGAACAAAAAAAAGGTTCGAGTTGTTTGTTTGATAAAGGCAGAGAATAAGAGTTAGCTGAAAAAGTGTGAAGACTAGTTATCTAAAGGGAATGTGGTGAAGAGAACTCATTAGTATAGTTGAAGAATTATAATTGATGAGTTTCTCAAAGTGGTTCAACTAGGCTGGTTGGATAAATCCTAGTTTGAGAGGTATCTTAAGGTGGATAAGTACTGATCAAACTAACGATTTCAAGTTGAGAAGGATATAGATCCAAGTATGGGTCGGATTAGCAAGTTGAAGAAGTGAAGATGGAGTGCTCAAGTTGGTTTTGTCACGACAACGAATAAGAGTTCTAGTTTGGTAATAGGATAACATAGTTGGAAACTATGTTACTCAAGAGTGAAGATTAGTAAAGCAATGTGAAGTCATCAAAATTGGTGGGTTTAAGGATGATCAAGAGTGTTAACAATTGGTAGTAAACCAGAAGTGTGAGTGATCAAGTTAATACTATGGTGTTTGTTAGAGGAATTAAGAGAAGTCAAGGGAAATTATTAAAGGGTTGTTCAAAAGTCAAGGCTAGTGGAAGTTTTAGAAGAGATTCACAGGAGACAATGAAAAATATATGAGGGGTTGGTAGTGTGGCAGACACAACATGATTGATTATGTGACAAAAATGTTCTTAAAAGCTGAGGTTTAAAGGGAAAATTTGTTTTTAGAAAAATGGCTAAACCAATTTACACTATTGAACACTAGAGCATTTTAGCACATAGGCAAGGTTTTCCATGTCAGTAAAATTGTTGAGGAGTAGTGTCTTTGTCAAATAGGTGGTTGTGATAGATAGTGGGAGGACAATAGGTTATTCCTTCTATCCGATGAGTGAATTTTCGAGGGCGAAAATTTTTCTTGTTGGGGAGAATGTAAAACCCCAGAAAATGGAATTTTAGAAGTGATGATAGTTTAAAAATAGTGAGACTCGGTTATTTTAATATTGAATGGTTTAGTTATAAATAATTTTGTGATAAACGAGTTTCATTATTTTAAAACGTACCATCTCTCTAGAAATCACTTTTCTAGAGTTCTCTACCTTCTCTCTAAGTTTTCTCGCTCCTAAGTCATCTGTTTGACGATCAAGAGGTGTCTAGACAATCACGACATCAAGGCCTATAAATCCAACCGATCAATTTCTGTTTTAGAGCAAGTAAGTTTCTATTCATTTTCTTACCTTTTTGCTTCGATCAATGATCATGCATAGAAACTATTATGCATGTATCGTTTAACTCTCTTTTCTTGTTCTTGGTGAATTTAGAGTTCTAAGAACTCTGTCCGTTTCTAATTTGGTGCCTCGTAGGTCCGTTTAGGAATATCTTGCGTTTCAAGCGACCGGTCGGACGTTTCTGTGGGTTAAGCTGTTATTTTGAGGTAAGAGAAGCTAAACCTTGTCTTAATTGTATTTATAGTGTAAATTTTGTAATTTTATAAATTTTAGACGTTTTAATAGAAATTAGGGTTGGAGTAAAGTTGACATATGTGAAATTTATGTTTTTATGATAGGGTGTTAGTGTAAATGATATGGGAATGCATTTGCTGCTATATACTGTTTTGTTTATGTGTGATGGGGATCTTTCATTGTTTGAAACAAAATTCAAGTGGTGGTAAGAGTAGAAATTAAGTTTCTTAGAACTTAATAAGCTTAAAAGGAAGGGGTCCTGGGTAGTGAAATTTAGAAATAAGTATGGGAATGTTATGGGATTTGTTTTAGTATTGTCATGAGGTAATTTAAAAATTGTTAGGAGGGTTATATGGTTAAAAACTGTATGAAATGAAAAGGATAGTTTATAGGGGCTGTTTTCAAGCATTTTTGGTGTAAAAAGTGAAATGGTGAGGTAAGAGGTCTGCACTGTTTTGGAAGGTTTGGGGTATGTTATCACACCTATTAGGACCTGTCTAGATCATTAAACCAATAAAATTTGTTCTGAAATGGAAAATGGCTTCATAAGTTGAGTTTATAGTCCTTTTTAGGGGTTTTAAGTAAGTAAAGTCTAAAGGGAAGGAGTATGAACTGAAATGAACATTTGGGTCTACCTTTGGGGTGATTTGTAACTATTTTGGAGTGGAGAGAATGGTATATAACTGATACAAGAATAATTTACGGTTCATAGGTGCGGTTTAACTTGATTTTATGCTAGATTTAGGGGTTTTGATAAGTGATATTTTGAATCAGGTGTTCTGGTTATAGGTAATGATTTGCAATCTGTCATTGAGTCAATTAGGACTTGTTCAAATGGTTAGGTTGTAGAAATTTGGTGTAGAAGGTGAAAATATGAGTTTAAGTGCTTTTGGAGTGTCAAAAATGGTTTGATACACCTAGTCTTGGGTTTAATGATCAAATGGATGCTTACTTTTACTTATAAATGTGTTTTCCCATCAATTCTAATGTTTAGAAAACCCTTTTGATCATTAGAAAAAGTTCCAAGGGCATCAAAAGCCAATTTCGAAGTTGCTGTCAACTGGTATGGTGCTCGGGCGCTCCTAGGTACGCCCAAGCGCCCTCATTCCAGGGTTTTAGATGTCCATTTTGGACATTCTCTAGGTAGTTTTAGGGGTTTTGGACCCTTCCGGAGCTATTAGTGAGGGTTTCAGAGTTGTTTTCCTTACCTAAATATGAGTATCAATATGCCATAAAGAAATTATGTTATTGTATGATTTCTAATGACTTCTGTGGGTGTTTCTATTTATGTGATATATGATCAATAGTCTCATGTATTGGTATACTATGTGAATGTGAAGTGATATCATTGGTTTCAAGGTTGAAAATGTTGGTTCCAAGGTGGAACTTCTTGGTGTGGTTCACGTGTGTTAGAATGAAATGCATGTAGCTCAATTTTGGAAGTTTTCCTGACACTCTAATGGTCATACATTCTCATATAGAGAGGTTTGACGTATGTGGTGAGAGTAGGAGAAGGTCTTAGTCTAGGTGCTTCCAATATGGCCTATGACGCGGTACAGACTAACCTTGTGATATGTGGTAGGGTGAAACCCAATTGACAAGGGTTTTGCAAAGCAGTAGTGGCCACCATAAGTGCATAACTCGCCACAGCTCAACATTCATTCTAGGTCCGGACAGTCGGTCTAGGTCTTTTTACACTAAGATGTTTGAGTTGATCTATGCTATATGTATAATTATTATGTGAGATATTTCAATTGACGTCATTAATTGTTTTGAATCTAGCTTATCCTTTCTTTTGTGTTGTTTGCCTTTGTGTATGTTTTCTCTTTTGCGATGATCACCTTAATGGTGTGAGCTTAGGGCTTTACAGTTGCTCCAGCGAGAGGTGAGGGTGAAACAGTTGGGAAGTCAAATGGTTCTATAGGTGTAGAACTTGTCTTTCGTAGGTTTGTTTTCTTATAGTAGTTCTATTATCATATATGTAATATTCATTTTAGTAGTATTTTACTATTAAAAATGGGATGTTACATGTTACAATTTCATTTTAAGTTCATACAAAGAGAAGGAATCGTTTGCATCAAAAAAAGATGAATGATTTAGTTTATGTGATGTATAACTACAAGTTGAAAAGTAGACAAATTCGAAAAATTGTTTTTCTTCCATTTGATGACATTGAATAAGATGATGAGTGGATAACTGAAGAGGCAGATGATGTTGTTGAGATTGAGCAAGTTGAAGGTGAAAATGTTCACTTATGGAGCAAGAAATCCTAGTCTAGATGCTCTTAATAACATTTGGGGACAATGAGGATGCACACAACATTCATTAGGGGAAGAGTTGGATGAAGATGATGACATAGATGATGATGCTAGGATTAATCATAGAGACTTTGACATTTCAATTTATGTTTTATAATATTTCTATTTCTATGAACTTACATATTTGAATTTATATAATTTTGTTAAACTTATTTGAATTATGATGTTATTTATATTTTTTTTTCATGCAAACGAGTTTACGAATCAAGTTTACACTGAATTTTCACGAGTTTACGTAAACTCTCGACTTTAACAACCATATATATATATATATATTATTGCTAATAAAAAAACATAAAAGGTTTTTAAGGATAGAGCTTGAGTATTAAGGCCACAGGATGTGCATTAAATGCTATTCTCCTTATATTTATTTCTTAACATTTTTGTTAGCGAAATAAATTAAAATAAAATCAAGATTATTCAGTGTTAAAAAAAATTGCTACAAGTTTTTATTTTCTTCAAAATACATAATACCTACAATATAAAGCGTGTAAAAATTACTTAGTTTCTAATAAAATACATTCTCAAATTCATCAAATTTAACTGTTATTCTATTAAACAAAAACATAAATTAAAATAAAAGATAGATATAACTCTTTCTATTTTTTAGTAGGGGACACAAATGTACATCATAACCAAGCAAATGTCCATTTTCAATAATCTCATATAATGGAACTCAGCGAAAAAAACAACATTGGAAAGATGTATGTACTTATGGAACTAAAGAAATGTTACATGAATGTCAAAGTGAAGTTGAAGAAGTATTCTCCATGGTTCAGATGAAAGTATGATCGTGAAAGAAGTGTAATACTACAAGTGAAATTTTCATATTTTGATAGATGTATATGATCACTAAAATTCATTACACATTTGAAGTAGTAACTTCCAGGTAACAAAATAGTTATAGGAATCAATGCTGAAAAGTTATATAAATCTGATTGAGTTCAACTATGTATAAGAAAAGGAAATAATACCATTTTAAACTAAAATCTTAAAAGAATAAATTTATGATATTTTGTTTATATTGTGTTTAACTTGTTACTTTTATTCAATGTAGAAATTAAGTTCATATATTTAGATTATCTTCATCGGTTTGAAGATATTATATGTGTTTCGGTAGATATTTTGGGACCGAAAGATTAACCTGTTTTGACGTGGTTTTACCGCTTTCCAATACTTGAACTGGGTTATCTGATTATATTCTTTCCGTCTGGGCCGCTTGATCGCCTGCAATCTTGGTCGTTCGGTGATCTTCAAACTTTGACTGCTCGGTCGCCTTCCCGATGGAGAGGGGCAGGTATCTCTAAAAGGTACTAGTTAGGCGTGTATTGAAGAGCCTCGACTCTTGATTGAATGTTTAGTGAATAATTATCACTATTTGAGTATTTGAGAGTATGAGTTGAATGAGAGTAGACCCTGAATGAAGTGTGATTAGAAAGTACCTGATTGGTGGCCCTAACCTTGTATTTATAAGTTGTCTCATGGACCTTAAACTGACATAAGTCCAATAAAATATAAACAGAATAAAATATAAACAGACTTACCTAAAAATCTGGTTAGTTGCTAAATATCTTTAACTAGATATTCCTGATTATCCTTAGATTATTTTATCTTCTGCTTATCAATATCTTTAATCAGATATTCATTCAGATATTCTTGGTTATATACCATACCATACATATGCCTCCCAAGTCCGAGTTAACCATTCGGTTTTAGCCGAGGTTAACTATATGACTTATGAGTTTGGAGGAGGCTGTGTTGGGGAGCGTGCTTCTAGGTGTCGCTCATCTATGGTCCTCCCAGTAGGCGTGAATGGTTGTCCTTGGCCCAGGAGTTCCTGGAGAACCTCCCAGTAGGCGTGCATGGTTGTCCTTGGCCCAGGAGTTCCTGGACAACCTCCCAGTAGACAAGATTGGTCGTCCGTGGCCCATGAGTTCCTGGAGAACTTCCTAGTAGACGAGAATGACCGTCCGTGGCCCAGGAGTTCCTAGAGAACCTCCCAGAAGAAGTGAATGGTCGTCCGTGGCCGAGGAGTTATTGAAGAACTTCCCAGTAGACGAGAATGATCATCCGTGGCCTAGGAGTTCCTGGAGAACCTCCCAGTAGAAAAGGATGACCGTCCGTGGCCCAAGAGTTCCTGGAGAACTTCCCAGTAGACGAGAATGACCGTCTGTGGCCTAGGAGTTCCTGGAGAACATCCAAGTAGACGAGAATGACTGTCAGTGACCCAGGACTTCCTGGAGAACTTCCCAGTAGACAAGAATGACCGTCCGTGGCCTAGGAGTTCCTAGAGAACTTCCCAGTAGACGAGGACGATCGTCTGTGGCCTAGGAGTTCCTGGAGAACCTCCTAATAGACGAGGATGACTGTCTGTGGCCCAAGAGTTCCTAGAGAACTTCCCAGTAGACGAAAATGATCGTCCGTGGCCCAGGAGTTCCTGGAGAACTTCCCAGTAGAAGAGGATGACCGTTTGTGGCCCAGGAGTTCCTGGAGAACCTCCCAGTAGACGAGGATGACGGTCCGTGGCCCAGGAATTCCTAGAGAACCTCCTAGTAGACGTGAATGATCGTCCGTGGCTGAGGAGTTCCTGGAGAACTTCCCAGTAGATGAGAATGATCGTCCGTGGCCTAGGAGTTCCTGGAGAACCTCCCAGTAGACGAGGATGACTGTCTGTGGCCCAGGAGTTCCTGGAGAACTTCCCAGTAGACGAGAATGACCATCCGTGGCCCAGGAGTTCCTGGAGAACATCCCAGTAGACGAGAATGACTGTCCGTGACTCAAGAGTTCCTGGAGAACTTCAAAGTAGACGAGAATGACCGTCTGTGGCCTAGGAGTTCTTGGAGAACATCCCAGTAGACGAGAATGACCGTCCGTGACCCAGGAGTTCCTGGAGAACTTCCTAGTAGACGAGAATGACCGTCTATGGCCCAGGAGTTCCTGGAGAACTTCCCAGTAGACGAGGATGATCGGCCGTGGCCCAGGAGTTCCTGGATAACCTCCAGTAGACGGGGATGACTGTCTGTGGCCCAGGAGTTCCTAGAGAACTTCCAGTAGACGAAAATGATCGTCTGTGGCCCAGGAGTTCCTGGAGAACTTCCTAGTAGACGAGGATGACCGTTTATGGCCCTGGAGTTCCTGAAGAACCTCCTAGTAAACGAGGATGACCGTCCGTGGCCCAGGAGTTCTTGGAGAACCTCCCAGTAGATGTGAATGGTCGTCCGTGGCCAAGGAGTTCCTGGAGAACTTCCCAGTAGACGAGAATGATCGTCTGTGGCCTAGGAGTTCCTGGAGAACCTCCAGTAGACGAGGATGACCATGTGTGGCCCAAGAGTTCCTGGAGAGCTTCCCACTAGACGAGGATGACCATTTGTGTCCTAGGAGTTCCTGGAGAACCTCTTAGTAGACGAGGATGACCGTCCGTGGTCCAGGAGTTCCTGGATAACTTCCCAGTAGCGAAAATGACTGTCCGTGCGCCAGGAGTTCCTGGAGAACCTCCCAGTAGATGCAATTGGTTGTCCGTGACCCAGGAGTACCTGGAGACCTTCCCAGTAGACAAGATTGTTTGTCCGTGGCCCGGGATTTCCTGAAGAATCTCCCAGTAGACGAAATCTATGAGGCCGAATGGTAGCGAGGCCGAATGGTTGGATTCCTGGGAGGCCGAATGGCCGAGTACCTTCGAGGCCGAATGTACAAATATCTGTGAGGCCTGATGGCCGAGTACCTGTGAAGCAAAACGGTTGAATACTTGGGAGGCCGAATGGTCAAATACCTATGAGGCCTGATGACCGAGTACCTGCGAAGCCAAACAGTTGAATACCTGGGAGGCAGAATGGTCGAATACCTGTGAGGCCTGATGACCGAGTACCTGCGAAGCCAAACGGTTGAATACCTGGGAGGTCGAATGGTCGAATACATGTAAGCCGAATGCATGTCGGGATTAAGGGTGTTTTGATGTTGTTAGTAAGTCTTTTACCTGGTGATGCATAAGATGCTTATATATTGAGATTGATGATAATATTCGAAATAGTTTAGAATTAAATAATAAAACGAACAATTATCTTTAGAATCGCAGAAGAATGTTGATGTTGGTGATGAGAGTTTTTATAATGATGTTGAGACTTCATCTTTGTCTGGCTCCTTGTGGTTTCAGTGGTGCTCTGTTTTTCTTCCATATTTCTCGTGGTCATCATTGGGTGTCTTCAACTCTCTCGGCCCCACGGTGAGCGCCAAAATGTTTCGGTAGATATTTTGGGACCGAGAGACTAACCTGTTTTGACGTGGCTTTACCGCTTTCCGATGCTTGAACTGGGTTCTTTGATTATCTTCTTTCCGCTTGGGCTGCTCGATCGCCTGCAATCTTGGCCGTTCGGTGATCTTCAAGCTTTGACCGCTCGGTCACCTTCCCGATGGAGGGGGGGAGGTACCTGCAAAAGGCACTCTGACACCCAAGTTAGGCGTGTATTGAAGAGCCTCGACTCTTGATTGAATGTTTAGTGAATGATTATCATTATTTAAGTATTTGAGAGTATGAGTGTAATGGGAGTAGACCCTAAATGGAGTGTGATTAGAAAGTACCTGGCTGGTGGCCCTGACCTTGTATATATAAGTTGTCTCATGGACCTTAAACTGACATAAGCCCAATAAAATATAAACAAAATAAAATATAAACAGACTTACCTAAAAATCTGGTTAGTTGCTAAATATCTTTAATTAGATATTCTTGATTATCCTTAGATTATTTTATCTTCTGCTTATCAATATCTTTAATCAGATATTCATTTAGATATTCTTGATTATATACCATACCATACAATATGTCATTCAGTGATAATAGGTGAAGTGATTAGGAAGATGAATTTGTATGGTGTGTGAATAAATTCATGTGGAAGGGATGTGATTATTATCAAATTTCAGACTTAGGGAAAGTTGGCTACTCAAACTCTATTCCCAAAATCAGGAAACTTAGAAAGCAATTAGAATCGGAAGAATGGCTTACTTAAAGAAGCTATATTGTGTAAGGTGAAAGGTAATTCTATCATGTATATTATGTATATTGTCTCATCTCGTATAGCTGTCTAAATAAAAAGTAATTTAAAGATATCTTTTTCCTCCCGTCTTTCAAAAAATTTTATTTTCTGAGAAAAAAAAGTGATTGCAATTCCAAGTTTTAAAAGATAATTAATCTTATCAATATTATCTCAACCTTTTTTAAAATTGGAATTTGTACGTTTTTAAGCCGTACAGTATAGAGCTGTCAAAATGGGTCACAACCCGTAGGCCAATCCGGCCCGTCACGGGTTCGGGCCGGGTTGAGTTTGAAAAAATTGTATTTTTTTTATGCAGGTCAGATTTCAACCCGGCTCATTTAAACCCGGCTCATGCAGATTGAACCCGTGGTGGGTCGGGTTGGCCCACCAACCCACCTACCTAATTTTATTTTATTAAAATTTAATTTTAATTTTATAAAAAGATATTTATTATTTTTTTTTGCTTGAAAAAATTATTTAAGTTTCCTATTTTCAAAATTAATTTAAAACCGGAGTGAAATTTGGGAGTGAAATTTGTTTAAATTTGAATTATAGAAACTTTGTAATTATTTTTTATTTTAAAAAAATTGTAATTAAGTGAGCCAGTGAGCCAACCCGTTTATCCACCAACCCGTGGTGGGTCGGGCCGGGTTCGAATTTTTCTGATTCGCTAGTAAATGAGCCGAGTTGGGTTGGCTCACTAAGTGACCAACCCGTTGTGGGTCGGACCGGGTTGGGCCGGGTTACCCGTTTTGACAGCTCTAGTACAATGTTTCCTCTTCTAATTTTTTAATTCATTGATGAAACCTCCTTAAAAAAGTTAAAGAACATTTTTAATAGCCCTTGGCTTCGGTTTATTTTAGTAATTTTGACGATAATGAATATTTAGTTAAAGAGTATGTGACTTAGAAAAAAGAGAGCCATTTTCAGGCCCTTCTTCTTGCACATCATTTTTTCTTTCTGCACTTCCTGAAATTTGCAAACGCCATTTTACCCTTCATTCAACAATAGAAAACTTAACACTAATTTTCCTTTCACATTTTCTTTCTCGTGTCACACCTTGTCCCTCTGCATTTCATTCATGCACCTCTTTCCCCTCGGTTAAAGGACTTTACATGTCACGCATAAAGTGCTCCTTCTTGTATAAGCTAGTCGGCATGGGAGGTGCCACTAACCCAATTGGCATCTTCATCTCCTAATTTAGTAATTGGCTTACAAAGTGCTCCACTTATATATATTAAATTGACTTTATCTCTAATGGATATAAAACTTTCAACACCCTTTCATGTTAAGATATATACATCTTGTATGTGGAACTAGACATATGAGTGATTCGATAACAGTTTGATAGCGAGTAGAAAAATAAACCAAAATAATAATAAATTTTGCTAGGATATGCTCTAACTTATATATCTTTCATATCATGTTAAGGTGAGGTTTATACCTTCTTATATGTTATGAAATTTTCTTATCTCTAGTCAATGTGGGGTAGTTCTATAGCCAATGGAGCAATAGACCCAACAAACATCATATTCGATGTGAGACTTCTAACACCCCCTCACTCCAAGGTATATATGCATTTCATGCGTAGAACTAGACATTAATGAGTGGTTTGACAGAGGCCCAATAGGAGGTGTATTGGAAGTTTCACATCAACTAAAGATAAAGTGATATCACATATATAAGCGTGCAAATCTCACCTTACCTTTTGTGAGATTGAGTTAGACTTAAAGTCTACTTCTTAACATGATATCAAAATCATGAGCTAGAGTCTATCTTAACAAAATTTGTTGTTTATTGAGTCTATTGTTCGATTAACTATTGCACTACTATCAGATTATCCATTAATGTCTAGTTTCACGCACGATATATATATATATATATATATATATATATATATATATATATATATGTTGACATGAAGGGATTGTGTTGAAAGTTCCATATTGACTAAAAATAAAGTGATTTCATAATATATAAGTAAATATAAATTTCACCTTACAAACTAATTTTATGGGATTCAATTAAAATTAAAGTATATTTCTTAACCTTAGAAACAGAATATGTGCAAATATGCTCTATGAAAGAATAAGAAAAGTAAGATTGTGGAGTTGCACATAAAGAAAGGAAAATGAGAAACATTTTATGACATTGGGTTTTCTGGAATGTATTTTTTGGATTCGAAAATGCCTTCCGGAATATTTAATCTTGAAAAAAATTTTACATTCCCGATTAAATGCTTTGAAACATACTTCCAAAACTAAAAATATCTACTAAAACATCTAATATGGAAAGTATAAAAAATATATTTCAAATTTGGTGTTTCGACCGAAATATTTAGTCCAACAAAATATTTTTATATTTTAAATTGATATGGAAAAGTATTTATGGATAAAAAAATACCTTTTGAAACACTTTATCTAAAATATAAAAAATATTTTTTCAAAATAATACTTTGTAGGCCTTTTTCAAATCTAAAAATAATTTTCGAAACACTTATTCTAAAAAATATATTTTTAGATTTCAAATGAAATGTTTTGAAAAACATTTTTTGAATTTGAAATACATTTTCAAAAAGTATAAAGTTTTATAATTTTAAAAAAAATAAAAAAAATAAAAATAATGTCAAATCAATGTAAAAATTTAGGTGTGTAATACAACTTTTATCCATTACATTAGTTGCAACGCAAGACCATGCAGAGCATGACTTCAGGCAAGGGAAACATAGCTGACATGTTATTTATTCCGTGCATAGTACATGCCTACGGTGGTTGTACCTTCCTACTGATAAATTGCGTCGGAAACGGACGCCACAGACACCTCCAACTTGGACTTAATCACATTGGATTGTATGCTATCACTGTAGCCATTCTGAACATCATGGTATCTATCCCACAGCATCACTCCCCCATAGTTGGAGGCTTCCTTCGCGTGCGGAAGCACTTCGTCGATGAGGACCTCCGGCGGAATGTAACCGTCGCCAGCGCTGGACGCTGCTGGCACTCCCAAGAAGAGCGAGTTGTTGGAGGCGACCAAGTCGACCCACTTGTCCCAGGACCCCAAGAGGGCGTTGGTGCCACCGGTGTAGGAGCAACTAGGGTTATTGTAGAACTGAACGAAGATGTAATCGAAGAGTTTGGTGGCGATGGCTTTGTCGAGATAGTTGATTGGGTCTGTTGGGCACTGAGGGGCTGCGGACAAGTAAAAGTAACGCCCCGTCGTTTGCCGTAAGAAATCGAGTGCCCTTGCAAGATCGTCCCAGTAATTCTCCGCATTTTCGATGTCGAAGTCGATGCCGTCCAGCGTGACGCCTCCAAGTGGACCGTATTCGCCGCTGAGGAAGTTGGTGTAGAGGTAGTTGGCCACGTTCTTTGCGTCCTCCGCCGAGCTCAGCCAGTACCCTCCAGTGGCTCCTCCAATTGAAAGGAGCACCTTGATGCCTTTGTTCTGTAACCAATAACAAACACAGACACCAACAATACCCCATTGAAAGAAGCACTCTGATGGTTCAAACACGATTTGAGACAGACTTAGGAATTAAAATTTTCAGAAAAACTAATGGATATTCCTGAGTTCCGAGAGTCTACCTGGCAGTAACTAATTTGGGGCTGTAGATCGGCGCAACTTCTCCATGAACCATCGCCGCAGTGACCGGCGAAGTTCACAGCTGGCGTTCTCCCTGAACCGAACTGGTTGAGGAAAGCGAGGAGCACAATGGCGTACTTTCCAGTGTTACATGTGGTCATCAATTCGCCTTCTCGAGCGTCTTGGCCCCAGTACACAGCAATGCCACCATTGTCAGAGCGTGAAGAAGAGAAGGTGAGGGATACGAGAAGTATGATCAAAGCTAGTCTTTGAGGTGCCATTGCTTACTGTTATGGCTTTCTTGTTTGAGTGTAGAACAGAACCTACCTATTTAAGGTGGTAAAATCTTATCCAAACAAATAAATGGTATTATTAGTGATAAAAATCCTTTTTGGCTGGTTCCTTGTTACTTATTAAGAAAAATGGAAGATGATGAGAACTAATATTGGACTACTCCTTTAAACTTATACTATCTTCAAATATAATATTCTTTTAAACTAAATTTTATTTTGTTTTATTTATTATTATTCTCATATTTTAATACATTTTTTTTATTTTTAATTGTTTTTTATGTCTTATTATCTATTTTCAATCTTACAAATACTATTATGTATTTCATTACTTTTAGTAAAAAGACGTAAAAACAGGGAGACACACTGAATAATAGAGGAGGAAATTATATATCAACACTTTTCACAAATTTTGCAAAGTTGTGTTTAACGAGGCCATTACATATGTAAGTCTTTATAATGTACTAAAAAAACAGAGATTCATGTTGTTAATTTTTACATGGGTAGATTACGTTAATTTTTTTTTATCAAGTTAATCAGTTTCATTTATGAAAATAAAGGTAAGTATTGTTTGATCTTCAATCATTTTTAATTAAAATAATTCAAGCATTATTATTCGATTCTTAGATAAAAACTTATGTATTATTTCATCGGAGAAGGCAATTTGTAACATAATTATTTCTAATTAAAAATGTAAATATTGTTTGGAATGATAAAAACTTATATATTATTTTAAAGGTTACTATTTTTAATAACTCAAGTATTATTTGCAACATAATAACTTCTAATTAAAAATGTAACTATTGGTTGGAATGCAAATATTTTTATTAAATACAAATATTACTTAAAATTCATTCACTTCTACCTAAAAGTTGATGAAAAAAATAAAGTAATATAAAAAATCACAAAGTTTGATTTACTAGATGAATAAAATACGGCTTTGGACAAATACAGGGTTTCAACATTCTATTGATTTACCATACAACATAAACAATGTTCTTGTAAAGTTGAAGGCATTGAAAGCTTTGAGCAACAAATTTACAAGTATTTTGACAATTCTTAATTATTTCATTATTTTTTTAACTTGGAATGCTTTTAAATATATAGAGAGTTGAGAAAAGAGTGATTATAAATCTCTTTGTACCTATTGAGAAAAATTCACTTCAAATTTCTACTTCAAGTCATTGTCTATTATTTATGTATGAACATAAAATGTTTATTTCCTCTTTACCTCCAAACTAGAGTCAATAATAAGATTGTACGAGATAAATAGTTGTTTTAGAGTTGACATGTAAACGTGTTTTATAAGATTTTCTTGGTAGACCCGAAGATAAAAACATTATCTGCAATAAATCGTTATCTCAAAAACTGTATATCATAATATTTGTTTATATGTTGAACTTTACTCTGACAATATAAATTTAAAATTACAAATAAAAGAAAGACATGTTATTTGAAAATTGCACATAAAAAAAATTGTAAAATTTACTGATAATGGTTAAAAGCAATACAAACCACACAAATGCATGATCCATCATAGTTCGACATTCATACTATATTCGGATAGTCAAGTCTAGGTCAAAGATATGATTAGAATGTTTGATTAACATTGTGTAAAATGTGACATATGATATACAATGTTAATTATTTTCTTCATTAGCTTACCCTTTGTGTATTTTTGTGGTTGTCTGTTTATGTATGATTGATTTTCTATGGGCGATGATCATTTGGTGAGTGTGAGTAGAGGGAAATGACTTGTCTGTGAAGCAGACTTTATGTAACATCTCAAAATATAGTATTTAACTATATAATAGTCATCACAAATTTAATAAAGTAGATCAATTGCTAACGGAATTATAAAGTAGAAACTTACAATCATCCAAAAATAACCATAATATTTAAACTTTATATACAACCAGCTAACCAAAACTATTTACAAAACTAATCTAAAGAAAACTAAACAACATCTCCTCCATCAAGTACATGCTCCAGGGAAGCCTCATCTCCCTCTACTCACACCCACAGGATGATCATTGCAAAAACAAGAACACAACAACATACAAGCACAAACACAAATAAAAGGGTAAGCTAGATATAAAAAGATTCATACAGTCGTATAATATATTAAAGACCATAAGTAAATCACATATAATAAACGACTCCAAACATCCTATACATGTTAAGACTTAGATTGTACTGTCCGGACTTAGAATGATTGTCGAGCTATGGCAGGTTGTGCACTTGTGGTAGCCTCTATTGTTTTGCATAGTCATTACCAATGGGTTTCACCTTACCACACACAAGGTTAGTCTGTTCCACACCTTGGATCATACTGGAATCACCCTAGACTAAGACCTCCTACTACTCTTCACCACATGTGTCAATCTTCTCTGAGAATGAAAGACCATTAGAATTTCAAGATAACCCCTAAGATTGAGCTCCTTGAGTTCATTCTAAACATACTTGAATCTCACCAAGAAGTTTCACCTTGGACTTACTTTCATAACTTTGGAACCATACTTAGATCATATCTTTTCACATTGAATTCCAACCAATACTATTATTGATTATATAATAAAAAATAAACTTTTACATCTTTCAAAGAATCAAAACATGCCCCAATATTAACTTAAGACAAAGGTAGAAAGAATAAAAGAATATGTCCTAGACGAGTCGCTCAACAACCAAGCTCGTTGAGCGACCACGAAGACAATGAGCCAGGTTCCTACACCTTTCGCTCAGCGACCCAGCTCGCTGTGCAAACATAGAGACAGTGGTCCAGACCCCCTCACCTCTCGCTCAACGACCCAACTCGTTGTGCGAACACAGAGACAGTGGTCCAGATCCCCTAACCTCTCGCTCAGCCACCCTACTCACTGTGCGAACACAGAGACAATGGTCCAGACCCCCTAACCTCTCACTCAGCGATCCAACTATAGCTTGCTTTTAAACAACTTAGGGACTCCAACAAGTCCCAAATGACTTACTAACACTAACTCAACTGACCAATTGAACACAGGACTCAAATTTCAACTTTTCACTAGTTCAAACCCCCCATTTTACTAATTTTAAACCTAACTGAACTCTACTTATCAACTACCAGACCTTCTTACATAAAATTTCCTCCATTTCAATGCTTAACCAAGTTATAAAACATCCCAGACCCCAATTATTGTAAACCAGAAATGTAACACGTTAACATCCAATTCTAGACCATATTATCATCCAAATACAATTCACAGCAGCATTTCATTACCACATATTCAAAACACTCAATTATGTAAGTTACAACTAGCACAAAGCAAAATTTTCACCCAAAACAGTTTAATAATCAAAATCATCAAATTTTCACAACAAACATAAATTAAAGAAAACTATAGCTTCCCTTACCTCTAGAAAACTTCCACTGTTCTAAATATCCTCGACCATTGCTTCCATAACAAGGAACTTCTAGAAAACCTACAAATTACCGATTGATGATTGGAGACAAACCTTAGAACCTCAATTGAACCAAGAATCACAGAAGAGGAATTCTTGACACATGTAAAACAAGATCTCTTTACATGATCATGAACTCTAAAAACACTAAAGAAAAGAGTACACACTTACTTGCTCTAAACAACGAATTGATCGGATAGATTTGTAGACCTTGAAGTCGTGATTGTTTAGGTACCTCTTGATTGTCAAACAAATGATCTAGGAGTTAGAACTCTTAGAAAGATGTAAGAGGAAACGAAAGGAAAGAATTCTAGAAAAATAGAGTGTATTTTAAGTAATAATAAGACAAGTTTAGAAAATTATATTTATATTATAGAATTATTTTAAAATAAAATACTTGATCTTATTATTTTAATACACCTACCAACTCTAATACTGTATTTTCTAGGTTCTTGCATTTCAGATAAAGGCGACACAGATATTTAGCGACTTTAGCATATATAGTTGTTTATATTTTCTTGATTGTTTTAGAAAACCAACCTTTTATATAATTTTGAGTTTTGTAAAGTTTAATTGTAATTATGTTTTTTAATTGTAATTATATTTATACTATTTGAATGAGATATTATATATAACTTTTAATAAGTAAATAAAAGTTATAAAAAGTTTAACAAGAATTTAATTACTCAAAATATAATTATATAATAATATGTTTTCTTTAAAAGTACAAATCTCCTTTACAATATATAACCTACAAAATTGTATTATTTTACGTTTATATACCAAACATTTATAAGACAACAAGTTTATTTATCAGTTCAAAACTTGTAAAATAAAATTTTATCAGCACTTAACTTAACATAAAGAAACTAACTTATAATCTACTGTCTATTTTTTAATTCATATATTTCCAAAAATATCCTTAATCTCTCAACACTAAACTTAATTGATTAAAACGATTTTTTTAATTTATAATTTATAGTTTCTGATTCAAATTGTTTTCTAATCACTTAGATTTAATTTTTACTTACTAAATTATACATTTTAAATTTTAAAAAATAATATTTTTTTTAAAATTAATTGAGAGGATAAACCTAAAATTATTCTAAATTAAACTAAAAATGTAATTAATTTCATATTTATATATTATCATATTTGTTCTTCTTTTTTATTGTTTTTAATTTTTTCTGTTCATATTAATTAAATTAAGAGTATAATTATAGAGAAAAAATATGGTTTTAAATATAAAAATGATAAATAAATTAATTGATTTTCTTTTTACGAAGCCCACAACTAGAAACACAATTAAAAACCCACGTATGGGTGTCATTCTATCTGTTATTATTTGTACGTCTTAGATGTAAAGGGTTTTCTACTCCTTTCCCTCGTACTTATCACATAGTACGAACTGTAACATTTTCTTTAGTTCGTATAATTTGTCTTACTTTTTTAATAATAAATAAAATACTATTTCTCTTTAAAATATTATTTTGATTTTTAATATTTTTATTTGACTTATTTCCTTTCAAATTTAGTCTTATTTGAGATCTCTTTCATTATATGATAACGTTTGATATAATTTAATCTTTTGAATAATTTTATTAAATAAAATCGTGATAAAAAATTTAAGTTTTAAAACGATAGTAATTTATCTTGGCAACGGTATCTCAATAAACATCAGTTTTCTGTAACTTTTTCAAATGTTTTAAAGATAACATTGTAATAAAACTCCAAGTTGTAAAACAAATAATATTAGAAATGTGATAATTAATGATGTTATATCTCAATCCACTTAGAATTAAAACAGTTGTATACTTATTAGGAAATAAAAATATCTTAACATAATGTTAAATTAGGAACTAAAAATAAAACTTATCTATATGTCGAATTAAAATATATTTTAAATCTAGTATTAATTAAAATTTAATTATAAAACATATTCTCAGAATATAAAATATATTTAAACTAATTTTTTTCTTTGTTGTCTTTATCTCGAATTTCACTTTCATTAAGATTACAAATTTTTTACAAACTTTGGGTAACTAAGATTTTTTTTTTCTTACTTAGGCTTGTGTGATTACCTAAACTCTAGCATATAATTAATCTTTGTGTTTCAGGAAAAGATGTTTTATCATAATAGAATAAAAGTTATTTTCATAACATTAATACATACTTTATATACATAAAATAATAAAGAAAACACATTATGAAACACATATAGTAAATCATACGTTATTATTGGGACCATACTTGAAATATAGTTGTCGTCTTGCTTACATAGCCTTTCCAACGCATGTGATCATTTTATGATGATGTTGTGTGTTTTATAGTAGGTTTGATTAAAGACAGAAAAGGATATACTTTTTTAATTCGTCATAATTTTGTACGATAGAAGATAACATTTATGGCAATCTGGTGCTGGAAGAAGATAAAATATGAAAAGACTAATTTAATTTGATATTTTAATAGGAAAAGAATAGAAAAAGATCAAACTAAAAAAAAAGTGAGTTTCTGTGTTATTTTTTACCTTTTTTTTTTCGACATTTTTCTTTCCTTTTTATCTATTTTTTTATTTGTATTTGATTAAGCATATATAATTTTTTTAATTTTTTTTTTCATTTTTCATCAAATGTACCATTTTTCTTGTTTCAGTTTAGACTACATATTTTTAGAATACGTTATTTAATTAGAAAAACAATCACATTTGAATCGATTATAATTATTGTAAGTTATTTTATGAAAAAAAATGTTTGAATGGTGTTTTTTTTTTTAAATGTGTGTTTTTGATGGTTTATACCCAAACAATAGTTTTGTATTTTAAGTAATCCGTTATGTAACTTTATAACGGAGTTGATTTACTTGTTTAAAAATATTTTACACAAATATTTTTTAAATATCTATTCTTTTCAAGTTAGTAAAAACCAAAATAGAATAAAAAGTAAAGTGACCACAAGAGAACGATAAATAAGGTATTTATACATCAATTTATCTTATTATATATATATATATATATATATATATATATATATATATATATATTCAATATAAAAGAAAAGTTTTTATCTTTTAAATTACTTGTTTAACTTTCCATATAATATATCATCATCATAGCTTATTTACCACATCATTAATCAACTCACGTGGTCCAACATTATATAAGTTAAACATTTAACAACCTAGTGGTTCACTTCAAACAATTTATCAATCTTGTTAACAAGAACAAAATGTTTACACAAAAATCTCTCCTTACTACCATGCATATACAATCTCAACCCATTAGCTCTTAAGAGTTAGACATTTGACTCTATTTCTTGAAGACACATGTATTGAGGTGACTCATAAATTTTCTATTTGTTATACTATTTCACACTCCCTGGGAGCTTGGTCCCGTGGAGTAATAAACTAGGACTAATTTCCTCCGTCAAGTATTACAGGGTAAATTTCATACATGTGTTATAACATCCCAAAATAGAGCATTAAACTATATAAGATCCATCACATATTTAACAAAACAATAATAGTCAGCAAATACGGGAAAGTAAAATTATTTACAGTCATCTAACATAACTATAAATTAAAACTTTATTTACAAGATAACTAAGCAAAACTATATACAAGGTAACTAACTAAAACTACTAGACATCTGCAGCCCCTCCATCTAATGTCCGCTCTAGAGAAACGTTATCACCCTCTACTCACACCCACCAAATGATCATCACCGATAAAAAAAGCAAAGGAAACATACTAACAAAAATTACAAACAAAAAGGTAAGTTAGATACCAAGACAATCCATATAATGAATTAATATCACAAACACCATACTAAAATTTCATAGAACAGTTAAATCAAACAATCTAAACATGCTAAGACATATTGGACTATCCGGATTTAGAATGAATGTTGAGCTATGGCGGGTTGTTCACTTGTGGTGGCGTTTACTACTTTGCAAAGCCATTGCCAATGGGTTTCACCCTATCACACTCACAAGGTTAATTTGTTTCATGCCTTGGATCATACTGGAAGCAACCAAGACTAAGACCTCATACTACTCTCACCACATGTGTCAATCTTCTCTACTTGAAAATGAAATAGCATTACTAATGGTATTTGAAACAACCAACCAAGAATTTCACCTTAGAAACTCTTTTCAACCATACTCAAATACATACATAACTTCATGCATAAAATCTCATAAAGTTTTTCATTTATATTACTAAACAAACATTACATTCCCATTTCATTTTTAACCATAAGAAAATAAATAAAGTATAAAAAAAAAGACACCAATCTGCATATAGAACACCCTAACCAAAAACTAAATTTTAAGTATTTTTTAAGGAGATAATCTATTATCATATATGATAATCGATTATTCCCCAAAAAAATTCATGCCAAAATGATTTTTTGACAACAATAATTGATTATTATATGTGATAATCAATTATTCTTGGGAGCTTTGAAGAAAAGATGACCTTTTGACTTGAATAATTGATTATCAAGTGAGATAATCGATTATTCTTGTCAGTTTTTGACAACAACCTGATTTTTTAGGTTTTGGTGCATCTTAGACATATTCAAATAATCAATTAGAATCTATAACACTAATTATGAAAACATGTTTATAAATGAAAATAGAGTACTACATTGCACATTTGGTTAGAAATTAGATGTACTAAACAAACTCAACAACTCAAAAGTGCCTAAACTCAATTTTACCACTTGAAACACTCAAATATCAGCAATCTAACAACATGGACAAGTCTTAATACACTAGATAACATACCCCAATACCTCAGTTTACTCACAACCTTTCTGTTTCAAGATTTCACTAGTCAAACCTCAAAGTTTAACTAAAATGCGTCCAAGAACTTACCCTTTTATGAGTCTAACACTTTTGCACTAGATTTTACTTCTGTAAATGCCTAGACAAGTCATAATTGGTTTGATATCAATCTCTCAACTTCCCAAAATAGCTCACAATTCTTACCTCAAAATCCCACTACTCAAAACCCAAATTTTTCACTAAAAACACCTCAAAACTTCAACAATGAACTACATCTATGTTCCATATCATATTTCAAGCAAATAATACATCTTAAAAGTTTCAAATGACCACATAAAAGTCCTAAACCAGTAGCTTTCTCACTCCAACACCTATCTCTCAAACTCCCTATCAAAACCCCTTTTTTTTATGCTTAGAACTCAATGTTTAGATCACTACTCACTCCAAACACTTTGAATTCAATTTCACACAACAATACAACTTCATCACACACAATCATGACAAATCAAACATCCAAATCACACAATTCCAAGTATACAAACATCATTCTATCAAGTATCATTATCTCAACTAAGAGAATACTATCACAATTACATTTAATTCATCATATTATACACACACACACACACACACACACAAATTTAACACCACAAACATAATCTAAAACAAAGTCTAGCTTCCCTTCCCATAGGAAGAACTCCTGTGAGTCTAAGAACTCTCGACTGTTGCTTTCACCGCAAGGAACTCTAGAAAAGCCTACAAATCACTAAATTGGAAGAGGAAAGAGTCCTTAGGACCACAGATTGCAAGAGAATTAGGAAGAGAAACCAAAGAACACATGCGATGAAGAATGGCTTCGTGGAATTTTAAATTAGAAACGAAAGAGAAAAAAGAGTCGAAACTTATTTGGTCTATTCTAGAAATTGATCAGATAAAAGTGGAGATTATTCCGTCGTGATCTCCTGATCATTAAACATATGATCGAGGAGTTAGAACTCTTAGAGAAATGGTAGAGAGTTCAAGGGTTTATAGAGAAGGTAGGTCTTTAAGATAATGAGACGAGTTTAAGAAACTTTATTTATTTAATCAACTTATTTTTAAATTTTATAATACTTGGTACTTGGTAAGAATCCTTTTGAGGTAGCTGAATAACCTGAGAAAGTTTATTCTGAACTTGACATTCTTATTCATGGGTTTGAGGTTCAATTTAATTTTAATGCTTTCAATCTTTGAAAATTGAACCAAAAAAGTATGCCTTGGATATTATAACTGTTATCCCTGCACACACTCATATTTTAGATTCAGCATTTTCCATTGAATATATTGACACTCCTTATGTTGTTTTAGAGTTATGCATTGATTTTGACATCATTTTAGTTTATGATAGCTTCACGTTGGGTGTTCATTCAGTTGCTGACTTGGTGGAGATTGGTGAGGTTATTTTTGAGGAGCGATCAACTTGTACTTTCTAATGGTTTGGTTAAGGTCTAGACTAGTTTTGATATTCTTTAGCATGATGAACTTGTAGAACCTGTAATTGATTTTTGTGATATTATGTCTGGCTACTCTGAAATTTTGGATAAAATTTTGCTTGTGGATCAAACTAAAACAAATTAATTTAAATGTTGTGATTTTTATGCATATTTTCCTGATGACCTATTTGATGATGATTTGATGGCCAATACCACTACTGATTTGTATGATACAACTAACTTTGATTTTGATCTTGCAGCTAATACACTTAGTGTAGAATTGAATGAAGTTATTGATTTGAAATGTGATAAAAGCAAAGATGCAGTCCAGGTTGTCCAAGGAGGGATGACTGATATTGGTTCCATGCACCCATCAGTTGCCAACCTTTAATAAAGAGCTGAGGTTGCCATGACAGAAAGCTGGGAAAGAGGAATTTAGTGTAGCCTTGGAGACAATGCACAATGTCGTTGAGCATAGGAGGCCAAATCAATAAGTCAATTTTTCACCCTTCTTTTCAATTGTAGTTATATATTTTTTCTACTTTCTTGCATAATATTAGAAAGTATAAAAGTTAGTAGGATAGAAAATATGTTGTTCTAAATAAAAATAAAAAGAATTAATTTTGATTTATGGTCAATTTAAACAAATTTTTATCTTCTTTTTAGTTTTAGTTTTATGTCTTTAGTTTAGTTTTGTTTCTATACAACTCTGCTTCTGTTTGATTTGAACATATATTTCTTTTGTTAGCTACCTCTCTCATTCACACATTAACGACATTGTGACTCTTAAGTGTGGGGTGAGAAGGTATAGTCTACGTTTTTATTTTCTACCCTTGATGTATTTGTTTTGGTCTCTGTTTCTGGTATAAAAGTATGATAAAAAAAAATTAAGTAGGTCTTTTTTAGTTTTAGGTTTGTTTTAGTTTGTATATGCTTAGTTTGTGTGAAAATATGTTTTAGGTAGTGTAGTTGTCTCAATTTTTTGCTTTGTTTCAATCCGTTTGTACCATAAGTGTTAAGTTTTTATGAATAGTTTCCCCTGTTTTTGCTTCTTTCTCTTTCAGTTTTTAAAACTCTTTTGTGAAAATGTTTTGCAAACTAAATAGCTTAGGTCAATTTTATTGTTTTACTAATTTTCTTTGAAAGCTTTGAGTTACATGCATAATTTAGGACAACTAGCTTAATTAGGATGAGTTGAAGTAAGGTAGAAGTGCTTAGAATTTTGAGAAATTAACTCTAGAATCAACTTGGCAGATGTTGCCTAGTGAGTCTTGACCCTTTAATTCTTTGTAGTGTGTTTACACGTAGGTTAGTAATATTCTAGAACTTATGCATTTTTTTATATAGCTAAATTATGATACATTTTGTATGTGATTCAGGCCTTCTTGTTTTTAAGCCTCCTAGCCAAGCAATCCATCCATCCATTTCATTCCTATTGCACCCTTATTTTGATCTTTTTAGCCTGTTTTTGTTTGACAACCACAATACAAGCCATTATAACCTGAAAACCCCAAAAAGACACCCAAATAGGGAGCAATGGGAACTTCTTTAAGAATAGGAAAATCCAAAAACTGTAGTGTAGTGGATGTTTAGTAAAAAGGTGAAAAAGAAGTAGAAAAATATAAAAAGAAAGTTTGGATTGTTGAAAAAAAATGAAAGTTGAAGTTTTGGTTGATTGCTGACAGAAAAAGAAAAGAAAAATCTACCAAAGAAAGTGGGAATTTGAGAAATAAGAAAAGAAAAAGAAATAATTCTTTGGTCTGAATGAACCTCACTGTAGATTCATAGTTTTCCCTAGCATTCCCACAATTCCCTAATCATTTTCAGCCTTGTTTCCCATTTGACTTAACCTACCCCCCACCCTAACAACATTACAAGCCTTAACAAAGCCATGATGATCTTGAGTGTTCACATGTTCAACAGTTGAAACTAGATTTTGTACAAGCCTATGGTAATGTTGCTTAGCTCAGTGTATTGAGAATGATACATCAATACTGAAAACACATGAGAGTTGAGTGTAGACACTTAGTTGTGAGGTCAAGTTGAGTCTAGAAGTTGATTCTTACAAATTTTGTTGCATAGTTTTCTTCTTTTATCAATTACTAACATGTTTGGTTGTCTTAGTTATGTTTTGTTAACTTTAAACTTTCAGGATTTTCAGTGATGAAGTAGAGTTTGTCTAGGCATTCTCTAGTTTGTCAATTGGTTATGTTATTTTTCCTTTATGTTTTTTTTTCCTTCCTTTTCTTTTCCCCTGTCCAGGAGGGCAGCTCTTTAAGTTAGGGGTATGATAACTCTTCATTTTCCCCTCTTTTTCTTATCTTAGAAGTCATTTTTAGTTTCTTTAAGTTTCTAATTTTCTAGAATTAGGTTAGTTTTGAGTTTTTTTCTTAAATCTTTAGTTTTGTAAAAATATTGCTAATTGTGTGTTTTTAAATGATTAAAATGGTTTTTTTTTAATTGTCTTTTGCTCTTTTCTGAAAATTCCAAAATAAGACTGCTTTTTCTAGAGTTTTTTTTTTCTTAGATAGGCTTCTTCTTTCCTTAATAGTTGTCTAACCTTCTTTCTTTCACTATTTGCAAGATAGTCCCTGATCAAAGGGTGATTAAAAGGTCTTTTGGTCACGCAAAAAGAGAACAAACCCTAGTCCTACTAATGTAGCATAGAGACAACCAGGAGATCAATCCGCAAATTTCATGAAATTAAATTTTTTGGTCACGCAAAAAGAGAACAAACCCTAGTCCTACTAATGTAGCATAGAGACAACCAGGAGATCAATCCGCAAATTTCATGAAATTAAATTTAGAATGAAGAGTTAATTCTTATTTTATTTATTTACTAACTAACTATTAATACAAGGTGGGGACATAAAAAAATAAACTTAAAAAGGAAAGAATTTAATTCTAATTAAAATGTATGACTAATAATAACTAAACTAATCCTATTTAAGAAATAAATTTTCTAGAATTAGGTTAGTTGAGTTTTTTTCTTAAATCTTTAGTTTTGAAAAAATGTTGTTAATTGTGTGTTTTTAGATGATTAAAATGTTTTTTTAAAATTGTCCTTTGCTCTTTTCTGAAAATTCCAAAAATAAGAATGTCTTTTCTAGAGTTTTTTTTTTGTTTAGATAAGCTTCATCTTTCCTTAATTGTTGTCTATTATTTTTTCTTTCACTGTTTGCAAGATAGTCCCTAATCAAAAGGGGTTGAAAGGTTTTTTGGTCTTGAAAAAGTCAGTCAATCTTAATTCTCACTAATGTAACATAGAAACAACAAGGGATCAATATACAAATTCCGTAAAATTAAATTTATAGTGAAAAGTTAATTTTTATTTTATTTATTTACTAACTAACTATTAACAGAAAGTGGAACATAAAAAAATAACAAAAAAAAAGGAAAAAAAATTAATTTTAATTAAAATATATGACGAATAATATCTAAACTAATCTTATATAAGAAATAAGGAAAGAATATTTACTAAACCTAAGTAACCAAATTAAAATAGTGAATGAATGCAACTAACATGATCTAAACAAATTAACATGGTTACTTTTCATAATCGAAAAATAGAAATGTAATAAATAACTAGATAAAAGAAACAAATAGCTAAATCTGGAAATTCAAAGCTAAGAATCCTAAATGCTAAATGATTTTAAACCTGTACGAAATGCAAGAATGGAGCAATGGGTCTAACCTAGAAATTAAAAGAATAATGTATTATGGTGTAATTCAAACATATGTTATTTTCAGTTTTTTTTCGTTATGCAGTTATTGTTTTATCAATAACTGTTTCTGCTATATATAAACATTGAGTTTTTCTCATTCACAGTAATATGAAATATTCACTCATTCATTTTTCTATTCTACTATTCTACTCTTTGTCCTTTGTGCTATTAGTGGTATCCAGAGCGTAGGTTGTAAAAACCTGGGAGTGTGCGTCTTTAACATTTCTTCACGGTGCGGTGGTTGGAGAGTGTGGTTGAGACATCTGAAGGTGATCAAGAAGGCAGTTCTTGAACAAGAAAGAGAAGGTGTTATGACTGACATCCCTGCCGTAAGCTTCCCGTTCTCACAGATAAAAATTGGAACAGGTGGAGTGCACAGATGAAAGTGTTGTTTTGTTATCAGGGCGTCAGTGAGATTGTGGAAGAAAGGGGATGTGAACCTGATCTTGCTGGCACAGAGGAACAAAAGGAGGAGTTTCAGAGGAAAAACGATAAAGCCTTGTTTATCATCCATCAATGCGTGGATGATGTGCATTTTGAGAAGATTCAGAATGCAGCCACAGCGAGAGAGGCTTGGGGTATACTGGTGAGATGCCATGCCGGAGGAGAAAAGGTTAAAAAGGTGAAACTTCAATCGTTAAGAAGGCAGTACGAGCACTTGCTGATGGGTATGGAGATAGAGTGAGTGAGTTTTTCAACACAGTTTTGTCGATTGCTAACCAGATGAAAGGTTGTGGAGAGACGATTATAGATCTTATGGTAATAGAGAAGATCATGAGATCATTGTCCTAGAAGTTTGATCACATTGTTGTAGCGATTGAGGAGACAAGAGACCTGGAAAACCTCAAGATAGAAGAACTTCAGAGTTCTTTGGAGGCACACGAGATGAAAATGCGTGAGAGGAATTCTATCAAACTTGAAGAGCAGGCTCTAAAAGTTCAGCATTTCAAGAGCAATGAGAAAAAGAATTTCAGGAAGTGGAAAGGAAAATCCGGAAAAGGCAAGTAGAGAAAAGAAAGTAGCAATACAGAAGAAGAAGAAGAAGAAGAAGAAAAGAATGAATCTGTTGAAGGAAAATGGAAAGGTGATCAGCAACAGAAGAAGAAAGACAAGAGACGCATTGAATGTTTCAATTGTCACAAGATGGGACACTTTGCATATGAATGTTTCTCTGGCAAAGGTAAATAGAAGAAGGGGTTTCAAAGCAAGGAAGCTCATCTCGTGAAGGAAGAATCTGATTCAGAGCCGGTGACATTAATGGTGATGACAACCATTGATTGCATGGAACCGTTGACCAAGAATTGGTACCTTGATTCGAGCTACTCAAATCATATGACGTATAATAGGGAGTGGTTGGTTAACTTTGACAGCACCAAGAAGAGTAGAGTAAAATTTGCAGATGACAGCACGTTGATCGTTGAAGGTATGGGTGATATAATCATCAAACGGAGAAATGGTTCACAGGTAATTATTTCAAATGTTTTGTTTGTTCCGGCGATGAAATGTAACCTTCTTAGCATCAGGTAATTAGTCAAGAAGGGATTTACTATGGTCATGGGAAACAATGATAGGATGGAGCTTTTTGAGAATCACAAGAAGCTGATTCTGAGAAGTAAAATCTTAAGGAACAGAAGGTTTCAAGTAAGTTTGGAGGCAATTGAAACTCTGCAGTGTTTAGCAACTGTAAAGGAAGAAGAAAGTCGGTTGTGGCATCTACACTTAGGTCACTTGAACTTCAGAGACTTGTAGAGGCTTGGTGATAAAGGTATGGTTTCGGGTATGCCAGATGTTTCAGTAGTTAAAGCATGCGAATCGTGTTTGATAAGCAAGCAAACCAGGAAGCCTTTCCAGTCAAGTGTGAAGAAGAGATCAAAGGATTGCCTTGAGGTAGTACACTCTAATGTCTGTGGTCCAATTTAAGTTCCTTCTTTGGCAGGCAACATGTATTTTCTTTCTTTTGTTGATGAACACGGCATAATGATGTGGGTCTATCTGATCAAAGCAAAGAGTGAAGTCTTGGAGTTGTTCAAGAGATTCAAGGCTGGGGTAGAAAAAGAGAGTGGGAAGGCGCTGAAGACTCTCAAAACTAATGAAGGAGGAAAATATACCTCACTAGCGTTCAGAGAATTTTGTCAAAGAGAAGGAATCGAACATGAGGTTATTGCACCCTACACGCCCCAGCATAATGGTCTGGTGGAGAGAAGGAATCAAACTGTGATGAATATGGTTCGCTGCTTAATCAAAGAAAAGGAGATGCCACGAAGGTTTTGGGCTGAGGTTGTTTCAATAGCTGTGTATCTCTTTAACAGGTGTCCCACTAAAGGAGTTGAAGGGAAAGTACCCTGGGAGATATGGACTGGGATGAAGCCAGCTATGAGTCACTTGCGTGTGTTTGGCTCATTGGCATACGCACACGTAGCAGAGCAGAAGCGAACCAAGCTGGAGGATAAAGGGGAATCCATGGTGTTTATGGGTTATCATAATACAAGAGCATACAAATTGTATGATCCAATAAGGTAGAAGATGGTGTTCAACAAAGATGTTGTTGTCTTGGAGAACGCGTGTTGGGACTAGAATCGAATGCAGTCGAGTATGAAGAAGACCTTGCTGCATGGACTGACAAATGATTCTACACCCAGAGAAGACGTTGAAGAAAATCGTGACTTGAATGAAGCACCTCAGAGACCCAGAAGACAAACGGTGAGGCCGTCTAGATTTTCTGACTATGAATTATATTCAGATGCAGGGATAAATGAAGAAGGAGATGTGCTTCATATAACACTAATGGTTGAGGCAGAACCCGTGGAGGTAGATGAAGCTTTAAAGCAACTCGTGTGGAAGGAAGCAATGATTGATGAGATTCGATCAATCGAGAAGAATAAAACATGGCATATTGTTGATTTGCCACCTGGAAAGCGGTGTCTCGGTGTGAAGGGGGTTTTCAAACGAAAACTAAACCCAGATGGCACTATGTCAAAGCATAAAGCAAGGTTGGTGGCTAGAGTGTTTCTGCAGAGACAAGGTGTTGATTTTGCGTAAGTTTTCGCCCCTGTAGCCAGATTGGAGACCATTTGTGTGGTTGTGGCAGTTGCATGTGAAAGAAATTGGCAGCTATTCCAACTGGATGTTAAGTCAACGTTCTTGCACGAAGCGTTGGAGGAAGAAGTGTTTATGTAGCAACCTCCCGGATTCAGTGAAAGAGGTAATGAGAACATGGTTTACAGATTGCACAAAGCTCTATACGGTCTAAGACAGGCACCCAGGGCCTGGAATAAAAGGATCGATTCGTATTTGCTTGATCTCGGCTTCAACAGGTGTATTGTTGAGCATGGAGTATATGTTAAAGCCTCGGATGGAGAATTGGTAATCATCTACCTATATGTAGATGATCTTTTGGTGACAGGCTCAAAGATAGAAGATATTGAAGAATTTAAGAAGAAGATGCAGACTGAGTTTGAGATGACAGATCTAGGCAAACTCCATTACTTTCTTGGCATGGAATTCGTGCATACTGCAACTGGGATGATTATGCACCAGCGTAAGTACGTGAAAGATTTTATTGAGAAATTTAAATTGAATCAGTGCAACTCTGTGAAAAGCCCGTTGGAGGTGAATGCCAAGCTGATGAATGATGATGCAGAGGAAACGGTAAATGAAACATTGTATAAATAGATGATTGGATCACTGAGGTTTTTGTGCAATAGCAGACCTGATCTGGCATTCTGCGTTGGTGTGATGAGCAAATTTATGAATCAGCCTAGGAGAAGTCATTTGCTTGTTGTGAAACGTATAATTAGGTACATCAAAGGCACTTTGGACATTGGAATCTTGTTTCCTTATGGAAGAAAGAATCGTGAGCTGGAGTTGATTGTTTTTGTGACTCGGATTATGGAGGAGATGTGGTTGAAAGGAAAAGCACTTCAGGATACATCTTCTTCCTAAACGAAGCACCTATTTCGTGGTGTTCAAAGAAGTAGTCTACAGTTGCATTATCTAGTTGCGAGGCTGAATATATAGCAGGATGATATGGAGCTTGCCAAGGTATTTGGCTTAAAGAGTTACTTTAAGAATTGAAGATTATGAGGAAGAACACCGTGAAGTTAAGGATGAACAATACATTCGCTATCAATCTAGCTAATAACCCTGTAAGGCATGGGAGGAGTAAGCATATAGAAGTGAAATATCACTTCTTGACAGACATGGTGAATAAAAGGATAATTGAGCTCTCACATTGCAAGACAGAGGAGCAATTAACATACCTGTTTACCAAAGCATTCGCTGGTGAAAGGTTTGATTTTCTGAAGAGAAGAATAGGTGTTGTTTCTCTCAGTGGAGTTTGAATTAAGGAAGAGTATTGTGGTGTAATTCTAACTTCTATTATTTTCAGTTTTATTTTGTTATGTAGTTACTGTTTTATCAGTAATTGTTTCTGCTGTATATAAACATTGAGTTTTGCTCATTCACAGTAATAAGAAATATTCACTCATTCATTTCTCTATTATGTTATTCTACTATTTTTCCTCTGTGCTATTATAATGCAATGAATTGGAAGCTTAAAGTAAAATGAACCATGAGTAAGCAATCAAAATCTAGAAGATCAAAATTTAAAATCCTATCATCAGAACTATAAAAAAGAGATGGTCAATTCAAAAGCATTAGGCAAAGGCAAAAGTTTTAATGGATGAAGTATCTCTCAATCAGAATCTAAAACTTAGAAATAAAAGAATTACAAACTAAGAACTAAAATTCATTCAACAAGAAATACTTAAAATGAGCAGACAATAAATCATTGGTAAAAATCATAACTCAGAATCATATTTACAAAGTTTGGTGCAAAGAAGTGTTAAATTACATCTCAGGAAGATATCATGTGAAACTATACCCACTTTGGGATTTTTAAGTCTCATTTTAAAACTTAAAATGTAAAATCCACTAAATTCAATAGAGCTGTCAAAACGAATAACCCGGCTCAACCCGATCCAGCCCATCACGGGTTGATCATTTAGTGAGTCAACCTAACTCGACTCACTTATCAGCGAACTGAAAAAATTTGAACGTGGCTCGACCCAACACGGGTTGGTAGGTTAAATGGGTTGGTTCACTTACTCATTTAATTATAAGTTTTTTTTTTAAATAAAAAAGTTATAATTTTTTTAATTAAAATCTAAATAAACGTTACAATAAAATGATGTTAAACTCCAAAAGACAATTAAAAAAAATCATATAATCCAAGCGTAATCCAAAAACATGTACAAGAGGGTGAACAAATAAGTTTTTAATATTGATAATTTTTGTATTACGTGTCCATTTATAATATTAGAGTTTGAGTCTTGAATAGATAAATCTACAATATTTTTCTTTCTTAAACATTTTTTTCTTTATCACCATCTACAATATAATAAAAAAAATGCTAACTAATAATATTGAAATACAAAATAATAAATATTAAATTAAATTAGGTGGGTTGATGAGTCAAACTAGTTCACCACGGATTCAACCTGGTAAGCCTGGTTCTAAGTGAACCGAATTGAAAACTAATCTGCATAAAAAATTATATTTTTTTCAAACCCAATTCAACTCAAACCGTAGTGAAGCATATTAACCCACAAGACCCGTTTTAACAACACTAAAATTCAACAAACCATAGAAAATTCAATTTAGCAAATCATAAAATATTAATTTCTTTTTTAAGCAACAGTTTGCATTCAAATTAGAGTCAATAATAAGATTGTACGAGACAAATATTTTTTCTCGAAACCTTTGATATTGACAAGTGCTTTGTAAGATCTTCCTAATAAATGTGAAGATAAAAATATAAATACAAAATAATGTAATAATTTATTAAAGATATGTTATTTAAAAACGGTACATCATCGAATAAAATATTTATTTATTCAACAAAATATGATAATATAATATTATCTGAAAAATAGTACAACAAGTGAATTTATATTATTTTACGTTTATTTACCAAACATTTATAATAGAACAAGTGAATTTATCAGTTCAGAATTGTAAAGTAAAATTTTATTAACATCCACTTAACTTATAATCAAGAAACTAACTTATAAGCTACTATTTATTTTTTTTTAATTCATATATTTTTAAAAATATCGTCAATCTCTCAACACTAAACTTAATTGATTAAAATGATTTTTTTTTTATTTATAATTTATAGTTTCTGATTCATATTGTTTTCTAATCACTTAGATTTAATTTTTACATACTAAATTATACATTTTAAATTTTAAAAAATAATAATTTTTAAAAGTAATAGAAAGTGTAAACCTAAAATTATTCTAAATTAAACTCAAAATGTAATTAATTTTTTAAGAAACTAACGTCAAAGCCTTAATTTACTTCTCGCCATCTCAATCTTATCTATTTTAATTCATTTATAATAGTTTTCCCACCTGAATTAATGAGCATATTTATTTTTTATTTTTGACACAATTGTAAATAAGTTAAACATTATATTTATTTTATTTTTCCTAATTTATATTTATATATTATCTTAATTTTTATCTTTGTTTTTGTTATTAACTTTTTCTTTTCATATTAATTAAATTAAGAGTATAATTATAAATAAAAAATATGGTTTTAAATTTAAAAATGATAAATAAAGTAATTGATTTTGTTTTAAATAAATGATAAATTTAAAAATAATGTAAATAAATCATTCTATCTATTATTATCTGTACACGTCTTAGATGTAAAGGTGTTTTTTTTTCCTCTGATCCCATAGTACGAAGTGTAACATTTTCTTTAGCTTGTATAATTTGTTTTACTCTTTTATAGTAAATAAAAGACTAGTTTGGAATTTTGACTTTTAAAATTTTTATTTGACATATTTCCTTTTAAATTTAGTCTTATTTGATCTCTTTCATTATTGATAATATGATACGTTTGATATAATTTAATCTTTTGAATAATTTTTTTAAATAAAATCATGATCAAATTTCAAGTTTTAAAATAGTTATAATTTACTTGATAATGGTATTTCAACAAACTAAAGTTCTCTATAACTTTTTCAAGCATGTCTTAAAAATAATATTGTAATAAAACTCCAAGTTGTAAAATGAATAATATAACAAATGTTATAATTAATAATATTATATCTCAGTCGACTTAAAATTAAAATATTTGCATTTTTTTTAGAATAGAAAGTGGTTCGACACTTGTTTTTATATGTTGATTACTATCAAAATCCAAGACCATTTAAGTATATATTTCTTACTTAAGTTTTCAATACATTTTGTAAAAATAAATCATGAAACTCTAGATTTCAAAATAAAAAAATACTTCAAATACGATAATTAATTTTAATAATATCATCCCTGAAATCAAAACATACCTGATTAAAAATATATCATAACATAATAAGGTAATTAAGAACTAAAAAAAAAATCTAAATCTCGAATTAAAATATATTTTAGTTATGTTATTAATTAAAAATTATTTGTCAAACATATTATCAGAATTTAAAATATGTTTACACTAATTTTTTTCTCAAATTTTACTTTCATTAATTAAGATCACAAATTTTTTTACTAACTTGGGCTAAGATTTTTTTTTTCTTACTTAGGTTTATGTGATCTATACAGTTCAAACTCTCCCATATAATTAATCTTTGTGTTTCACGAAAAGATGTTTTATCATAATAAAATAAACATTTGTTTTCAAAAATTAGTTATATACATATTGGGTGAATATATCATATAAAGTCTTCTTTCATTTCATGAAAACATATAACCTTTTATTTGAAAAATATAGTATTTAGTATTTGTTAGAAGTCTTAACTAGAGATGAAGCCAAATATATATATATATATATATATATATATATATATATATATATATATATATATATATATATATATATAAAAGTGTAGTGCAAACCTCATCTTACAACACCAATTTTGTGAAGTTGAATTAAATTTAAATTTCATTTCTTAACATGATATCAGAGTTATGGTTAGAGTCTATTCCACTGAGAAGATAAGGCCAAATTATAATATATAACATTTTATTCTTTGAAAATGTAATTCTCAATATTCAATAAATAACTCATTTATTTTTAAGTATTTGATAAATAACGTATTCGATAATCATTATATTATTTTTATTCACAACAACAAGACAACATATACCCCAGTACCCGATAGGTAATAGGTTTAAACCCTCGTTTGGTTATCATATTTGTGTGTCAATCTCAATTTGGTCATCATATTTTTTTTTGTCTCAATTTGGTCCTATTACTTGTAAAAATGAGGCAATTAAACCCTCTCTGTTAAGTGATGACTAACGCCGTTTAGTTGTGATGACATGGTGCATACTAAAAATGTTGATGTAAGAATATTATATTACGTGGAATTTTTGTTATAAATGACATGGTACAAAATTTAATTAGAAATGTTATCATCCTCCACTCACTACTCAAACCCAGCACGCTCCATCAGAGCCCTCCACTGCTCCCTGTCCTCCATGCTCTCACTCATCAATTGTCCTCCATGCTCTCACTCATCAATTGTCCTCCATGCTCTCACTCATCGGCCCAGGTTCAATCACCGCATCGATGCATCGCCCAAGGAAAAGACAATCCCAAAATAAATAAAAACTGAAAATGGGAGTTTTGGGTTTTATCCATCAGTTTTCCTAGAAAAAAACTGAATTTTATCAGTAGCTGGTATATTTTGTTCTTGAAAAATTCCACTCTCTTTTTAATTGACCACCGACCCTTATGATTGATCCTTCAGTTGAACTAGGAGAAAGTTATTTGGTAATGTTCTATGCGAGATATTAGTATTGGTTTTTGTTCATGAGATTCCTCAATGCACATTTAAGTGACAACATACGAATTGTTCTGCTTTTGGTTTTGGTTTTTTCAGGTGGCCTCTGTTAGCGTGTAGTGCTCACAGATTCTGTCATGGTGAATACTGAAGGTGGTGTCTTTTTAAGGCATAGAAGGTTTGAGAGCTTGTTGAATACAAGATCTAGCCAAAGTGTGGAAGAAACTCCAAAAAATCAGCCCATGGTCCAATCACCAAAAAATCCCAAAATACAAGATCATGAACCCTAATCTCGTTCCACCAATCTACAAAGAGGAAACAGAAAACCCACCCAAATCGCAAAATCAAAAAATCCCAAAATCCGCAAATTGCAAATCAAGAAAGCAAGAACAAAAACTCAAATTCCCCAAAATTCAATGCTCGACGCTGCCTTTGCTAGCACCGCATGTTGTTCGCAAGTCCCCTCACCAGACCCAAATGCAAGAACAAAGCAAAACCACCTGAAATTGTGAGAGCGAGAAACTAAAAACCCAAATCAAACCCCAACGCCCAAAATGTAAATGCCCCACCGTTACCACGAAACCGTAGGAGACGCAGACCCCCACGCCGCGAAGACCCCACTGCCATCATACCAATCGTGCCATGACGATGGAGATCGCTCTTGGCCGCTGAAACTTGCCTCTCCTTCCTATGAAAAACACAGAAACAAAGAGTAGAAGAAAGGAGTCTCCCAGAAACCCTAAGTCGCGATCTTCAATTCGCATATCAGTAGGTTGATGTCACCGAGCAAAAACCCCACATAAAATTTTCTCAGTAGGTTGATGTTGACCTAGCCCACAACCCCATGGCAGAAAATTTAAAAATTTAACAGATCTACGTGAAATTGTTGATTATATTACATATCACCCCTTCAATTTAATTTACAATGCCACATAATGTAAAAGAAATACAGCTCAGCAAAGTTAGACGGCGTCAGTGATATCTTAACAGAGAGGATTTAATTGTCTCATTTTTACAAGTAATAGGACTAAATTAAGACAAAAAAAAATGATGAGCAAATTGAAATTGACACACAAATATGAGAACCAAATGAGGGTTTAAACCTATTAATATACAGTGAATTAATTTGAAGATTATATATATTTGATAGAACCCTTCTGCCACGTACAAATTATTTTCATAATATTAATACATATTTTATATACATAAAATAATAAAGAAAACACATTATCACATATAGTAAATCATACATTATTACTGGGACCACACTTGAAATATAGTTATCGTGTAGCTTGCCTGGCCTTTCCAACGCATGTGATAATTTTATGATAATGTTGGGTGTTTCGTAGTAGGTTTGATTAAAGAAGACAGAAAAAGATATACTTTTTTAATTCGTGATAATTTTTTACGATATCTATTCTACCAAGAAGATAACATTTATGGCAGGTCTGGTGCGGGAAGAGATAATCAAAGTATGAAAAGATTAATTTAATTTGATATTTTAATAGGAAAAAGATGAAAAAGATCAAACTAAACAAAAAAGGTTAGTTTCATTGCTATTTTTTACTTTTTTGTTGTTTTTCAATATTTTTCTTTCCTTTTTATCTATCTATTTTTTCATTTTACTAAAAATATTTAATTTTTTTAATTGCTTTAATTCATTTTCATCAAATGTACCATTTTTCTTGTTTGAGTTTGGGCTACATATTTTTAAAATACGTTATTTAATTAGAAAAACATTCACATTTGAATTAATTATATTCATTGTAAGATATTTTGTGAAACTAGAGCAAAAGAAAAGAAAAAAAAAACGTTTGCATGGTGTTTTATTTTTTATTTTCTCTTTTTTTTAAACATGTGTCTTCGAATGGTTTATATTTAATCAATAATTTTGTATTTTAAGGAATCATTAAGAATAGATATGCAACTCAATAACATAGTTGATTTACTGTTTAAAAATATTTTACACAAATATTCTCATAAATATTTTCTTTTTAAGTTAATGCAAATAAAAGTAGAATAATATGTACAGTAATAAGAAGAGAGAACGATATATATGATACTTTTATATTGGTTTATTTTACCAATTACAAAGTGAGTATTCTTCATATTCAAAACTACTTCGCACTAATATATTTTAGTATTATTTGTACTCATAATTAATCATTCTTGAATAATCCTTTGAGTACTCTTTTTACTTGTTACTAATAGATCTTATTTTCTTTTATTTTTTCCAGATTAATTGTATCTTTTAAAGTTTTCTAATATTATTATTGTAATATCTCAAAAAAATAGTAAAATATTATATAAAAGAGTCAACACATCATGTATATGATATGATAACACAGTTAACTAAAATATAAAGTCAAACTTACAGTTATCCAAAACAACTATAAATTTAAACTTTATATACAACCAGTATAAAACAAAACTATATAAAACTAGTCTAGAGTAATTAAGCAACCGAATCATCCCCATCAAGAGTCTGCTCCACAGAAAATTCATTTCTCTCTGCTCACATCCACATGATGATCATAGCCAAACAAGAAACATAGCCACATACAAAAACAAACACAAACAAAAGGGTAAGCTAGATATAAAAGATTCATACATTAGTATAACATATACATCCATACTCAATTCATGCATATAGAATAATTAAACTTCAAACATCCTAAACATGTGGTGGCCTCTACGGCTTTGCAAAGTCATTGCCACTGGGTTTCACCCTACCACACACACAAGTTTAATCCGTTACCGCACAATAGGCCTCCAAGTAGCGCCTACACTAGAACCTCCTACTACTCTCACCACATGTATCAATCATCTCTATTTGAGAATGAAAGATCAATAAAGTGTGTTCTAATAACCCCCAATACTGAGCTCACTGTATTCATTCTAATAACACTTCAATCGTACAGAAAGAGTCCTCCCGTGAGAGCCATATAACCAGCCGTGAAATCATTTGAACCCATATAATTATTCATACTTTCACAATTGAATCACCACTCATTACTTTGATACTCAATTAAATACCCATACATAGTCATACATCATCCACAAATGAATCAATTTCATTACTTGAACCAATCAAGAACAAAGAAGAAAAGAATGCATGATAACCTAGAACAGTCGCTCAGCACACACACTCACTGAGTGACCACAGACTTCTTTCACACAACGACCCAACTCACTGTGTGAATCCACTAACAGTAACCTCAACCTCCAAACCACTCGCTCAGTGACCCACTTCGTTGTGCGAAAGTCTAGACAGTGGTCCAGACCCCCAACTCGCTCACTAAGCGCACCCATTCGCTGATCGAATAAAACTCACAGAGCTCCCAAACCTCAACCTGTCGCTTAGCGCACCTTCTCATTGTGCAAATCATCAAACAGTGAGCCAACCTCCACGACCACTCGTTGAGCGACTCTACTTGCTCAACGAGTCTGCATAATCTGCAGAACAAAGTCTATAGAATTACGCAACATATCCCAAATTTACCAATTCCAACTATTTTTCCAACTTCTAACCCTCATAAATTTTGTTATATATCCAATTATACTTAACCAAGTGTGCCTAAACCTTTCTAACCTCATTCTAAAGTGTTTACTAAACAATTCACTCTTCAAAACTTACAAATCATCAACTTATGGACCCAAATCATGTTCTACCACTTTTGACACAATTTTAAGCAATTTAGAGACTCAAGCAAGTCACATTTGACTTACCAAAGTTGTCCTAACAGACCAATTGAACATCTAACCTCTAATTCTCATTTTCACTACGCCACTTCCTCAAAACTAACTTTAAACCACTACAATGTGACTCTATTCATAACCAATCAACCTTAACACATATTTCTAACCTTTTATACACCCAATAGTAGATCAAACATCATTCAATTAAGTTCCTTATCTCACCATTTATCAATGCAGATTCATAACAATCAAATTGCACACAATACAATTTACTCAAAAACCTAAATTTTGTTTAATCAATACAATAAACATAGAATTATCATACATACTCACTAAACCACTAAATTAAAGCAATAGTCTAGTTTCCCTTACCTCAAAGAAATTTGCACAACTCAATAAAAACCCCGATAGTTGCTTGCACTGCAAGGAAATTCTTGAAAAACCTACAAATCACCGATTGGTGATAGAAAACAAACCTTAGAACCTAAATTGAGTTAGGAATCAAGAAAGAGAGACACCCATCTCATGCAAAGACAGATTTATTTGCATGATTACAGATTCAAGAAAACCTAGAAAAGAAGAATGAAACATACTTGCTCAAATCAAGAAATTGATTGGTGGAAAAGGTAGCTCTCGATGCCAGGATCACCTAGACACTTCCTTATCGTCGAACATATGACCCAAGAGTGAGAAAAAGTAGAGAGAAGTGAAAGGATGCAAAGAGAATAGTATTTTAGAGAGATATATGTATTTTAGATAATGAACCGAACTTTAGAAAATTCTATTTATATTATAAGATTATTTTAAAATAAAATACTCGATCTATTTTTATACATCTATTTACTCTAAATACTCTATTTTCTAGGTTCTTACACTTATTTTCTAATTTTAGGACATATTTGTATTTTCATTACTAAATAGGTGTTTTGATAAATTTGTATTAATTTTCTTGTTTTAAATAAAAATTATATTTTCTTTTCTAATTTATTGATATTTTACCTTGTAGGAAATAAAAATGAAGGATACGAGAAGTGGAAACTTTGGGGAATTGATTGCATAGTCGCATTTGATCGATGAAAGTGAATTAGACAAGTTGCAACAATTGGACTCTTAATCTAAAGTTTAAGTGTGGTTTATTTTAGGGTAGTTTAGAAATTGTATAGGGATAATTTTACAACTTCACTTAGTACAAATAAAGTAACTTGTAACACCTCAATTTACACAATCAATTATCTAATACATCTCTTCACAAACAATCGTCTCTTCCACCACAAGTGTTCGTGTGATGAGTACTTTGTCTATCAAGCACCTTATTTGATTATCCTTTACCTAGTGAGTACCGTTGGTAATTTATATAGCAGTTGGTTTGCTGTTATTAACCAAATCCATAACTTAGCCAGATAACTCCAAACCCCATTATGCTTCTTTCCCACTTTTGAACTTCTTAATGTTTCAAAAATCCCAATTTTTGTCTTTAATGTAGTTGAGTGATAACCTAGGTATCAATACAAGGAAATGACAAATTGATGAGTGATTTTTCTTTTCTTTCTTTTTTGTTTCTTTTCCTTTTCAAGTTAGAATAGATCACACACTTCCATATTTTTCAATTTTCAATCATTCATCACCTTCCAAATCAAATTCAGCATATTACATATTAGAATTGTATCAACACAAATGCCCCCTACACTTGAACTTCACAAATTCCCAAATCACTTCCTAAGACATCTCACAACTCATATTAGGTATTTTCAAGGACTTTCTAGTTTGACACTTTTGTTGTGCTTATATCAACAAAGAAAAGAAAGAAAAGGTATAATAGGCTCAAAATTTAGGTGCAAAGGAAATGTGTTCAAGGTAGGCTCTATTTGGATAGGTGGCTTCAAACAAAATCGACCTAATATCATCTCAAAATTGCAAAATTTGTTGATGATGAAGGCCAAATTTTCATTTGATCAAGAATGCTTAGAAGCTTCTTTTAGTGTTGAATTGAGCTCATCGTTAGTAATAGTTGCACCTGACTAGAATCATAGCTTTGAAATTATGTGTGATGCTAACAACTTTATAGTTGGGGTTGTGTTGGGACAAAGGAAAAATAAGCACTTTCATGTAATCCATTATGCTAGTAAAGTGCTCAATGAGACTCAAGTCAATGATGTTACAACTGCAAAAGAGCTTCTAGGTATAATCTATGGATTAGAAAAGTTTTTTGTATACCTCATAGGGTCAACAATCACGGTTTACATTGATCACGCAACAATTTAATACCTCGTAACAAAGAGTGATTCTAAGCCAAGATTGATCAAGTGAATCTTGCTACTACAAGAATTTGATTATCATTAAAGATAAAAAAGGGGAGTGAAAATTATGTGAAAGAACACCTGTCTAGACTTTGTAATGAAGAGGTCACTAACCAAGAAGAAGAGACTTGGAAGAATTCCCTGATGAGAAATTGTTTTTAGTACAACTAAAGCATTGGTTTGTTGACATGGCCAATTTCAAAGTGGTTGGGGTAATTCTAGAGAATACAATTGGCATAAAAGGAAAAACCTATTTATGGATGCTAACCCATTAATTTAGGATGATCCTTACTTATTCAAATTGGTGCTTATGACTTACTAAGAAGATGCATATTTGGCGAGGAAGTCAAGGATGTGTTATGGCATTCCCATAACTCATCTTATAGATTGCAGTGGGGAAAAGACAATTGCAAAAGTGCTGCAATCTGGTTTTCACTGACGCTCCATCTTTAAAGATGCTTATGATCATTGCAAGAGTTATGATAATTATAACCGAGCTGGAGGAATTTCTAAAGACATGAACTTCCCCTACAAAGCATGCTTGAAATATGAACTTTTGATTGTTGGGGAATAGACATTGTAAGACCACTTCCAACGTCCTACCTAAATGAATACATACTTGAGGTAGTGGACTATGTCTCGAAATGGGTTGAAGCAATTGTTGTCATTAAAGTTGGCTTTAGGACAATAGTAAAATTTCTCAATAAGAACATTTGTTGTAGATTTGGCTCACCAGTAGAGTGCTAATAAATGATGGTGGCACTCTTTTATGCAATGAGCTACTAAGAAGGGTGTTGGAGCATTATAAGGTAAAACATAGAATTGGAACCCTTTATCGTTCCCAAACAAATGGTCAAGCAGAAGTTCCTAACAAAGAGCTTAAGTAAAATTTTAGAAAAATACTATGTAAGCTTTAGAAGGGACTGGTATTTGAAGATTGATGAAACTTTGTGGGCATACGTAACCACTTTTAAAACTTCAATTTGATTAACTCCATTTCAGTTAGTATATGGCAAAGGTATGGGCCCTTGAAAATTTGACCCAGGAAGTCCAAGCTGAGGGGTATGAGAGTTAAGATCAGTCAAAGGTCCACTTTCAACAGAACGCAAACTTTTAGATGTGGTGACAGGACGAGGATAGTGAGACTGCAGAATGCAATACCATATAATTAGGAAGACATTATATATATATATATATATATATATATATATATATATATATATATATACAAAGCCTTTGTAGGTTAAACAGATAAGAAAATCTGGTTGAGTTAAATGAAAACAAAAATAAGTGTGATTTCCAAATATTGATCAACACACATAGCTTAAATAATTGATAGATAAAAATATCCTTATTTAATAGTTGGGCATCAGAATCTGTTGTATAACTTGGTTGACTAGCTTTGGGTGCATCGGTAGCATAATAAGTGGTGTAATAGTTTAGTCCAAGAAAATATATTGAACCAGCAAGAATTTCTGATTCTTTTTCACTGAATTCTGGCAATTGATTACCAACTAAGTCACACATGCTCACTGGATATTTTCTTGACGTTAATGGTTCCATGTACCTATAATCAATGTTACAAATCTATATATTATATTTAAGAATGGGTGAAAACAGAAGATATAAAAATAATAATGCAAATTCTCATGACAACATTCTCATGTAGTGTTAAGAATTGTGTAAAAATTTATATTTTGCGAAAAAGATTTTAAAAAGACTCTGTTTTTTAAACCTCACCAATTCATCCCCCTCCTCTTTTTGGTGTTGAAACTGAGCCAACCTATTTTCCAACAGTATTACCAGGTCTAATCATTTAAATAGTTCTTATTTTTGGTAATTTTTCTCCCTCACTTTTTTTTTGTCTCAATTGAGTTCTTATTTTTGAAAAATTGAAACAGCTAGGTTCTTGCTGTTAGTTCCGTACTAACATCATTAAAGATATGTCACGTGACAACTCATGATTTTTTTAAATTTTTTAAATATTTTTTAATTATTTTTATTTTATTTTATGTGTCAAGCTAACATTATATCACGTGGCAATGACAATGTGGCGTGACATTGAGTACCATATGTCACTGTCAGATCATGTGTCATTGCATTTGTCTCAGATTAGTCTCTGTATTTTATTTTGTTTTAATTGGTCCTTATATTTTTATTTTGTCTAAATTTAGTCTTAATCTTTTAAAAAATTAAACAATTTTGTTCCTCCCAAATTCAGACAAAATTTAATTTGTATATAAATATATACAAATATTTTTATTAAATAATTTTAACAAATTAAAAAAATTATGTGAAAATCCTAATTTATGTGAAATTTGTAAAGAAATAACTACAAAATAACTAATATTATTATGTTTTATGATAAAATGGTCATCTGCAAAGATAATTTACTTTATTTATTATTATTTAAAAGTTAACTTGTATAGTTTGTACATTTATATTATTTTGTATAGACATAGATAGTGTTGAATTTAAGATCTTTAATGGATACATATTAATACATTAATTTTTATTTTATTTTTTTTTCTATCATCTCCCTCTTGTCCAACCCTCCAATCCCTCCACGTACTGTTTCAAGCTCATCACCGGTGACTTTTTCTCTACAGTCACGGTTTCCACACCACCACCAGTTCTATATGCCATAAAACAAGTTGAAGAATCACATTAAGCGTGTTAAGTTTAGTTTGAGAAATATTATATTTATTTGATAATACAATAACCATTAAAAAAATAAAAATTTTGTATTTAGTAAGAAATTGTGTTTAGTTAATAAAATGGGGTTCACTTTATTTTAGCAAATTTAAAAGGAACGAATATTTAAAAGAAAAATACAAAATGTGAGAGCTCCTAGGAACTAAAAGAGGCATTGTTCCAATCTCAACCAACATCCATTACATTTATTGAGACGAAGATCAGACACGTGGGAACATAACTTTAGGCAAGGGATACATAACTGACATGTTATTTATTCCGTACATAATACATGTCTGAGGTAGTTGTTGTACCTTTCAACTACCTCGTAATCTAAGACGCGGTTTAACGCCTTGGACACGCACGGGTAAATTTTGTCTGAAACGGAGACCTCAGACACCTGCACGTTGGATTTATTCATATCGAACAATATTTTATCACTGTAACGAGTCTGAAGATCGCGGTATCTATCCCACAGCATCACTCCCCCGTAGTTGGAGGCTAGCTTCGCGTGCGGAAGCACCAGGCGAGTGAGGATCTCCGGCGGAATGTAACCCTCACCGGCGTTTGGGGCTGCTGGCAAGCCAAAGAAGAGCGAGTTAGGGGAGGCGACCAAGCCGATCCACTTCTCCCAGGAGCCCAAGAGGGCGTCGATGCCAGTGACGTAGGAACAACTAGGGTTGTCGTAGAACTTAACGAAGACGTAGTCGAAGAGTTTGGTGGCAATGGCTTTTCCGAGATAGGGGATTGGGTATGTGAGGCAGCTAGGCGCTGCGGACATGGAAAAGGAATGGCTAATGGTTGGTTGTAAGTAGTCGAGTTCTTTGGCAAGGTCGTCCCAGTAATCCTCCGTTTTTTGGATGAAGAAGTCAATGCCGTCAAGCTTGACGGTTCCCAGTGGACCGTATTGGCCGCTGAGGAAGTAGTTGAAGAGGTAGTTGGCCATCTCCTTTGCGTCATCCGGCGAGTTCAGAGAGTAGTCTGAATTGATAGGGTTTCCTCCCGTTGAAAGGAACACTTTGACGCCTTTCTCCTGCAACCAATACACAAACACAAAACAATTTTTGTAACACATACAAACTTCACTTTACAAACCGGATTTATATGATTGAATTAAATTTAAATTTCACTTCTTAACATGGTATCAGAGCTAAGTTAGCGTTTATTCTAACGATATTAGTTATTTTTTGGACATATTGTTTCACCCGCTATCAGACTACCCATTAATGTCTACTCTTGTTGGATAAAACAAATAAATGGGACCCGTCCACATACTGAAAAGAAGGGTCAATACCATATATTGAGGAAGAATGTCTTCCACTTTGCTTGCTTTTCCGTAAAACAAGCTCACCACCTCAACAACCATTTTGTTTTTTTTTTAGCTTTCTCTCTTCTTAAATTGAGAAGCTGGGCAGCAGCAAGAATCAGATAGAAGAAGGGAACACCATCGTGAGAGAAGTGAAGCCACAGTGAAGGAAAGAAAGAGAGAGATACCGCTCAGAGGTGAAGACACAGAGCAATAGAAATTGTGAGTGTGTGTGATACAAAAGAGAGTTTTTTTTGTATACTATCCGAGAGGGTAAGATTTATTGAGAGATCCTTAGAGAGTGAGAGAAACACTGTAATCCTACTTTCATAGTGGAGATATTTTTCTGGACTAGGTCCCGTGGTTTTTTCCGAGAAGATTTTCCACGTTAAAATTTTTGGTGTTATTTTTCTTACGCATACACTTCTATTTTTTACGCTTCCGCATAGTGCCCATTTTTGGTTAGCAGAGGAGGGAACAAATACCGTTGTTTCCCAACAGTGGTATCAGAGCTACCGGTTCGAAAAAGTCAGAATCCTGTGAAACTCAAGATGGAAGGAGACATGTTCAAGCTAACTGCGGATAATTACTCCTACTGGAAGCCGATGATGGAAGATCATTTATACTGCAAGGATTTCTATGAGCCGATCACAAATCCGGAAATTCCAAAAGGGAAGACCGAAAAAGATTGGGAGATTCTGAATTGTAAAACAGTGGCTATGATTCGGAAATACATCGACAAAAGCTTGTTTGAGCATGTATCGACTTATACCGATGTGTATGAGTTATGGACAAAGCTTGAATCTATGATTCAAAAGAAGACTCCGAGAAATAAAGCTCACCTTGTCAGGCGACTCGTAAAGTTGGAGTATTCTGACGACCAGAATATGATCGAGCATCTCAACACCCTCAAAGGTATTGTGAACCAATTAATGAAGGCAGATATGAAGATAGATGACGAGTTACAAGCTCTTCTACTCCTTAGTTCTCTACCGGAGAGTTGGGACACGTTGGTGGTCACTCTCAGTAACTCAGCACCAGATGGAAAGCTCAGTCTGGATAACATCACAGACAGTTTACTGAATGAAGAATCCAGAAGAAAAGAAAGGGGATCGAGTAGTTACTCAGAAGCCAATGTTGTTGAGAATAGAGGAAGGAGTGAACACAGAAGCAAAGGAAAATGTGAAAAGTCACAAGGAAGATTCAAGTCTCGTTCCAAAGGTTTGACATGCTTTTATTGTGGAAAAGATGGTCACAAGAAGCCAGAATGTAGATTCCTGAAGAGAGATCAGAAGAATGGAACTGTACATCCTGATGTGGTAGATCCCAAAAAGAAGGTGGAAGAGAAGAAAAGACCACAACGGCGGTGGTATCAGATGATGCGAATGTGTTCCTTATTAGTGAGGTAAACTATCTAAATATTGCTTTTGATGATTGCACTTGGATAGTTGATACCGTAGCATCTTTCCATGTTACTCCTCATGAGGGATTCTTCTCATCCTATCAAAAAGGAGACTTTGGAACAGTGAAGATGGGAAATCATGTCACAAGCAAAATTGTGGGCATAGGAGAAGTGACTTTGACGACAGAAAATGGAAACAAACTTATGCTGAAGGAGGTAAGACTTGTACCAGAGATACGTCTAAACCTTATCTCAGTTGGTAAATTAGATGATGCTGGAATGAACAACCAATTCAGCGATGGAAGATGGAAACTCTGTCGAGGAAGCATGATTGTTGCTCGAGGCAAGAAGGAAGGCTCATTGTACTGCATGCAAGGAAAGATATACAAAGGAGAGACGAATGTTGCTCAAGAAGAAAGTAAGGAGTTGTGGCATAAAAGACTAGGCCACATGAGCGAGAAGGGATTAGAGATTCTCGCAAAAGATCATCTTCAAAGTATAAAAGGGCAACCACTTGAACTGTGTGAAGATTGCTTAGCAGGAAAGCAGCATAGAGTGTCCTTCCGTAGATCTGAAAGTGGAAGAAGAAAAGAGCATATTTTGGATCTTGTACACTCAGATGTTTGTTCAACATCTGAAAAGTCCCTTGGTGGAGCTCAATATTTTGTTACCTTCATTGATGACCACTCCAGAAAGTTGTGGGTCTATCCATTGAAGAGAAAAGATGAAGTTCTACGAATCTTCAAGGAGTTTCACGCCTCAATTGAACGTGAAACTGGTAGAAAGTTGAAATGTCTGAGAAGTGATAATGGTGGAGAGTATAGAGGTCCGTTCGAGCACTATTGCAAGACTCATGGGATCAAACATGAGAAAGTACCTCCCAAGACACCTTAGATGAATGGTGTAGCTAAAAGATTCAACAGAACGATTGCCGAGAAGGTCAAGAGCATGTTGTCTCACGCAAAACTTCTCAAGTCATTCTGGTGGGAGGCAGTGGTGACAGCAGCTGATTTAATCAACTTATCACCCTCAAGACCATTAAATGGAAAGATTCCAGAAGAAGTATGGTCCGGTAAAAAGGCCTCATATCGCAACTTGAGAGTCTTCGGATGTAAGGCATCAGTTCACATTCCGAAAGATGAAAGAGCAAAGCTCGATGCCAAGGCGAAAGAATGTGTATACCTTGGTTCTCCGAGAGATGAATTTGGTTTCAGATTATGGGATCCTGCAAACAGAAAGATTGTTCGAAGCAGAGATGTGGTGTTCTTTGAAGATCAGACAATCGAAGACATCAAGAAAGTGGAGAAACCAACACTTAAGCTGATAAGTGATCAAAGCCCTATTGTGATAAACAACTCAGGGGGAGAGACTCATCAAGCCAAACCAGAATTACAACTTGATGAAATGGCTGAAGAAGCAAATCAACCTAATCTGACGGAAGAAGATCAACCAATTGAGGATGCTCCGCAAGAACCCCAATTGAGACGATCAACAAGGCAGAAGCAACCGTCAAGAAGGTATTTTTCAGATGAATATGTTAATTTTACTGATGAAGGTGAACCTCAAATCTTTGTAGAAGCAATAGAGATGAAAGACAAAGACAAATGGTTGCAAGCCATGGAAGAGGAGATGCAATCCTTAAAAGAAAATCAGACATATGATTTGGTAGAATTACCAAAAGAAAGAAGAGCATTGCAGAACAAATGGGTGTTCAAGCTCAAGAATGAAGAGAACAACCCAAGCCCAAGGTACAAAGCACGAATTGTCGTGAAGGGGTGCAACCAGAAGAAAGGAATAGACTTTGATGAAATATTTTCACCAGTGGTGAAGATGACATCCATTAGAGCAATTCTCGGTCTAGCAGCAAAATTAGACCTGGAGATTGAACAACTGGACGTCAAAACAGCATTCTTACATGGAGACCTAGAGGAAGAAATTTACATGAAGCAACCAGAGGGTTTTGAAGAACCAGGCAAAGAACACTTAGTGTGTCGTCTGAAGAAAAGCCTCTATGGTCTGAAGCAAGCTCCAAGACAATGGTAAAAGAAATTTGATTCCTTCATGATCCAACATAATTTCAAGAAGACCTCCGCAGACCATTGTGTGTTTGTGAAGCATTATGAAAATGGTGAGTCCATCATACTTCTCTTGTATGTTGATGATATGTTGATTGTAGGGAAGGACAAAATTAAAATAGCTGCTCTCAAGAAGGCATTGAGTAAGTCTTTTGCCATGAAAGACCTGGGTGCAGTGAAGAAGATACTTGGAATGAAAATCTCCAGAGATCGTTCTAGAAGAATGCTATGTGTATCTCAAGAAGATTACATTGAGAAGATTCTCAAAAGGTTCAACATGCATAATGCCAAATATGCTCGTGTTCCAATTGCTGGACATTTCAAACTCAGCAAGTCGCAATGTCTAAAGAATGAAGAAGAAAAAGAAGAAATGAGCAAGGTACCCTACCCTTCTGTCGTGGGTAGCCTTATGTATGTAATGGTTTGTACAAGGCCAGATATTGGCTATGTTGTAGGAGTTGTGAGCAGATTCCTGTCAAATCCAGGAAAGGAGCATTGGGAAGCTGTTAAGTGGATACTAAGGTATCTCAGAGGATCTGCCAAAAGAAGCTTGTGTTTTGGCAATGGAGACCTAAAGCTAATTGGATATTCAGACTCAGACATGGCTGGAGATGTCGATTCAAGGAAGTCAACATCAGGTTATCTGATTACTTTTGCAGGGGGAGCTGTTTCTTGGTAGTCAAAGCTACAAAAATGTGTGACATTGTCTACTGCTGAAGCAGAATATGTAGCAGTGACTGAAGCCTCTAAAGAGATGTTATGGATGAAGAATTTCCTAAGTGAATTAGGACATAATCAAGACGATTATGTGGTGAACTGTGATAATCAAAGTACCATCCATCTAACCAAGAACCCCATGTTCCATTCACGCTCGAAACATATCGACGTGAGATATCACTGGATACGAGAAGCGCTGGATGAGAAGAAATTGAAGATAGAGAAAATCCATACAGACTTGAATTGGTCTGACATGATTACTAAGTCAATACCAACCAAGAAAGTTGAAGATTGTTGCCAAGGTGTTGGTGTCGTGGTACCTTCCAACTAAGTCAAGATACGAAGACGGGATGCAAGACCCATTTTTTGTTTTATGGGGGAGTTTTATTGGATAAAGCAAATAAATGGGACCCGTCCACATGCTGAAAAGAAGGGTCAATACCATATATTGAGGAAGAATGTCTTCCACTTTGTTTGCTTTTCCGTAAAACAAGCTCACCACCTCAACAACCATTTTGTTTTTTTTTAGCTTTCTCTCTTCTTAAATTGAGAAGCTGGGCAACAGCAAGAATCAGAGAGAAGAAGGGAACACCATCGTGAGAGAAGTGAAGCCACGGTGAAGGAAAGAAAGAGAGAGATACCGCTGAGAGGTGAAGACACAGAGCAGTAGAAATTGTGAGTGTGTGTGATACAAAAGAGAGTTTTTTTGTATACTATCCGAGAGGGTAAGATTTATTGAGAGATCCTTAGAGAGTGAGAGAAATACTGTAATCCTACTTTCATAGTGGAGATATTTTTCTGGACTAGGTCCCGTGGTTTTTTCCGAGAGGATTTTCCACGTTAAAATTTTTGATGTTATTTTTCTTACGCATACACTTCTATTTTTTACGCTTCCGCATAGTGCCTATTTTGGGTTAGCAGAGGAGGGAACAAATACCGTTGTTTCCCAACAACTCTCATGCTGAAAATGTCTATATCTTTGTTGTTGGAAGTCTCATATCAATTAGAAATAAGATCAAATTCATAATATATAAGTGGGTACAAACCTCACCTAATGAACCAATATTGTGAGTTGAATTAAATTTAAAATTCCCCTCTTAACAAATTTAAAAGAGATTGACACAGAGGAAGTAATATTTTCTGAAAAAAAACGAATGAGTGGTCTACCTGGCAGTACTTTATTTTGAACTGGTGCACTTTTTCACGGAACCTTTGTCACAGTGACCGGCGAAGTCCCAAGCTGGGGTTCTTCTTCCACCGAACTTGTTGAGGAAAGCGAGGATCACAATCTTGTAGTTACCAGTGTCACATGTGCTTACCAAATCGCCTTCTTCAGTGTTTTGCCCCCAGTACACAGTAATGCCAGCATTATCAAGGCTTGAGGAAGAAAGCGTGAAAAGGGATAAGAGAAGTATGATCAAAGTTAATCTTTGAGACTCCATTGCTTTCTGTTATGGCTTTATTGTTTGAGTGTAAGAGAAACACAACCAACCTATTTATACTGCCAAAACCTTCTCCAAACTATCCTTCACGTTTCTCATCAATCACAAAATATAAGTAAACCTTTTCTTTTTGGTTGAAAAGAAATTCATTTTTAGTTACAACATCATATTTTTGTTCTTTTATAATTTACCTTAAAGCATAAATGATTTTTATATATTGAAAATATCTTATGTATGGAGTCTACTTCTTTAGGTGATTCCTGAATCTAGCAAGTGTTTTTTCTTTATTTTAATTTTTAAACTTATATAATTTTACAATGTTCTTTTGCTAAAGTTAATAATTTAGTTGTTAGCTTACAAACTAAATTTACTAGGGTTTGATATAAGAAATTTAAACTAATCAATTTTACGAATTTTAAACATTTAATTTATATGAATGATTTTGAGTGATTTTATCTTATTTAACTTTCTCCACACAGTCCCTTATTTTTTTAATATATTGTTCTATTACTTTTATTTTGTTTTATCTACCCTCAAATCAGTTACACACTATTTTCAAGTGAAAGATGTTCTAAGATTATAAAAAATTTCTTTCAAAAAGTTCGTTCTTTCACTTAAGCGCACACACACACGGTTTTAAAGATGTCTCTTATCTAGGAAGTCCTTAGTAGAGGGATTACTCATCACATCTTATTTAGGAAAATGCTTTCTATGATACTGCAAAAGAAATGTTGAAAGTCCCACATCGAATAGAGATAAGACCAATTTATAATATATAAGTGAGGTGCAAACATTACTTTATACGTCGATTTTGTAGAGTTGAGTTAGGTTTTAAATTCACTTTTTAATATGGTATCAGAACCATGGTTAAAAATTTATCCTAACGATATTTCTTGTTTTTTGGATATTTTTATTCCATTCATTGTCGGGCTTGAGTTAGGTTTTAAACTCACCTTTTAATAAAGAATTCAATTTACTTCACATAATTTTTATACTGATAATATTTTTGTTTTTGTAAAGAAGATAAAAATACTTTGAGAAATCTTACGGCTTTTCCACGAGTATAATTCTTGCCAATGCATTATCATAAGCAAAAGTCAATTTTATATAGCAGATTCATCTACTTCATTGAATAAGAGTTAAGGATGCTTTATCTTGTAGTAGAGGTACTCTTCCTTTTACACATCTTGGTGTTCCTATTTTTGTTGGTGTGCCAAAGTCTAAATTCTTTCAACCTATAGCAAATAAGATTACAAATAAATTAGCCTCCTGGAAGGGCAACATGTTGAGCAAGATGAATAGAACTCAACTGGTCAATTCGGTCATTACTGGGATTTTATATAATAACTTTCAAATATGAGTAGCCAATGAATTTACTTAAAATTCTTGAGCGATGGATTCAAAAAATTTCTTGGACTTGGGATACGCAACAAAAAGGTATAGTCAATGTGTTGGGTTTATCAAGGAGGAGGTTCACCTAGGAGATACAAACACCAATGAGATCTGGGGTTGACACCACTCTCTACTCAAATCTTTAAAGCTGTTGGATACAAATAAAGTTTTACATCGGATAAACAAGAGATGAACATGAGTTTATATACACATAAGATACCTCAATTGGTAAGAGGTCTTTCGGAGTGGTACCAAAAGCAAATCCGTGAGGTTTGGTCCAAAGCGAACAATATCTTACCAATGTAGAAATCTATATGTTTGTGTGTTGAAACTCCCTACATATGGTATAAGAGTCTTGTTCATCCAATGTGATCAATAGGTCTTTCATCTTTATATATTTGGCCTACTATGTTGGTGGGTTACAGGACATAACAAACTATATATATATAATCATTAAATAGGTTAGGGTTCTTATATTTTATTAGTTAATTTTATAAAATGATTTAATTAAGTAAATATGGTTAGAGGTATATTTGTCATGAAAAGTATATTATGTAAAGACTAACAATAATTTTAGGTTGTTGAAGGGACAAATTATAATTATTGAAACTAAAAAAAAAAGTAACAGTGAGAAGTTATATAAGGGATCATGATTTCTAACTGTGAGCATACAATTCATTCTTATTCCTTTCTCCTTATCTCCATAAGGAGAGAAAATACATAGAGAACCTAAGGTGCTCTACAAAGGAAATATAGGAGACCAATACATATTGATTCTTTGATTGTTCCCATGGTCAATCCTGCATGTATGCTTCTACCTTACTATTCTAAAGGATATTGAAAACTGTCACTAATGCAAAATACATCATTTATAACGACTTTTTATAAAGGTTGAAATCTACCATATATAAAAAGTGACACAATTACAGTATTATCAACTTTATACATATTCTAACAATAAAAAGAAACTTTTTATACTTGTTATCAGAATATTATATGTATTAAAAATTAATATTTTTATAATAAAAAAGTCAAAACTTTTTATACCATGCTTCTATACATGTTTATACCCCAGCTTCTATACATATTCGAAAATTGATATACTTTTTTTTTAACCAGTATAAAAAGTATTTTTTATGGCATAGAATAGAATGCTTATATTAAAGATGTATTGCTCATTAATTATTAATTAGTGAATCATAAATTCTATCAGTTTAGGTTTGCTTGGGAATTTTCTTATGATACGTTGGGCTGCATCTTTTTTAACTGTTATGTTGGTTGAAACGTTTTTCATGATTAAGTGATGATTCTCTTTTATTAAAACTAAATGCAGTCCTCTTGTTACTTTGATAAAGCCAGCGACAATAACTGGTATTATATGGATGATATGGCGCATGAGAAATCGTGTCAAATTATAAAAAGGTATTCCTTACATTGTTGCTATTCGTTCTATTTTTCTTTAATGAGGTATATGTCAAATTTCAAAAAGTATTTTTTTCTTTTTGTATTTTTATCATAATCATAGGTTTGGACTCCTCATAATTCTTTTAGTATTTTTATCATTTCTAATAATATTGATGACAAATGAAAGATATTTCTTGAAGCGTCACTGTTGTAGCTGGGATGTAGGTATATAATGATGTTTACCATAAGTTTTTCATTAATAAAAACAAATATATGTCATATTTGTCATGACCTTTATACACCATAGAAATAAATTCAAAGATATAAAAATAATAATTCTTTTATCTAGGTTTATTGAATGAAAATTTATTTACTTTTACATTATTTTTATTATAAATTTTATATGTCTTTATTCAAATTATAATGGAATAATGTTTAATATAATATCAAATAAAATAAGAATCAAAACAAAAAATTTAAATAAATAAATAGATATAAGTCATTGTATCACAAGAAAATAAAATAACAAAATATAAATTAATATAGAGATCAATACGTAAATGGAGATAATTAAATAACATAATCATATATTTAATAAAGATGACTAAGGAGTAACTAAAAATAAAATAAATTGCGTAAATATAAATTCAATAAGAAGAATAGGTGTGTAATTAGATATTAAATATCATCATTATAAATCAAAAATTGTAAGTATATAAATGAATTAAATGACATAATTATAAATTAATAAGTAATACCAAGAACTATTGCATAACTAAAAATCAAACTTTTTAAAATTATATATTTTTATTTATAAATTATATATATATATATATATATATATATAAATCTTTGATTTTTTTTAAATCAAACTTCTTCTTTTAAATAAAATAATTAAAAAATAACAAAAATTTCAAAATATTTTAAAATTTTTACACACGTTTGATTTCAATTTTTTTTGTAATCGAAGCCAAAATATATATATACAGTTTCAGTTTTTATATAATCAAAACATATAAGTTCATAAAAGGTTTTAAATTAACATTCACTAGTGCAGAAAGGGCTTTAGACGTTTCTTATTTTTTGTTTTTAACTTCAGCTTCAGAACCAATGTTTTTATGGGTGACATTAATGGGATGTCGAAATTATAAAACCTGATGTCTATATAGACGTCGGACATGGCACGAACCGACGTCTAAGGGCATTATATAAACGTCGGTTATTGCCATGTGCGACGTCTGAGGGTATAGACGCCGATTAGTGCCATGTGCGACGTCTAAGGGCACTATAAAGACGTCACACATTTCACTAACCGACGTTTAAGGGCACTATAGACGTCGGTTAGTGCTAAGTCCGACGTCTAAGAGAGTCGTTGTGTTTTAGTGCAGTCTTGCTCGTGTCTTTGGATAACCTAGTAGCACACTCTCCCTTTCCTAGCTTCCTCACAAAAAAAGTTTGCGTCTTTTGCATCTCTTATGGCATTTCAACCAAAAACCGAACATGGGTCTTTACCTAGTTCCATTCCAACCACCAATGGAAAAAAATACGGTGACACGAGAACTAGGCAACGAGCCAGATTCGATTTTGGATCGAAATGCCATAAGAGATCCAAAAGGCGTTGCTTTTCTTGTGAAGAAGCTAGCAAAGGGAGAATGTGGTACTACGTTACCCAAAGACAAGAGCAAAATTGCACTAAAACACAACGAAAACACATTTTAATCGGTTCAATTAGAAGATAACCCATCAAAAGACTAATTTAATCAAAGTAAAAGAAATGTTAAACGGTTTAAATGAGAAAAGACGCACCTGGAATGCAATGTCGTGAGAGAGAAGAGGCGAGGAGGAAGACGATAATGTGCGCGTAACTACAGGTTTGCGATTTATGATTTAACATGAATCTAAGCGTCGATTACCCTAGTGACTGACGTCTATTGTCGACTAGACGTCGGTTACCTCACTAATGACACGTCCATTCGTATTAAAAATTAATATTCACTGTGTATATAAACGTCAGGTCTAGGGGGGTCCGACGTCCAAGAAAACTTTTCACCTGCTCTTTTCAAGCCATTTAGACATTGGACATAAGGGGCATCGACGTCCAAAACACTTATAGACGTTGGTTACAATGGGCTTGACGTCTATATACAAATATAGACGTCGGAGTGGCGGGAATGGATGTCTATATGATGAAAAAAAATGACTTTTCACCTACCGGTCAAGCAATAGACAACGATGAGTAGGGCCCCGATGTCTATAAAACTCTAGACGTCGGGACCCCTACTACATGACGTCTATTTGCCTACCAGGTAGGTGAATAACTATTAAGTTCCGCCATATCGACGTCGGTTATGAGGGGGCCCGATGTCTATAATATTATAGACGTCGGGTCCCCTCATAACTGACGTCAATATGACCAACTTATTTACGAAAATACCACCAATCATTAATATATGTCGTGACACCCTTTAACCGACGTCTAAATGGTGACGTTAAAGAGTGATTATGCACTAATGACTATATTATGTTGATTAAACTAATGTGACTAGTTATACTTTTGAAGACGTCAATGAACACAGACAACTAAAAATGCATCTAAACTATTCTATGAAATAATATAGACTAGATAGTTATATTAAGAGTTCCGATACCAAAAGTTTAAAAGAAGATGATGTTAGTGATCTATTTATTAGAGGAGCAAACGTTTAAACTATAAAAAATAAAATATGGATTTAAAAAATAATTCATGATTTTAAATAATATACTAATGTGTGTAAAAACTAGTATTGCTAAAACGGGCGACCTGGTCTGATGTGGCCCGGCCGACCTGGTCCGACGCGGTCCGGTCCATTACGGGTTGATCAGTTAGTGAATCAATCTAATCCGACTTGACCTACCACAGGTTGGTGGGTTAAATTGGTTTACTTAATTACAATTTTTTAAAATAAAAAAAAATTATAAACTTTTTGTAATTTAAATATAAATAAATTTCACTTCCAAAATGATGTTAACCTCAAGACAATTCAAAATAATAAAAATAAAGTACAATATAATGCACGTATAATGAGCCGGATGATATTTTTTAGGATTTTATAAGATAATAAATTAATAAAAATAAAATTAAGTGGGTTGGTGGGTCAATCCGACTCACCACGAATTCAACCTAAATAAACCAGATTTAAATAAATCGAGTTAAAAATTAACCTACATAAAAAAAATGTAATTTTTTTTAATTTAATTTGACCTAAATTCGTAATAGAGTAGATTAATCCAAGGCTTGTATTCCATTTTACAAGAAAATATACAATCAGATTATAAAAGCCACTCATATTTATTATAATTCAGAAAGTACATGAACGAACATTATGAAATTGTACCATCTAGTTATTACTCCTATTCAGAAAGTACATGTACAATAATTATTACTATTTTTTTTTTCTGGTCCTTTTACGAGTCTAACTTGAAGAATGAAGAGATAAGAGGGTCCTATAATCATAAATTTAGAGTCATACGTGCCCTTCGGGGAGTGCATTAATCCTTAAATAAATGGTCATATACCAATTTATCATGCCATGCAAATTCCGCGTTACATGCATATACACTTAAATATAGGTCACCTCTTCATAAGCTGTGCATATTACATGTATTATGTAGTAAAGAAAATACTCAATCGTGTACATGTAGGACTCAGCAAAATTTGGTATTTCATCCAATTTGTTGAAATATGAGTTAAATTTGAGAAGTTATCCAATCAGAAATTGTGACGTGACAGTTCTATCTTTCTCCCAATGTTGATGTTTCAATTTGAATCATTGTTCTCATTGATTTATGTTACAAAGTTTTTTTACTTTTCTTGGTAATTTACTTTGGTGTTATTTCTATTTTTTTTAAATTCTTGTGCTACCACACATACCATTTTCGATTTTATCACTTTTATTTTATTCTTCATCCATTGTTATTGGGTTCTCATCTCCATCGTTACAAAAAAAAACCAAAGAGATACATTGTGTCAGTAAGATATGCGTGAAATTCTCATTAAAATTCAAGTAGAAAAGATATTAAATTCATTAAGTATTTGAGAGAGACTAGTTCATGAAATTAATATTGGAATCACATTATCTGTTTGAAGTCGCATAAGATAAGACCAAATTATAATATATAAATGAAGGACAAACTTTACCTTACAAACCAGTTTTGTAAAATTGAATTAAACTTAAAATTTATTTTCTAACATCCATCACTTGAAAATATTATGATAGAAAATTAAATCTTAAGTATGAGAGGAAATCGATACCAATCCAATAAGTTTCATATCAATTCCTAATTTTATTTTATTTTTAAGAAATGCAAAAATCAACATACTCTTAAAAGATAAAAAAAATGGTGAAAAATATCAACAATGGTGTTAAAAGACGTTTTTTTTATTTGTAGGATTTAAGTTCCTTAGCATTTAACAATCATAAACAATATTATATTATTTTAGAATATAATAAACTCCACATCAATTATCTAGAATAATTTTCTTATTAAGAAAATCCAAAAATCAACATCTCACACTGTACTTTTACACTAGAAGTGAAAGAAAAATATAAAACAAACGAGAAAAATACTGTGTTAAAATACTTATTTTCCAATGTAGGATTCAATATAAGCAATGGTATATTGTTGTATAATAGTGTAACACAATCAAATTTCTATTAAAGTTCATCATGGAACCCTGTATCGTCGGTGGATTCTTGAGTCCTGAACAATCCATATAAAATTTGTTAGTAATTTTAACTCTCTTAATTTCTCATGATATATATATATATATATATATATATATATATATATATATATATAGATAGATAGATAGAGATATAGATAGAGATAAATAGATAACTTATGTTTGAGATTATTCGACATACTTTCGTTTTGGGACTAAGCAATTGATCTGAGCTGGTGTTAGAGCTGGAGGATCGTGAGGATCAAATTGAGTCCTATAAAAAAAGAATAAGTAATTATTTTATAAATAAATTATATTTTAGTTATTAGCTATTTTCTCAATAAATTATGTTTGAGATTATTGGACATAGTTACTTTGAGATGAGAATGGCTAGACACTATTTTCTCTATAAGTTGGTGAAAAGGATGGTGAAGTGTGAGATCACTTTAAATCTTGTAAATAGAGTTAGTCTTTTTCATTTATAACTGATATTTGAGTTATGAGAACAACTTTCTTTAGCACTTCAAGGTTGATATATATAATTTTTATATAATAAACTGCTAATAAAATACTTTTACAATTTAAGATCGAAGTTGTTTGACAAAGTTTGAATTGATGGTGGAGAAGATAGAATGTGAGAATAACTTTGAATCCTATTTAAAAAAGTTAGTAAGTTGTTTTAGTATATTATTGATATTGATGATATGAGAAACATATACTTTTGTACTTGGAGTCTTGAATTGTTTGACACATTCTTATATGTTTGAATTGGTGATGAAAGTGAAAGATGTGTGAGGATCACTTGGAGTTTTATTAAAAAAAATTAGTGACTTTTATATATAATTTATATTAGTTATTAGAAAGATACTTTTGTAATGCAAGATTGACATTTCTTGTCACATTTGACTTTGAGTTTGGAGAGTAGAGGTTGAAGAGTGTGAGGATCACTTTGAGTTTTATTAAAAAAAAGTTATTACTTTTATTATATAATTGTTATATAACATATATTTGAGTTATTAACAAAATACTTTTACACTTGAAACTTCTTGATACATTTTTGAGCTTGAATTCTTTGTATAGATAGAGAGACATTCACTTTGAGTTCTATTAAAAAATTGTAATACATAATTGGTATGATATTGAAATTGTTTGTTATATTCTTTTGAGTTTGAATTACTTGAGAAGATAAAGATGTATAAGGATCACTTTGAGTCTTATTAAAATAAGTCTTTAATTTTTATATACATAATTCATATATAGTTAATATTTGAGCTATTAGTGGCATCTTTTTGTATTCCAATATAATTTTTTTATTACATTCTTTTGAGTTTAAATTATTAGGGAAATACTTAAAATATGGTTGATATTTGGCTTATTAGGAAAGTATACTTTTGTTGCTTGACACATTTATCTAGTTTGAATTATAGTCCTAGAAATGGAGGAGTGTGAGATCACATAGAGTCTATTAAATGAACTTAGTATTGTGATTTATACGTAATTAATATATAATTGATAGGATAATGATACTTAGACAATATTTTTTCGACAACATTTGAACATCATTTCCGTGTCATTCTGTGATTGGTCCAAAATTACTCCACAATCAATAATAATAATCATAAACACTACCATGGACCAATCACAGAATGACACGGATAATGATACTTACACAACATTTTTTTGACAACATTTGAACATCATCTACGTGTCATTATGTGATTAGTCCAAAATTATTCCATAATCAATAATAATAATCATAAACACTACCATGGACCAATCACAGAATCGTACGTAGATGATGTTCAAATGTTATCAAAAAATATTGTCTAAGTACCATTATCCTAATTGATATTTGAGCTATAAGTAACATACTCTTGCTTTTTGGGATCATTGCTTGGATCACTCTTCTGATTTTGAGTTGGTGGTGCACGTCCAAGAGTGTTAGTATCATTTTGAGTCCTATTAAAAAAGTCATCAAATTTTAATACACATAATGAATGTTTGTGTTGTTTGCAATATACCTATTGATCTCCACATTGGTAAAAAAATTCTTTAAATATAAATAATATATTATTAACATTTTGAGTCCTATTTAAAAAAAGTCAACAATTTTCAGTACAAATAATTGATGTTTGTGTTGTTTGCAATATACCTATTGACTTCAACATTCGAATTACTTGATACATTCTTCTGAGTTTGAGTTGGTGGTGATACAAGAGAAGTTTGAGGACGAACACTTTGAATGCTATTAAAAAAATGGTCAATAATTAAATTATATATAAATGATATATTATTCACATTTTGATTCTAATTAAAAAAAGTCAACAACTTTTAATACGTATATTTGATGTTTGTATTGTTTATAACGTACCTGTTGACTTTGACATTAGAATTACTTGCCACATTCTTTAGTGTTTGAGTTGGTGGTGGCCCTAGAGAAGTTTGAGAATCACTTTCAGTCCTATAAAAAAAGAGCAATAATATAATATATTTATATATAAATAATATATATATTATTACTATTTTGAGTGCTATTAAAAAAAAGTCAGCAATTTTTACTTAGTATAATTAATGTTTGTGTTGTTTGCAACATACTTGTTGACTTTGACAATAGAATTGACACATTGTTTATGGTTTGAGTTAGTGATGACATTAGAGAAAATTCCTATTAAAAAAATATCAATTGTTCTTTTATATATAAATGATATATTATTAACATTTTCAATCCTATTAAAAAAGTTAATAATTTTTTATTACGTATAATTGATATTTGTGGGTAAAACTAAAAAAAAGTTTGAGAATGACTTTCAGTCATATTAAAAGAGGATAAATATTTTTTGTAAATATAATTAATATATTATTAATATTTGAGTAATAAATAAAATATTGTTGTATTTCAAGATCAAAACTGTTTAACACATTTTTTTTTTTTGAATTGGTGCTCGATATGAAGAAGTGGGAGGATTAATATGAGCCCCTCTTATAATAGAGTTAAATACCATGAATTCATTCAAATCATTATTTTAAAATAAAAAGATTTATTTAATACAGTAAACAGGAAAATAATTAAATAAATATAACCGGAAATACTAATAAGATAAATATATTAAATATTTTGAGATATTAGTAACAACATACATACATTTGTATTTCTGAGTTGAAATTTTGTAATACGTTCTCAGTTTGAGTATCTGATGGAGGCTGTGCTTGTTGAGTATCACTTTCATTCCTTATATAAAAAAAACACACACACACACAAACATATCATTGATTGAAATATTTTGAGAATAAAAAACATATATTTAAATCACAAAGTATTAATTATAAAATTTGTAATTTTTATATTAATTGAATTAAAATATTATTTATTAAATAAATTGAGAAAAGACGCATAAATAAAATCACCTCAGATACATGACAAGCTAAATGAAATGAAAATTGTATTTGAATTAATTGTAACTTACAACTTTCTGCTTTCATTCACCGTGTGCAGGGGACGTGTGAGATTATCACTTTGAGCACTGAATAAAAAAATTGTAAATAAAATAAGAATATAAAAGTTATTTTTTATGTTTATTAAGAAGTTATTTTTCATTTAATTCATTCTCATTGTATCGATTCATTATATATATATATATATATATATATATATATATATATATTATAATTTGATTTATATGAATTTTTTTTACCATACTAAGGTTAATAAGAGGATATAATATAGTAAGTAGTATAACAAACATAAATATTGATTAGAATGCTCTTAAAGATTATAATGTCATACTAAAAAGTAAGTTTCAGTTGAATTTATTTTTACAAAAAACTGATTTATTAACATGAGATTTATCTTATTTATATACTTAAATTTAGTTTTAGTCTTGTAAATTTGATTTTTATCTTTAAATCTTTAATTTGTTTTTGTCGTTAAATATTTACTTATTAATTAAGTTTTTATTTTAAAAAAAAAATCAATTGAGTCTTTAAAAAATTAAATATAATTCATTTTATTATGTATATATGTCATATTAAAATCTAGTTGATTATCTATTTGAAAAATACTATTTACAAAAATGAGAGATTTCATGATTAAAAATATCCATATTAACAAGTGACAAAACTAACTTTTGACAGTTTCACTTCCAAATACTATTAATATATAAATTTAACTTAAATGACTAGTTTGAGACTTTTTAAAATGTGAAAAACTCAATTAAATAAAAAACATTTATAAAAAATAAAATAAATAAAAAATTTAAACATCAGAACCAATTGTTTAACTTTTACTTTAATACTTTTAAGTAATATGAAATGTTGAATTTTTAATAGTATCAATTCTACAAATATAATCATCATATTTCTTTAAAACATAAATAAAACTGAAATAACAATCAAAACATGGGTCTTCATATGTTTGACATCTATTAACCCATGAATCAAAATCCTTCAACCATTCATATTTAAAAGGCTTAATTGTTTATTTCATTTGCATATTAAGTGATTTTTTTAGTATTCGATTTTAAAAATACATACATTGAATTTTAAAGTTGTAAAAATATATGAATCAAGTCTCTTCAGTTAAATTAGTATAAACAAAATTAATTTCGTGTTTACATAGTTATAAGATCTGATCCTTTGTTCTATTTCATCTGTTTTTCTATAATTTTCAGTTTTTTCTCTTTATATATTAATGGAAGAAACTTAATTTATACAATTTTTATAACTTTAAAACGTAATTTATGTATTTTTAAAACTGAATAGTAAAGTAAAAAAACTAGTTTATATAAGGACGAAGTAAGCAATTAAACTTATTTGAAACGAATTTTGGGTTTTGTGAAGGCAGTGATTACAAGTAAAAAGATATGAGTAACAGTATTACCTTATGACAGAACTGGGAAAATGATGATGAAGCAACACAAATGAAAGAAGAAATGGAAGAAAACCATATTCAAAAGCCATTTCAGAAAAAAGTTGTCAAGTTGTTGTAATAGAATGCAAGACAGTGCTTAAGAATATATATAGTCTTTGCAATTACTCTCTTTCTTCTTTCAGCTTCGTCCTTTTCCAATATTTTAACTCAAAATTAAGTGAGTTGACTTAATCTCGCTAACAACTTCCATTATTCTTTCTTTCTGCTTGTCGTATATGTCCACAACGAGAAGGAAGTTGTTTGAACTAGTATTTTTTGAAAAAAAAAAAAAAAACTTTATTAGATATTATTACAAGATTTATATTTTTAAAATTCATTAATTATTTATGATCATATAAATTACTGTTATAAAATAAAATATTTAGTTAGAGATGAGAAAATTAAATATTTTATAAAATAAATTATATATATATATATATATATATATATATATATATATTATTTTAAGAGTTTGAGATGAAAGTTAGGTTAATCTAAACTTATGTTATTGATATAAAATTATGATATTTGTATAAATTCAACTTCCTATGTTTCCTTCATATTGTTTAAAAATTATGAATTAGTACGATTGGTTTATCAAATATCAAAATAACTATACTTTTTATTTTGACAAAAAAAAATGTAACTATTTGGCTGACTGAATAATTGGATGTAATTTGACATATATATATATTTAAACACACTTTTCTTAGTCAGATGTAAACAAATATTAAAGGGGCAATTTGTTGTTAGAACACGGATTTTCCAGATAAAAGACGAATAAAGAGATGTTAGTAACGCGATTTCTCTTTTTATTTATTTTTGTTACATAGGTTTTAATGAGTCTAAGTTCTATTCTTTTATCATGTTTGAATAATGTATGAAAGAGTGAGAGTCATTGACTATATATATAATGTGAACACGTTCTCTTTTTATACATGTTTCTCCTCAGTTATTCAAGAAACATTCAACTTTCAAAATACGTCTCAATCTTTTTTTTTTTAAAGAAAAAAAAAGTTATAAAATAGATATTTAGAGAACATTCAACGATCACATCCAAAAGCTCTAAAAAATAAATTATTATTATTATTATTACTACTATTATTATTATGATGGTGGCTCTCTCTTTCCTATTCTTTTGCATATCGTAACAAAAAAATATTCTCTATTCCAAGAAAATCATTTGAGAGTGATTTTAAAATTGTGATAATGTAAAGCAAGGCTTTAAAAATGATTTTTTGTATCATGTAAGCAAGGCTATTAGAAAATTTGTACTAGTTGGTATGTGTAAGATAATGGTTTTATATAAACTATGACTTACGCGGAAAGATAAGTCAAAAGTATTATTATTTTTTTTTATCTTAAAACAATCCTCTATAATTTATTAGTTACTATTAAGTTTATTAAACAGTTAATCCTCTATTATATATCACTTTTGTATTAAAGATATTATCAAGAGAAAAATGATTGGAATAAAGATATGCATTTCCCAACACGTCTCTAGTTAGCTTGCTATTAGGAAAAAATTGTTCTATAAAATATTTCATATATAAAAAATCAGAACAATATTAATATTCATCTCATCTATTTCCATATTTTCAACTTCATTCATACCATCATTATCCATCCACAAAATAATGAAAAAAAAAAGAAAACAAAACTAAATGGTTAAGTAGATTCCAGGTATAATTTTTTCCTATCAAACATCACCTAATTTGAACGTATAGCAACATTGCAACATATCATAGACACACATGTTAGGTTGGTAAATGACAATTTAAGTCCATAATGATCTATTTTCACCTCTTACAAATACAAATAACTTGATGTAATAGTACTTTTATTGAACTGATGCATATAAAACAGAGAATATTTTATAATTGAAAAGTGTATACTCATAATGAACAACTAAAAAATTTCAATATCCAATACTTCAATAGATGTGTCTATAAATAAATGTTCTTCACAACCATGGCTATGCAGAACCTAACAGAAAGATGGGAAAGCAAATCAGCAATAGTCAGAGAGAGAATATAGAATAACAGAGTAACAGATAGGGTCATACCACACACACGTCCCTCACTGCACAAAGTTCTTCCATAAAATATTCTCGCTTCATGTTCTCACGCTTTTCCTCATGACTTTAGCTTGTGAATCACTAGTCACGTAGATTTTCTGTCTAACAACTTTTCCTTTGTTGTCTCTCTGTTTAGCATTTTCTATGTACGTTACAATACTCCCTCCATTAAAAGCAATCTTGTTCTCAAGGTTGAAATGTGGAAAAGACTCTCTAATTTCTTGAACATCCTCTGAGGTTGCTATTGAAGGCCCCAAAGAATCCCATTGAATAACACTTATGAAATTGATTTGGACTAACGCATGATTATATGGGAATCTAAAACCAAGAAAGGTTGTACTGAAGGACCAAACTCAATTGTAGTGATTGACATGGGTAAATACTATTAAGAAGGACTTCCAACAAATCTCTTAAGTAAAGAAATATGAAACATCAGGTGGATACAAGCTGAATCTGGTAATTTGAGTTTATAAGTGACCTCTCCGATCTTGGCAATCACCTTAAAAGGTCCAAAATAATGCATACTTAATTTTTGAACTTTTCTCAAAACCAGCAAATGTTGCCTATATGGTTGTAATTTCGCAAGCACCTAATCTCCTATCTTAAAACACAAAAATCTGCATGTTTCTATCAGCTTTGGCTTTCATGTACTGGTGAGCCTTAAACAAATTTGCTTTCAATTGTTGCAACAAAACATCATGTTCTCACAATGACTCTTGAACTAAAATAGGATCTGTTACATTAGTTTAATATCAAAAAATCGAAAGAGGATCTTTACCATAAAAAACCTTGAAGGGTGACATGTGAATACTCTGATGCAATGAAGAATTATACCAGAATTATGCCCATGGCAGCATTGGGCACCACCCTTTTTGATTACCAAAGGCAAAACACCGCAAATACATCTCAAGAGTCTTGTTCAAATTTTCTATTTGGCCATCTGATTGTGAATGATATGAAGAAGTCATGGCTAATATAGTTCCTTTAGCCTTGAACAAGTGCTTCCAAAAAGAATTGATAAAAATGTGATCAGCAGGAATATTCTCCTTCCCTGGTTTGTATTGGACAACACCATGAGCATCATCGTACCATAATACCATAGTGAAAAGAGTCCATCTTACTCCTATACCCTAGCTCACCGGCTATAGCTGCTCATACACCCACCTATAGCCTCCCCTACAAGGCAAAAGGAAGCACCTATATGCAAATAGAACCAGGATTTAAGAGGTACAACAAGTAGACTTATCCTCCACTTTCATGTTCATGTATCACATATGCTCATCCCAACACTCACTCATGCTCCACTCTCAACCACAAGTCAAATTGACCCTAAACATAATCATCAACCTCAATCTCTAATTATCATCATGTTCCACAGCTCCTCAAGCTTGGTTCACGTCCGTTCTTCATCAAATTTGCCATTTTTCACCAAAATGCACTATGATAATCAATTATCACTTAAGATAATCGATTATCTTAGTGAAATTTATGCAGAAACATCATGCAAGAAAGGATAATCAATTATCATCCCAGATAATCGATTATTCTTGAAACCATACTCAAAACCAGCGTGCAAATAATCGATTATAACTAATGGTAATCGATTATTTCTGAATCAAAACACATCTTGATCATGATTCAAGCATTCAAACATACATACATCAACGCTAGATCACGTTGAATTATAGTTAACACATCATACATGTATTCACACATCATATACCCATGTAAACATACTGAAACACATATAATACATCACTTGAATCATCCAAATCCAATCATTGACATGTTATACCCCTAGTAATAGGGTGCATAAGTGTATTTGGTAAAAACACCAAATAGGATTTTCAATCAGCCAAACTAACTAAGCATAATGCTTACAAATGAGAACCAAGAAGATGAAAAATTCTCCAAAGTAGAGTGGCTTATGCGAAGCTGTTTTCTCCCAAACTATACCTTGAATTAACGATCCAAATGGTCAGAATGAAGAAACATACGTTTGGAACTCAATTTCCAAAAATCAGCCCGATCCAACGGTATACGACTTCACAATGACGAAAACACAAGAGCATATTTTATAAAATTCTCCAAAACAGATATGCTGATGCGAGGCTGTTTTCTCCCAAACTAGACTTCTAATTGGCGATCTGAATGGTCAGAATGAAGAACCATACATCTAGAACCCACTATCCAAAAATCAGCCTGATCCAATGGTGAACAACTTGACAACGACGAAAATACCAGTGCAAGTTTTGTGTTATGCAGGTATGACTTCTTTTCCTTTCTCTCTTACTTGGCTTTTCCCTCTCTTCAAATGACTCTAATGTGTCCTATTAATCTGACCCATCTTCACTAATGGTCCACATTATTTTTCCTATTCTCCACATAGGAAGAGAGCCCTAACCCAACACTTACAACATATATTTGCATGGAATCCCCCAAGCATCATAACTTTATTCTCTCTTAGCATCAAACCCTTTGTTGGGATAACCCAACAAAACATACATAATACATTCATAGGGAAAACTCATCACAAATATCACATAAACCCTATACCCATTCATATACAAACTTTTACCCAACAATAACCACAGATAATCATAATCATATACACATGTATCAAAACAAGGATTACCAATCAAGATAATCAAGAACACATAACATACAACAAAAAACAAACAAAGGTAAGTTTCGTCATGGCCAATCATAAAGCTTTATTTACAACCCTAAAACACCACCAATCTTCCTTTACACTAAAAGTTTTCCGCCATTCTCTCTCTTCTTCTCCCTAAAACGCAAATCTCCTCTCTTCCTCTGTTTTTTCTCTTTGATTTAGACTTTCTAGGTTTTCTAAACACCAAATCACCCCTTAATTAATTTCTACACCAATTAAATAAAGATAAAAAACCCTTTTCTCCTAGGCAAAAATATAAAAATAAAAAAATAACATAATAATTATGTTCTAACAAATATATATACTCAAAAACACTAATTTTCAAACAAAAACCAAAAATCTCAAAACTATTTTATTTTTAAAATCCTTATTTTTCTCGATCTTATCATCATTATTATAATTTTTTTTATTATAATCGTTATTATTATATCATTATTTTACTATTATTATTATTATTTTTTATTTTTATTATAAATTAATATATATTCCGAATTTAGTATAAAAAAAGAGAATGAAAAAAAAATGAGACCGGATTTGAATTACTATTCCGAATTTCACAAAAGAATAAAGATAGAAAACTAGTTATGAAGACGGGAGAAATGTAAGCTGGGTTTTGATATTCGGAATAATTGATTTTGAAACTGGGGAGAAGTGTGTATAGAATTTTGAATTTGATAACTTTTTTTTTTATTGAATTTTAACATTTGACGAACTTTCAACTAGATTTTAAAATTTGATAAATTTTTATATTAGATTTTTAAATTTGGTGATTTTTTAAATTGGATATAAAAATTTAATAACTTTTTAAATTAAATTTCAAAATCCAATAAATTTTTTAACTGGATTTTAATAATTTTTTACACTAGATTTTGAAATCTAACTAAATGAAGGGAAGTATATGTATAAGAAAATAAAAAATAATACTTTCCCACGATATGTTTTTTTTACGATGATGAGAATTATAAAGCCAGAACATTTATCCTAATATATTAATTTTACTGTCATAATATGTCTTTTAGTGATTATTTAAAAGAATATTAACAAAAATATGTTCCTTGTATCCATGAATTTAAAATGTCTATAAATACATATTTTTTTTTTTTTATCACAAGAAGTAAGCAATGAATACTCCTTTGCTCAAATACTATTTTATTATTATCATATTATCCGATCATTCTAAATGACTTAAACGTCGTCACTCTACGTGAAATTCCGGCTGGCCATTGAAAATTTTTCATCCACCTCCGTCAAATATTTGATAAGAACACTAATATTTATATTAAAGTTCATCATGGACCACTCTATCGTTGGATGCACATTCCTTAGTCCTGAACAATCCATGCAAAATTCGTTAGTAATTTTCACTCTCTTATACTGATTCATTTTTTAATAATGAAATTCTAATAAAATAAACAAAATAAGTTTTTAATTCAAATTGATATATAACTTATATTTAAGTTATGTGCCACTTACCTTTGCACTTCAAGATTGGAATTCTCCATTTGAATTGTTGGTGGAAATTGAGGAATGTAATCACTGATAATACTATTAAAAACGATTAGTAATTATATATATATATATATATATATATATATATATATATATATATTAAAAGACTTTCATTGTGTTAGTAATGAGGATCACTTTGAGTTTTATATTAAAAAAGAATAAATAATTATTTTGTAAAAAATTAATATTTGAATTGTTAATAATATAGTTTTGTACTTTGAAATCATTTTGAATCTTAAAACAAAAAATGAGTTAATTTATTTGTAGTTGATTAACACATTGTTTTTAAGGGTTCGAATTGGTGGTGGACATAGAGGAGTGTTTAGGATCATTTTGACTCTTTTTAAAAATAAGTCAAACATATTTTTATATATATAATTGATATTTTAGTTATCAATAGTATGTTTTTTGCATTTTGAGATTGAATTTGCTTAACATATTCTTCTTAGTTTGAGTTGATAATTAATAGAGATCAGATAGTGTGAGAATCACTTTAAGTCCTTTGAATAAAGAGTCAACAATTCTTTCATATATAAGTGATATTTGAATTAACAAAATACTTTTATACTTTAAGATGAAATTATATCCTTCAAAATTGATACTGGAAATGAATGAATTTAATGATCACTTTGAACCTTAATAGAAAAGAGTTAGTAAAGATGGAGAATTACAAGGATAACTGAGTCCTATTAAAAAAGATTGAATAACTTTATTATATATAATTGATGTTTAAGTAACTAATCATGTGAAGTTATTGATAGGAAAATTAATTCATTCAATTCATTAAATTAAAAGAAAAGATTTATTTAACACTAAACAGAAAAATAAAATTGAATAAATATCATCGTAGATACCTAATATGATAAATATATTGATATATTAGTAAAAAAAAACATACTTTTGTATTTCTGTATCGGTTTGTAATGCGTTCTCACTTTGAGTATCTGCTGGACACTGTGCTTCACTATCAATTCCATTCCATAAAAAAAAATAAAAAATCTCATTATGTAAGGTATAGTAAAATACAAGATTTATTACTAACAAAAAGTAGAAGAGCGTGATTGAAATAATTTGAGAATATATATATATATATATATATATATATATATATATATATATATATATATATATATATATATATATATAAATTACAAAATAGTAATTATAAAATTAGTAATTTTTAAATTAATTGAATTAAAATACAATTTATTAAATATATTAAGAAAAGGCACATAAAGAAAATCACCCAGAGATACATGATAAACTAAATAACATTATTATTTGAATTATTTGTAACTTACAATTCATCATCTTCTATAGAAAGCAGGCGACGTGTGAGATTTTCACTTTGAGCACTGTATAAAAAAATTGTAAATAGAATAAGAATATAAAAGTTCTTTTGGTCTTATTAAGAAGTAATTTTCAATTTAATTCATTCTCACTAAATCAACTCATTAATGTTAAGTTTGTTTTTACTTATATTTTATTAATTTAATCTTAACTTTACTCTATAAAATCTTCAACATACTAGTCAATGGATCTCGATACAGTAAAGTTAAATATCAATTAAAATAGATTCCCAATAACTCTCATGTGAGGGAGTTTAATCTAACTAATTTTAACTAAACCTATTTGTTAAGATGAAATATGAAATATGAAATTTCTAATAGTAATGATTATATACAAAATTGATCATCATATTGTTTTAAAACATAAATAAAGACCTAATAACAACAATCAAAATGTATGTTCATATTGTTGAGTCTATCGATGGGGAGATTCATGGGAGAGTTCTATTTTTTCATTGCTATTCAAGGATTCTCAACAATCTCGTGTGAGCCGGTCATCAAGACAGGTCATTGGCTCTGATATCATTATTGAGTTTATCGAGGGGGAAGTTTACCGGAAAGATAAAAACACATATAACATAGATCTTCATACTAGTAAAATATTGTCCACTTTGGATCAATCCCTCACCGATTTACTTTTGATACCACTTCAAAAAATCTCTTACCAATAAAAGTATCTTATATGTATATAAATTCATCTCTATCTTTGTTTATACCCAACATAGATGCCTAACATCTCTTAAGACAATCAAACAAGATCATTTAACATTTATATTTTAAATCAATTTTGGGTTTTGTTGATAGAAGTGATATATATAACAAGTAAAAACATATCAGTAAGAGTATTACCTTACGACAGAAGTGAGAAAAAGTTGATGTAGCAACACTAATGAAAGAAGGAATGGAAGAAACACGATGATACCCTTTTGAAAAGTCATTTCGATCAGAGAAAAGTTGTGAAGTTGTTGTTGTTTGAGTCTGATTCTTGTGGAGAACTGTGATTGTGAAGAAAAATGAAGTGATATTTATAGAGATTATAGAAATGCAAGTGGCATTTTTTAAGAATAGTTTAAGAATAGTCTATGAAACTTAATCTTTGCTTATTAGTCTTTTTTTTCTCTTGCTTTTGGAATAATTTAAGTGAAAATTAAGTGAGTTGACTTCATCACTAACAACTTCCATCTAGCACAAGAAAAGAGGAAGTATTGGATGAATTAGTATTTGATTGGTTTGTCTTACATAAAAATAATTTATCTGTAATTATTTGCCATCATCTTGACTTTCGCAAAGAATATGTAAATTATTTGTCAAGCAGAACAATTTCATGCAGTTTGATATGTATATTTAAACACAGTTTTCTAAGTCAAATGATGTAAACAAATATTAAAAGGGGAAGTTGTTGTGAGAGCACGGATTTTCCGGATGAAAGACAAATAAAAGGCTGTTGGTAACGTATTTTGTTACATAGGTTTAATGAGTCTAGGTTGTATTCTTTTCTCATGTTTGCATATGAACATGTTTCCTTGAATAATGTATGAAAGAATGAGAGTCATTGATTGTGTATAATGTGAATACGTTCTCCTTTTAGACATGCATCTTTTTTTTTGAGAGAAAAGAAAATTATATATAGATATTTAGAGAACATTCAAAGATCACATCCCAAAAAATATTGTGTATTCTAAGAAAAATAATTTGAGAGTGATTTTAAAATTTTGAGAACACGTAAGGCAAGACTTAGAAAATGAATTTTTTTATCATATAAGCAAGACTGCTAGAAAAATTACTCGGTGGTATATAAGATAATGATCTTTCAAAGTGAGTAACTAGTTTAAATTCATTTTAATTTAAAAATAGATGTTAAAATTTTAATAGAAAATGATTTTTTTATCATATAATGCTGAATGTTTCAATTATGAGATCGAGGTTATAAATATTCTAAATTATGTGCGTCAAATTACTTATCTGTATTACTATTCGTCTTTCACTTCGTTTAGTTTAGTTACGAGGTTGCATGTGGAAAGTATTTCGATGTCAAAGTTGGTAAAGATTCGTCAAACTCAGCAATAAATGCATAACAAATTCAACCAACCTATCTCACTATCTCAAACTTGTATTTATAGATTTCAGAATGAGTTTTAGATTAAGAACGACCTAATCACAACCAAACTGGCAATGATAATGTTTTGGCTTAAGTTAATTATCATCAATCTTAATTGTTGTTTAAGGTTGACCACTCGTTCCACAATGTCCAATTGTTCGGTATCAGGGTTTTTAAATAAACACACCAACTTTGTCTATAAATAGGGGTGAGACTCAACGTCATCTTCACCATTGCTCTCAAATTTCTCTTTCGAACATCGGGCATTTCATACTTCTCTTCTTCAAATCATTCTACTGTCTTCTTCTGAGAAGTCTAAAAGGAGGAGAGGTCGAAGGTATGCCGATGATGAATCGCATCATCTATATCATCGGTCGAGTCATCCATCCTCGGATCAACCAAGTACAAAGTTGATTCGGGTGATGCGACGGGGAGTGTAGATATTAATAATGTCGCTACTCAAGTCAACACGAGGGAGGTGGCCATGATAGAAGTAGATGCTACGGGGGAGTGAGACGGGTCCTATGTGCCTGTCCCATCTATTCTAGGGTATAGTTTTAATCGGTTATGTAACTTGTATAATCGATTATAACATAGCATTTTGTCTCTATTAGCTTTCTAAGTGACCTGATTATATCTAATAAATTATATAACTTATTTAATCGATTATTTATACCATAAATGAGATTTATAATCTGCTTTAAACTTGATTTATTTAACATTTATGGATTCTTATATCTAGCAGAAACATGATAAAGATAAAATAATTTTGTTATGCCATTTGTTGTGTGAGTAACCATTGAGAAATCATAGTTAATGATTTAACCATTCATCATAAAAAAATTAAGATATAAAGAGACTAAACTCCCTGTCAACAAAGATATTGTTTAATTAGAGGTGTAGATTTGAATGTAATATTTTTAGACTCGATGTTAATATGGAATGTATAGAAATATATACCTTGTTCCCTCTATGACTCTGTTTTAAGGTGCATGTGAGGTAAAACTGGTTGTATGTGCTTTGTAATATGTGTTTTGGATGTGCAATATGATGGATAATTGCCATGGTACAATAGAATAAACAAAGAATTAAAAGTGAAATCTGACCGGGTGTATGTAGATGACCACAGGGTATCTGGAATGTATGTTGTGTGCATTAAATGAATATTTTTCTTGGTTATAAATGTTCTGAATGATCTAATGGTCTTACCCAATTTGCTAGATCACTTATGACTAAATTGGATTTAGTTTAGGTAAATTTTGCTTTAAATAAGCATCAGGCTTTCTAATTATTATGATATGATTATGTGACTGTTAAGGGTGACGTTTAATATGATGATTCTATATGATATGTTAGCTTACCTATATTGTGTGTGGCCATGGTGGTATAACTTCTGTGTTATACCGAAACAATACAAATATTTAAGGTGTTGAAGAGAAAGAGTCATTCACGTTGGGTTTTCATAAAGAGTTATATTTTATTCTGAAAAGGGTTTTAAAGATTTATGTATTTATATACAATTAAACATTAATATTTGGTTTGTAAATGTTAATTAATATTTGGATTTTATTAAATATATACAATTTTTTTGAGAAACTATGTTGTGTTCTTGAAAAATTATAAGTTTTAAGACATTGCAGTGAGTTCTAAAATTAGAATGTTACACAACACCTACCCTTTTTTTTTGGGTAGGCGAATGAATCCCATCCCCACCTTGTGAAGGTGGGAGGTCACTAGATGTTGTGTGACCAAACATATCCCTATTCAAAATATTAATTTATAGATAAAAATTAATAGATAAAATAAACATAAAATTTGAAATACATCTAAAATTTAAATTTATACATTGTCAAGTTGAAATGTTCTCCTAAAACCCTTCGTAGTGATAATTACATATGACATAGACATCATCTACTTCATTATTGACATTCGGGATTGACATATTTGATAAGAAAGATGGAGTTATACTAATAACAAGAATAACCTCATTTTCATGAATACTATGCATGGTTCTGCCTTGGAGAACCACTGACCATCTATTGTTCGCAATATTAGTGAGATAAAATACTTGTTTTACTTGAGATGCCATGATGAATGGTTATTTAGTATAACCTGTCTTTTCTTGATTAACCAATGTAAAACCTAGATCACCAGTCTTGACTCCAATATTACCATCAACCCACTTACATCTAAAAGTAGGCCCTATAAAACTTGTGTAGTCTATCACCTAAATATCTTCAATTACAACAAAGTGGCTCATTGATACCATAATAGGATTTTCATCCTCTGAACTTGAGAAATAAATTAATATAGCCACCACCACCACTTCATTATTCTGTGTGGTGCTTTTTTCATCTTCTTCTTTTGTATGAAATGTATAATTATTTATATCATACCCACTTCAACATATGACATCAATGTTTAGCTCACTTGATAACTAGTTTAATGTATCACAAGTTGTATTATCAGGTTGAACGTGTTGTTTGAATCACTTTAAAAAAGTTATCTTATGCTTATTAATGACCCACTTTTGAGGCATTCATGGATTATTTCTCTTTACAATATTTTTATGAGCACAAACCCGCCGGTAATACATATTTCATTTATCGACAAAAACATTTGTCGGTAATACATATTTCATTTCTCGATAGATTTTTCCACTGGTAAATTGGTCGGTAAAAGGAATAGTAAATTTTCTGCTCTTGCCATTGATAAGAACATATTTTTACCATGATTTCAGTAATGAATTAAGAGAAAATGTCAACTTTTTCTTAACCTTTTACCTTGTAAATCCTAGTTTTCTCTTAGTTTGTTAAGTGGTTGCACTTTAAGCTTTAATGGAATATTTTGATCATTAATCCCTGCTTTTATGTGCTTAAAGTAGTTGGAAGAAGTCTATGCATCAAATGAAGGCACTGAAACCCAAAGAAAGCAAGAAAAAACAGCCAAAAAGGTGAATTCTAGGATGCTGTCGCTAAGCTACCGCTGGGCTACTGCTTGAGCGCTCTGTCTCTGGAAGGCTATCGCTGGGCTATCGCTGGGCTACCGCTTAAGCGATGACGACGCTGATGTGGCAAATTTGATGTATTTAGGTCTTAAACGCGAAGGGCTTGGTATCTTTTGCTGCCCAAACACGATTCCTCTCATTTGGAGCTCTTGGAGGCGAGCTAGGAGTTGTGGAAACAGTCTTTCTTCATCCTTGGGTCTTCTTTCTTCTTCCATTTCCATCATTGTTGTAAGCTTGAGCTCTCCATTCATGGAGAGCTAGTTTCATTATTGTTGGGGATTGATGTAGCCACTGAACTCTTGTGTAAACTATTGTGTTTTGAATGAATATATGCCTCTTTCATTGATTGTTAGTGTTTAGTTCCTTTTCTTAATGCTTGTTGTGAAGTTGCTACCCATGACATGATTTTAGGGTTTAGTTGATATTGGGAAATGTTGAGTAAATCTGGACTTGGGTTAAACACCTAAAGGAAATAGTATCTAGGGATAGAACTAGGACTTTTGGTTGTCTTAAAATCTCAATTCTTGATGCGGAAATAAATGTTAGGTTTTCCAAGGGATTGGAGCCTAATGAGGAAGTCTAGGCTCTTTCTACCAAGGGATTGGGGTTTGAGTAAATTAGTAGATTGACATTGACATATTAATGAAGAGGAAGTGATTTTCTATACATAAGAGTGAAGTAGGTGAAATCATACCCCCAACAATATCATTCCACATCATTTCTAATCATTCCATTTCAAAGTGCTTGAGTACTTAAGATCACTTTTATCTTTTATGTTTCATAGTCACTTCAATTGCACCAAACTCAATTTATGGAAACATTCTTTAGTCTAGGTTAGTTAGAAATTATACGATTGCCTAGGGAAACGAGTCTCTTGGGAAACGATATCCAGTCTTACCGATTTTACTACTTGAACGATTTGGTACACTTGCCAAAGATTTAACATCACATCTTCTTTGTCGTTTCATCTTCTTTACTGCATAGGGCTTAATCCTCCTCTCTTTCACATTTGCGAGCCACAACCCTAGACCATTTCGCCCCTACTAGCACCACTATCGCTTATCGTCGTCACAATGCCCGTAATCGCAACCTCTTTCTCTGCATAGGGTTTCGTTAAAGTTATTCATCCCGTGTTCAGTCAGTAGCCATATCCTTCGACCATCGGAGGCACCGCCGTTCAAAAGCGCCATCAACATCGCATTCCTCTCCTCCTCTTCTCGTTCTTCCTAAATGGTGAGATTCTTCTTCTCCTATTCTTCTCGTTCTTCCTACGTGGGGAGATTTTTCTTCATCCTCTTTTTTCCAAGAGTGCCAAATAGAGTTACCAAAGTCCCTTACTAGCGAGTCTCACTGTTATGCTACAATCCATCATCATGGCGACCGAAACCTTCAACATAGTCGGTGTTGGCAAGGGCTTATTTCTTCCAAACCTAACTACGCCAACAACCAACGAATATTCCCTTTCATTGCTAGCTACGTCACTGCATGCAAAGAATGAAATATCAGATAAGGGTGTTTCTGAATGATTTAGTGAGGAGAATTGGTGGTGTAAATGAAGGGAATGGACTAACATTAGAAGATCATGGTGTGATAAATATGAACTAGATCATGATATAAAATTTCGTCAAAAAATGTTACCGACTGCACTATTATTGACATATTTTTTTACGTTTTTTACGAATTTTTCTCGTCAGTAATACCTATTTTTCTTTAATGATAGACTTCGTTTTACTAATAATTAAAACCTAAAGATCTACACTAATGGAAATTTTAAAATTTTAATAAACTTTTAGGCTTCAGTTTCTTATCAACCAAAGCATATAGCTTCTATAGGCTTTAGTTTCTAAATAACTTAAACCTATACCTCTTATTTAGATAAAATAATTAAAAAAAATGATAATTTTAAAATTTCTTGAATTTATAAGTTTCGATTATTAAGAAATCAAAGCATATTATTGGATAGGTTTGATTTTCTCAATAATCGAAGCGCTCATAATTTAAAAAATGTTATCACATTTTAATATGTTTTATTTTCCTTAAAATTAAAGTTTGTAAGGTAATTTCAAAAGCCAAAGCATTAATGTAAAGCCAAAGTTGGATAGGCTTTGGTTTTTCTCTCTCTAGTGGTTTTTAAAATAAAAAATCATGCATATAATTTCTTCATAACTTCATAGAAGAATTACTTGTCAACTTTATATATCTTTTAATGTAAAACTTTGATGAAACACTATCATAATTTTTCATCTTCCAAATCATCTAAACAGTATAAGTTAGAGTAATTAGTCGATGAATTTCACAAGCATCTCGGGGACTTAATAAAAGTAGTTAAGTAAGCCTTAGATAATCACTGCACATTGAGCATAAATTCATCCCTTTAACATGTACCTCAATTAATGAAAGTCTATTATACAAAAGGTTTCATAAGACAAGCATTCATTAGGGAGGAATATAAGCAAATTACCTGCCTTTTTATTCAAAATCCCAAAATCTTTCATAATCCAATAAAGAATGTCAATTGAATGTATGAATTACAGCTCGGAAATCTCACATAGGAAAAAGGAAAAATCCAAAAAGAATTACCTCGAACTTAAGAAATATATAATGATAGAAAAATGGGTTGGGAAGGTTCGACACACACATAGATCTCCACACATGATAAGACATTGTCCGCTTTGGGCCAAACCCTCACGGGTTTGTTTTTGGTACCACTCCAAAAGGCCTCTTATCATTGGAGGTATCTATGTGTATATAAACCCGAGTATTTCTCTTGCTCTTCCCGCCTCTCATGATTCATCCGGCGATAGCCCGGTTACCAGACCCGAACCATGAGCTCTGATACCACTGTTGGGAAGGTTCGACACACACATAGATCTCCACACATGGTAAGTCTTTGTCCGCTTTGGACCAAGCCCTCACAGATTTGCTTTTGGTACCATTCCAAAAGGCCTCTTACCATTGAAGGTATCTATGTGTATAAACTCATAATCAATCCTTATTTTACTTAATGTGAGACTTTGTTTGCACTTCAACAAAATGAAATCTAAAAACATAAGAAACACTTACAAGGACATATAATAGAAGACCATAAATCATTTCAAACATTAAACCTAACACTATCACGAACACTCCAATAAATATTCTCCGTGCGAGGTCAGACGGAAGAATATTGAAAATAAGATAGTTTAATGTTTATGCTTCTCAAATAAAGTCAAATGGTTTATCTCTGTGAAAGTTATTGGAAATAGTATTGGATCTTATATTTTATTATTTGATGACCTATGTTAAAATATAATCTGAAATTTATTTCTACAATAAATAATGAATAATTTTGGAATCAGAATATCAGTCATTACAAAATATACTATGATGCAAAAACCAAAAAAAAAAAAAATCCTTAGCATCAAGAGAAATTTTATTACAATCCAGCTCCACATCAATTTCCAGAATAATTTTTCGAGAAATTAAAATAATCCATCTCACATTACACTATAAGTGAACGAAAAGATTAAAAAAAAATTGGTCAAAAATACCTATAATGGTGTTAAAATTAACACTTATTTTTACTTGTAGAATTCAATAATAAGCAATGTTATATTATTGTAACATTGTATTAATTCTCTTGAATTAAAGCTCATCGTGAAGATTTATATCATTGTCTGGGACCATCTTTAAGAGATTTGAAGAAGATTGAGTCCTGAAAAATCCATGAAAAACTCGTTAGTATTTTTATTCTCTTTTAATTTCTTATAATATTTGCTAAATTTACTACTCACGTAAAAGTTATTCTCTTGCAAAATATATATCACCTACAACAATTGTGCTTGTACAAATAGAAAGAGAGAGACGAAAAAATTAAATAAATAGAGAAATATATGAAAAATAATAATAAGTTAAATGAAATTAAAAAAAGGTAATAAACCAATCTTAAACGAATGTATGACTAACAATTCATAAAACTATTGAGTTTAGTGGAGTACATGAAACATTTTTTTCGTGTTACTTCTAAAATTAGTAGAATAGAACTAGATAACGCATATACGATCAAATGTACACTGATTTGTGAATTTTAAAATGAAATAAAATGACACATTATTCTTAATATGAGTTGGTGTTGGAGATGGATATGACCTACTAAAAAAGAGTGAAAATTTGATTTATATAATTGATATATAATTGATATGAGTTATTAATAACATACTTTTTCATTTCGATATCAAAATTGTTGGACACATTGATTTGAGTTTGAGTTTGGGGTGGGGATGGAGATGGAGGTGATGAAATCCTAAAAAAGAATTTTGTTATTGGTACACAATTATATTAGTTATTAACCAACATACTTTTGCAATTCGATATTAGAATCGCTGGAAATCTTCTTTTCAGTTTGAGTTGGTGGTGGAGATGGAGACGAAGGAGATGAAGTCCTAGAAAAATGAGTTAACAATTAGTTTTATTTCATTGATTATAATTGAAATTTGAGCTATTAGTAACATACTTTTATATCAATAATACATAACCAACATTTGAGTTATTAGCAACATACTTTTGCAATTGAACATTAGAATTACTTGAAACGCTCTTTCCAGTTTGAGTTGGTGGTGTAGATGGAGATGGAGGAGACGAAGTCCTAGAAAAGAGGAGTCAATAATTTGTTTGATGTCATTGATACAAAATTGATATTTGAGTTATTAACAACTTACTTTTGCACTTGTATATTAGAGTTGCTTAAAATGCTTTTTTCACTTTGAGTTCGTGGTGGGGATGGAGATGGAGGAGATGGTGTCCTATAGAGAAATAGACAGTAATTTGTTTTATATCATTGATACATAATTGATATTTGAGTGATTAGTAACGTACTTTTGCAATAGGTTATTAGAATTGCTTGAAACACTCCTTCCAATTTGAGTTGGTGGTGTAGATGGAGATGGAGGAGACACAGACCTAGAGAAAAGGAGTCAATAATTTGTTTGATATCATTGATACATAACGGATATTTGAGTTATTAGCAACTTACTTTTGCACTTGAATATTGGAGTTGCTTGAAATGCTTTTTCCAGTTTGAGTTGTTGGTGGAGATGGAGATGGAGGAGACCGAGTCCTATAAAAAAAAGTGATTAAGTTGTTTTATATGGTTTATACATAACTAAAGTTTGAATTTTTACCACCATACTTTTGTACTTCTATATTAGAACTGGTTGACATAGTTTCTTTCTTAGTTTCAATTGTTTGAATTGGTGGTGAAGATGGAGATGGTGGAAATGAAGTTCTATGTAAGAAAGAGACAATTATTTATTTTATATTATTGATAAATAATTGATATTTGAGTTACATATTTTTGAACATTAATTTTAAAATTACATGAAATATTTTTCGAAGTTTGAGTTGAAGTAAAAATGAAGATGGAGAATTAAAACAAAGAGCCAATAATTTGTTTTTTTATCATTAATATATCATTGATATTTGCCTTACTATATATAATAACATACTTTTTTTTATATTATTGAAATGTGATGAATATTTTAGTTATTAACGATATACTTCAATCAAATAAAGTTGCTTAACATGCATTATTTTGATTAAGTTGGTGACGAAAATAAAAAATTGAAAAAATCATTTTAAACCCTATTAAAATATTCAATAATTTTGACACTCTTCTTTTCTCTTCTAATTAATTATCTTTCGTTTTTATTCTCTCTCTCATCCTTTCCTTTCCTTTCCAATCTTTATTAAATACATTTAAAAAACTATACATTGAATAAATTATATATATTTATTTGAAGTCTAAGTGTTCTTTTATATTTGATACTTTTGAAACTAATACTAAAATAAAAACAATAATAGTTATATATGAAGTGATTAAGTTATAAGTAAGAACATACGTTTCAATTATTATATCGGAATTTTGTATTTCGTTCTGAATTTCGGTATCCGGTGGGGGCGGAGCTTCAGAATCACTTTGTGCACTGCATCAAAAAAAATATTGTAAATACAATAATTCAATAAAAGTTTATAAGTTCTTTTGGTGTTGATCCTGGCTACAAATATGATCATCACACTGTTTTAAAACATAAATAAAATCTTAATAACACTAAAATGTATCCTCATACTCAAACATCTCTTAACCCCATCAACAAAATCCTTCAACTATTTACATTTCAATGAGTTGAGGTAACCTAATATATGTGTTATTGCTGATAAAAAACATTTATACTTTAAACTAATATAATGTTGTAAAAGCTGACAATAAAAAAATAAAAATCATGAACAAAAGATTTTCTGAGACTGAAGATCACTATTCTAAGAACTTATCTGCGGTGTATTGTGCAAGTCTTCTAAGATACAACAAGAATTTTTCAGAATTTCTGAAAATCTCAAAATTAGTAAGGATCTTTATAAAGAGAATAAAATAAACCCAAAATATTTTTTTAGGAAAAGAAAAAAAGAGAAAAAAATGAAACTAAAAGAAAAAAGAATAAGAGAATAATGATTTTCGATAATATGTTTTGGAGTGAAAAAAATGTTTAATTTATAAAGCTGGTGAACAATACCCATGATCTAAAAGATCCAAAAGATCTACTAGAAAAATGATTTTTTAATAAATTAAAACGTTGACAACAACACTTACAAGAGACTTGTAGGACAGTAACAACTTCTAAATTAAAATATTTTTCATTATTATATTAAAAACTTATAACATATAAAAGGTAAAAACAGTATTACCTTATGACAGAAGTGGGAGAAAGAAGATGCAGCAACATTAAGGAAAGAAGGAATGGAACAAAAATGTTGACACGCTCTTGAAAAGCCATCTCAGAAAAAAGTTGTGAAGTTGTTGTTGTTGTTTGAGTCTGTGACTGTGAAGAAAAAATGAAGTGATATTTATAGAGATGATAGAATGCAAGTGGTATTGGTTGAGAAAAGTCTGTGTGATTTGTAAAACTAAGTCTTTGCTTCTTAATTAGTCTCAGCTTTTTTGTCTCAGCCTTTTGTCCTTTGTCAAATGATTCTAAATGGAAAATAAGTGAGTTTATATTATGATCATAACAACTTCCATTACCCATTCTTTTTGTCTTATATTACCAACAAAAGTTTCAATACTATTTCTTTGACTGGAAAATATTTAGACATACTTTTTTCAGCCAAAATGATGTAATAAGAGATTTTAAAAGGGAAATTTTTTGTTATGAGAACACGGATTTTCAAACTGAAAAAATTATGTACCTTAGTTAAATAGACAGCTGCAAAACATTCTTCTTTTTATTTATTTTTATTCCATAGTTTTAATGAGTCAAGTTCCATTCTTTTCTCATGTTTGAATTTATATCAACGTGTTGAATTATTTACCAAAGAATGAAAATCATTGACTGTAAAGACAAGTAATGTGAATACATTCTTTTTATAGATCTTTTTGAGAAGTTCTTCTCATCATATTTAGGTGTCATACAAGAAATTCAACTTTTAATTTGACACAAATTAGTCATATATTGTGATATATTGTTCAGACTTAATCTAATGTCAGTTTTTAACTACCACTTAAAAGAAAGCCATCAATATATCCATATAAAGATCACTAACCACCATCAATATAAAGTCTTTTTGAACAATAGTTTTATAAGTTTTTTATTGAAAAATAATAAAATATTCTTATGATTAGATTTATGGAAAACAAAAAAAAAATGTAAAATAATCACATATAAAATTAATAAGAAAGTTTATGTTTCAATGGTATAGGTATGCCTATTCATGGTATTTGGAGGAGTTGGCTTCTTTCTAGGAATTGGCATCAACTCAGCATTAAGGGTTTTCTTTAAAATTTTCACTCGGGATTTGGTTTAGAGGAGTATATTGGTGAAATTGCGACCTTTTAGTCGGTTTCTTACATCGTGTATCATTTTTTTTATTGTGCAATTTCACTATAAGAATTGATGGATTTAATGCAGAGACAATTATTGACGGCGTACGTTCCGTCAGTAATAGGTAAATACCGATGACTCATGAAAGTGGTTTTCTTTAATGGATAAATTTGTCAGTAAGCATCATGTCTCATTACCGACGAGCAGGATTCGTCGGTAAACAGTAGAGTTTACTTAAATAAGGATTTGGGAAAAGTCAGTTTCCCCCTTCCTTCAAATCCAATTTTGCATTTCCTCTTCTTCTCGCGACATTCTCCCTAGTTTTCTTGGTTTCCTTGTGTAGAGGCCTTCTCCGTGAGTTAGCGTGACCATCAGCCACCATGTTTTCTATTCCCTGTGTCCTAATCGTGTGTTTATGATTTGGTGTATCGCAATCGCCATCGGAGTTCCTCCATCGCAGACGTTGGTTTAATGCTTGGTTTCATCGTTAAACGTGGGTTTCACCAATTTTCATCAAGGGTTGGTTGTGTTGACAATACCATTGGATTGTCGGTGTTGTGACATGGTGTTATTGTTGAAGGGTTGTTGTTCGAGAGTTTGAGGGTTATTCTTTGAGGGGTCTAGCTCGAGTGTGGTTTGTGCGTGTTAGAAATGTTATCTCAATCCAAGAGTGGGGTGAATTAGATTTTACCCTTTCCAAAAATATTTTTCAAATCTTTATGAGTTCTTGGATCTTGAAATCAATAATCAAAGAATTACAAATCAACTAAGTAAAGAAGGAGAAGAGAAAGATCAAGACACAACAATATATATTGATTCTGCTATCACAAGCCTACATCCAGTCCTCCTTCAACAACCTTATTTAATGGGAATCCACTATAATGATTGAATTTACAAGAATACAATGACAATTCTCAATTGCACTCCTTTCACCACTCAAAATCAAAATAGCAAAACAAGAGATGAACACATTCAATCTCTTACAAAACACAAGAGCAATCCCAACTCTTAAACCTGACTATCCTCACACAGGTATACAATCCACAGATTGATGATGAACTTATCTTCAACACATTCTCAAAACTGCAGATTGAATCAGAACCAATGAAGTCCAATGTCTTCAAGTAAATCTTGACGTGTAATCACCAAATGAAGCTTAGATCCTCCAAGACCGTTTCTTGAGATCACCTGTAATCAAAAATCAAAAAATCTGTTAGTATTTGAAAATTAGAACTCTATGGAAACATGTCTCAAGTCACATATATATAGGATTTTTAAATCCTGTCATAGTATAATCGATTATGTTTTTTGCTAAATCTGTTATGCTTTTTTCTTTGTTTTAATAGATTATCTTATGTGTGTAATCGATTATTTAGACTCTTATGCCTATGAGTGCTTCTTCTAACAGTCTTAACTGATTAGGCTATTTGTGTAATGGATTAAACTATGTTCTTTGTTTTAATCGATTATCAAACTTATGTAATCGATTATATTAACACTTAACCATATTAGTCATCCATTTGCCATCCTTAACAGATTATCTCACTTATATAACAGATTATGACTTTCTCTCTGTTTTAATCGGTTACGTAACTTATATAATCGATTATAACAGAGTGATTTGCCCCTGTTTAGCTTTCTAAGTGTTTTGACTGAATCTAACAAATTATTCAAGTTATGTAATCGATTATTTATACCAGAAACTAGATTTCTAATTTGTTTTAGGCTTGATTTGTTAAGATTGTTGACAACACAATATCTATATCACTTTGGATTTTGATGATGCAACACATTTTTAATAACACATGTATTATAATGTGTTACATGTTCCAATCTTTAATATTGAATGTTATCTTGATGAACATGTTTGTATGAAATGTGATATATGAATGCATATTCACTATTCTGATATATGTGACATTTGTTGCGATTGCATTACATATGTTTTGGAAAAGGAAAACCACATGCACTTTTATGAACTTACATTGTGCGGCATAACTGCAAGTTGTAAGTCGACTTCGTTATGGGGGAAGTCGAATTAAGCTCGTGACTATGCACAAATTTTCAAATACAGTGATATGTGAGATTTTGCATTGAAAAGAATTTCAAAATGATCTGTTGTGTCGAAGTCAACTGTGTGCGCCACGCATTCGACTGTATTAGTTGTTTGATTTAAAATTCTGTTGTGCTCATGAACAGTAACGACTATATTTTTAAAAGTTAGTTGAGCATTGAATGAAAGTCAACTATAATGAATGTGGAATTAATTTGTTTGACTTGAATGCTACTAATTTGACTTATCTGTTATAACTGTCAAGGACGGTCGATTGTATTAGTAGTGTATTCGACTACAGGAGCGTCTGATTTATAGAAATCTATAAATAGACGAGACCTGAGTTGTTTCAGAGAACTTTAGGAAATCTAATATTTTCATACTTTGTTTCAGATTGTTTCTCTGTGATTTAGAGCTCCAAGAACTCATAAAGAAGAGGGTTGTGATATTTCTTTGAAGAGTTTCTGAAGGAGATTGATACTGCACTTACTGCTTGATCAGAATCTGCATAATTGAGGGGTTTGACTCATGGAGTCTGGTACACTTTGAGGATTGTTTAAAGTGGGTTGCAGATTGCGGGAGAGGGGATATCTTGCTGCAAGTCTTGTTGCGTGGTTTGCCTATATTTTGGTTAAAGGGTTAGAGATGTGTTTTATATTTTTGACGTGAAGGTCTCTATAAAAGCCTTGTTGTAAAAACCTTGACCATTATAGTGCATTTGCTTCTTGATATTGGAAGGACACTGGATGTAGGAATTGAGACCGAACCAGTATAAAAACCTATGTTTGAATTCTCTATCCCTACTCTTTTACATTCGTCGACTTTACATTTCACGTAGTCAACTTTGATTTTCCGCTGCACTTAAATTTCTATTACTTGCGATTCAAGAAAGTTTGTAAAGTTTTGTGTTTTATGTAAAAGATTGCGAAAAGACTCTGATTTTGAAAAATCACCAATTCACCCCCGCCTCTTGGTGTTAAAATGAAGCCTACCTGTTTTCCAACATGATTCACTTATCATTAATGGATTTAAACATCTAGACTAACATGTTAAAGATATAAACATTTGTTATGCCATTTTTTTGTGTAAGAAACCATTTTTAATCATTTAACCATTCAACATAAAAACTAAGATATAATGAGGCTAAGCTCCCCCTGTCAACAATCTCCCCCTTTATTGGTGATGACCAACAAAAAGCTATGTTTTCCATTTACTCTCCCCCTTTGGGCATTAGCCAAAAATGACAGAACAAACAAGTATAATGGACTTCATATGTGCAAAACATCAAAGCAACTTACCTTGAAGTATGTGATGCTCCCCCTATAAAAAAGAGTAGATGCATTTTGGAAATGTGTGAGCAATATATAAATGATATCAAGAGAAAAATCAACTCAAAATAATTATCCCATATCCATGTATCAAAGTATATGACTTGTATCAGAGAAGAATTTTCTTATTTCACATGATATAATAATGATATCAAGTACATTTTTCAATACTCATATTTGGTATAAAACGAAAATTTAAGCAATGAGTATATGACAACATAAAAATCATTTGTTATGTAGCAGGAAAATATGATAGATGCATCAGTAGAGTTGTAGCAGACTTTATATGCTCGAGTTGGATCAATATGATGTGTATAGCATTATATATGATGGATTTCAATGTGAATTAGTACTAAATCCAGCATATAATGTGTATTTCATTCAAAACAAATGTTTAATGACATCTTAGACTTATGCATCAGACCAGAAATGCAGCTAAATGTGTATATAAACATATTTGATCACCTAACCGATTAAATTATTAGCTTAACAAATTAAATTCTACAGAAGTGGTCTTTTAACCGATTATACCATTTGTTTAATCTGTTAAAACATGCCTGAGTCTATTTCACTTTTGTTTTGACCTGCTGAAAAATCTTTCACTATATTGTACAATGTTAGTATTTCAAGAACAAGGAATGTACAACAGTTTATGCTAGTATGCATGAACATGGAATGAAAATGAACATTGGATCATATCACCAAGTGCTAAACATCAGATTTAGCATTCCACAACAAAATCAAATTAATAATCCATTGAATTTAGGCAAATATAGACTTAGTTCAATATATCTATCATGACAATATTATGAATGAAGCAGTATGCAATAATAATCTGCTTTTGAAACTCATAATGCAGAACTTAGATCAAGAATGCCTAATTCATTTATAATTGTATAAAACCTTTCCTTAGGCAGTGATTTTGTAAAGATGTCAGCCCATTGATGTGATGTAATGTAATTCAATTTTGCAATCACCCTTTGATACATGATCTCTAATAAAATGATATCTTATTTCTATATGTTTGGTTTTGGAATGCAGTACAAGATTCTTGGTCAAGTTTATTGCACTTGTGTTACATTTCAAAGGAATTTTATCTAAATGAATGCCATAGTCCTCCAATTGACTTTTGATCCAAAGTGATTGAGCAAAACAGTTTTCAGTTGCAATGTAGTCAACTTTTATGGTTGATAGAGCCACACAAGCCTATTTCTTTGAATGCCAAGTGATTAATGAACATTCTATTTAATGACAAGAACCACTAATACTTTTTCTACCTAACTTGCATCCACCAAAGTTAGAATCAATTTATCCTTCTAGAGATGTATTTGCACCTCTAGGATACCATAGACCTAAAGTTATTGTCCCTTTTAGATATTTCATGATTCTTTTAACTACAGTTAAGTGAGAGTTTTTTTGGACAAGATTGAAATCTGGCACATAGACATACACTATGCATAATATCTAGACGACTAGATGTCAAATAAAGTGAGGAACCAATCATACCTCAATATATTTTCTGATCAGCATCCTTACCTTTCTCATCTTAATCTAGGTAACAATTTGTGGCCATTGGAGTGGCAGATTCTTTGCTTCCATCCATTTTAAACTTCTTTAGAAGGTCAATGCAATACATAGATTGATGAATGAATATGCCTGCAGAAACTTGCTTCACTAGGAGCCCAAGAAAGAAGTTCAGTTCTCCCATCATGGACATTTCAAACTCCTCCTACATGATCTTAGAGAAATCTTTGCATAATCGAGGGTTAGTAGAGCTAAATATAATATCATCTACATATATTCGCACAAAAAGCATATTTTCACCAGATTTCTTAATAAAGAGAGAAGAATCTACTTTACCCCTTTGGAATTCCTTTTTAAGAAGGAACTCACTTAACCTTTCATACCATGGGCGTGGTGCTTGCTTTAGTCCATAAAGTGCCTTTTTAGTTTGAAAATATGATATGGAAACTCAAAATCTTGGAAACCAAGAGGTTGTTCTACAAAGACTTCTTCTTTGATGTAGCCATTTAGAAAAGCACTTTTCACATCCATTTGATATAACTTGAAGTTGAGCATAGATGCAATAGCTAGTAAGATCCTTATTGCTTTAAGTCTTGCAATAGGTGCATATGTCTCATTATAATTTATCCCTTCTTCTTGACTATATCCTTTCGCCACAAGTCTAGCCTTGTTCTTTATAATAGCTCCAGAGTCACCCATCTTGTTTCTAAAGACCTATTTGGTTCCAATCACTTGATGAGCAATATTTCTTGGAATAAGCTCCCACACATTATTTCTCTTGAATTGATTTAATTTCTCTTGCATGGCCAAAAACCAATTTTCATCTTTCAATGTATCATTGACATTTTTGGGTTCTATTTGAGATACAAAAGCCACATTCATACATAATTGATCCAACTATCTTCTTGTGGACACTCCTTTAGTGATGCCTCCTATAATGTTACTTTTTGAAACGCCCTTTGGAACTGTTCAGTCCTTAATGGGGTATGCACTTGTTTTTGTTTCAGTATCGCTAGGAGTTTGTACTTCTTGAATATCTTTAATATATTGTTCCATACCAACATCTGATTCACCTGCATCTAAACTTTCTCTTGGCTGCATTGTGTTAGTCAAGTTGTCAAAGTTTTCATCAAAAGCAACATGAATGAATTCTTCTACAGTTAAAGTTCGTTTATTATATGTCCCATAGGCTTTGCTTGTTAATGAGTAGCCTATAAAAATTCCTTCCTCAGCTATACAATCAAACTTACCTAAATTGCTTTTGGCATTGTTCAATACAAACATTTGCAACCAAAAACTCTTAGATGAGTGATGTTAGGTTTTCTTCCTTTGAATAATTTATAAGGAGTAAGCTTTAACATAGTTCTTATGATGGTTCTATTTAGCACATAGCAAGATGTACTAACAACATTAGTACAAAAGTATTTAGGCAAGGATCTTTCATTAAGCATGGTTCTAGCTAGTTCCTCAAGAGCCCTATTCTTTCTTTCAACTACATCATTCTGTTGTGGTGTTCTAGGTGTAGAGAAATCATGTGAAATTCCCTGTTCTTCACAAAAACTCTCAAAGCTCTCATTTTGAAACTCTCTCCCATGATCACTCCTAATTGCTTTTATTTTAAGCTTTTTCTCATTTTGAATTATGGAAGAAAATTTCTTAAAGATTTTGAAGGTATCACTCTTAGATGCAAGAAAGAAAGTCTAAGTGAATCTATAATAGTCGTCTACAATAACAAGTCCATAATAGTTTTCTCCTAGACTTTTCAATCTAAATGGACCAAAAAAATCCATGTGTATCAACTCTAATGGTCTAGTGGTGGATATGACACATTTGGATTTAAATGAGGTTTTAGTTTGTTTTCCCTTTTGGCAAGCATCACACAGTCTATCAGATTCAAAATTTATATTTGACAATCCTAATACAAGACCTTTAGATGCAAGCTTATTTAAGGGAGGAATGTGATTTTGTGCAAGTCTCTTGTGCCATAACTAGGGTTCATCATCTTTTTCAAGTAAACATATGACAAATTTAAAAGAGGTATTTTTGAAATCAACCATATATATATTGTTGTATCTCTTACTTACTAGAATTAATTCATGTAATGATGCATGACAGATCCAACAATGATTGATTCAAATGTAACCTTTAAGCCCTTATCACATAATTAGCTAATACAAGTAAGTTGTGTTTAAGGCCATCAATAAGTAAGACATTTTCAATGATATAAGAAGAAGGGGTTTGTATTTTACCAATACCAATGATTTTACCCTTATTGTTTTCTTTATAGGTGACATATCCACTTGTTTTGTGAGATTAGCGATTGAATTTTTTAGGGTCTCCAGTCATGTGTCTTGAGCAACCGCTATCAAGTTACCACATGGACTCCCTTCCACTTTTGTCTTCATTCTTTTCAGCTTGCGCAGATCTGGCCATCATGCTTAGATTTGTTTGTTGTTTAAGGTGCTTGCTGGGTTCATTTTTGTCCTTTTTTTCTTCTTGCAATTTTTACTTTAATTTGAGTATAGGATGTTTCAGTTTGATGTGCCCTTCTCTTTCACATTCAGAACCGGGAAGAACATCAAATTCATCTTTCTTCCTAGAGGACCCTTTGTTTCCTACAGAATTCAAGTTAACTTTTCTTTTATATAACAGAAATTTAGAGAACCTTTTTGTCATAAGATCTAGCTCTTCATTGTCTGAGCTTTCTGTAGATTTATCATCACCCCGATTGTCTTCTTTTGAGCCAGATTTTGTAACAGTTTCTACAGCAGATTTAAGGATATTAGTGTATCCTTTCTCTTCATCTTCTACTTGCTTTAGCCTTCTTGATTTAGAGAATTCTTTGACTTTAATCTTCTCGATTCTTGTCTTTCTTGGTTCAGAGGGACTATTTGTCATAGCATCCCATATACCTTTGCCTATTTATTCCAAGAAACTAGAGTTCTCATCAATAAATGCACCTTTATCCATAGTTTGAGATATAGTAGCCATCTGGATCGATTTAATCGATTAAACTTTGAATACAATCAATTAAATTTCGATTAACTTTCAAATTCCCAACTCTCATACCAATTGTTAGAAATGTGAGACCTTATATCTCAATCCACGAAGGGGGAGGGTGAATTGGATTTTATCCTTTTACAAAGTTGTTTTCAAATCTTTATGAGTTCTTGGATCTTAAAATTAATAATAAAAAAATTATGAATCACTAAGAAGGAGAAGAGAAAGATAAAGACACAACAATCTATATTGGTTCGACTATCACAAGCTTACATCTAGTCCTCCTTCAACAATCGTAGTTGAAGGGAATCCACTATAATGATTGAGTTTATAAGAATACAATGACAACCCTCAATTGCACTCCTCTCATCACTCAAAATCAAAATAGCAAAACAAGGCGGTAATAGGTAAATACCGACGTATTTACCGATGGCTGATGGAAGTGGTTTTATTCGACAAATAAATCTGCCGGTAAGCATCATGTCTCATTACCGATGGGCAGGATCCGTCGGTAAGCACTAAAGGTTACTTAATTAAGGATTTGGGAAAAATCAGTTCCCCCATTCCTTCAAATCCCATTTTTGCATTTCTTCTTCTTCTCGCACATTCTCCTTGGTTTTCTTGGTTTCCTTGTGCAATAGCCTTCTCCATGAGCTAACGTGGCCGTCAACCACCATGTTTGTGATTCCCTGTGTCCCAATTGTGTGTTCATGATTCGGTGTGTCGCAATTTTCATCAAAGTTCCTCCATCACAGAGGTTGGTTCAACACTTGGTTTCGTCTTTAAACGTTGGGTTTCAACGATTATCATCGAGGCTTGGCTGTGTTGACAGTAACATTGGATTTTTGGTGTTGTGAATTGGGCGTTCTTGTTAAAGGAATTTTCTTCGAGGTTTGGAGGGTAGGGGTCTAGCTCGAGTATGGTTTGTGCGTGTTCAAAATGTGAGGCCTTATATCTCAATCCTAGAGGGGGGTGAATTGGATTTTACCCTTTTCAAAAGTCTTTTTCTAATGTTTATGAGTTCTTGGATCTTGAAATCAATAATCAAAGAATTATGAATCACCTAAGTAAAAAAAGGAGAAAATAAAGATCAAGACACAACACTCTATATTGGATTGGCTATCACAAGCCTATATCCAGTCCTCCTTCAACAACCTTTGAAGGGAATCCACTATAATAATTGAGTTTACAAGAATACAATGACAAGCCTCGATTGCATTCCTCTCACCACTCAAAATCAAAATAGTAAAACAAGAGATGAACACACTCAATCTCTTACAAAACACAAGAGCAATCCCAACTTTCAAACCTTGTTATACTCACACAACTATACAATCCACAGATTGACGATGAACTTGATCTTCAACACACTCTCCAAAGAACAGATTGAATCAGAACCAATGAAGTCCAATGTCTTGAAGTAAATCTTGATGTGTAATCACCAAATGAAGCTTAGATCCTCCAAGACCGTTTCTTGAGATCACTTGTAATCAAAACTCAACAAATCTGTTTGTATTTGAAAATTAGAATTTTATGGAAACATGTCTCAAGTCACATATATATAGGATTTTTAAATCCTGCCGCAGTATAATGTATTATGTTATTTGCATAATTCTTTATGTTTTTCTCTTTGTTTTAACAAATTATCTTATGTGTGTAATCGGTTATTTAGACTCTTATTCCTATGATTGCTTCTTCTAACTATCTTAACAAATTAAGCTATTTGTGTAATGTATTAGACAATGTGCTCTGTTTTAATCCATTACCAAACTTATGTAATCGATTATATTAATATTTAACCATATTAGTCATTCATTTGTCATTCTTAACAAATTATCGCACTTATATAACAAATTATGGCTTTCTTTTTGTTTTAATCGGTTATGTAACTTTTATAATCGATTATAAGAGAGTGATTTGCCCCTATTTAGCTTTCTAAGTGTTCTGTCTAAATCTAACAGATTATTCAACTTATGTAATTGATTATTTATACCAGAAACTAGATTCCTTATATGTTTTAGGCTTGATTCACTTATCACTAATGGATTCAAATATCTAGCACTAACATGTTAAAGATATAAACATTTGTTATGCCATTTTGTTGTGCAAGAAACCATTATTAATCATTTAACCATTCATCATCAAAAACTAAGATATAAAGAGGCTAAGCTCCCCTTATCAACAGTTCGTGTGAGCGAGGTTGTCTAAAGAATCTTGGTGGAGGTTTTGTGTTGTGTTTCTTCCCCTGCCGTAGTCTAAATAGGTTGTCGTCATCGCTGGAGGGTGTTTGGAGGTGCTATCGTCAAGGTAAGTAGGTTTCTGATTGAACCTGAATGTGTTGAGCCCTTGTTCTCGGTAACAGGGTGTTAATTGATATTGTGAGCACCTGTTTTTGCAATTGCCCTTGTTGGTGTTATAGCTGCTTAGTTAGGAATTGGTTAGATAATGTGTAAAAATGTAAAACCCTCTGTTCTGACTAAAGGAAATTACATTGTTGTCATCACTGTAATTTAGGTCTTGGTTGGCTTGTCATTTGGAGAAGGATTTAACACTGAAATGAATGCTATGTTATTAGGTTTTGGAATTGAGGGTCTGAGCCTAAGGAAGTCTTTTTACGGTGGCTATTAAGATATATCTAGGTGGGATCAATCAGAATTGGTAATAACTTTATGTCTACATGTTTCTCCATAAATGAATTTGGTCTAATATGCTTGTATCTATTTGGGAATGTCATAAGCTTTATTCAAGTATCTTTAGTTTAATTAAAGGTTCAGATTCAGTTTCTTCGACAATTTAAATATGTTTGGGTATAGTTGGGGCTAGTTGAAATGGAAATATAGAATTTGAGGAAGGTTCAAACTGTTTAGACACATTTTCGTTTTGAATATAATATCATTGCATTGAAGTTATTATTGAGTGCTTGAATTATAGCTGGTCACACTAAGTCTAGGTGGTTGCTACTAGTTTGAATCTTGACATGTTAATCTATTAATATTTTGGAGGAACATGATGTTCGAATGTACCATGTATGCTATATGATTTTAGTTTAATATATTACTTTATATGTTAATATTCATGGTTGTTTATATGTATGCAAGTTCTTGTATAGTGGATAAATGATGATTGTCCATTGAAATTGATAATGTACACTACGTGTAATTATTATGCCTTGTTGTACTATATCATTTACTGATACTCTATGATCATGTTTAACAGGAAGAATTCTCCACTAGACTTTCACAGGTCAGATCCAAGCATAGGTCATGTCCTGAGTTATCACAACAAACTATAACGATGACCCAGTTAGATCACAATGTTGGATTGATGTTATTGGTGGGAAGAAAAAGGGATGAATCTATAGGGCAGGGTAGCTTGTAGCAAATTACAGTGCAGAACAAGGTTTTCTAACACACCAACCATCTTCATCAAACAATCCAGACGAAGTCGTTGCTAATCTCACACAGTGACTTGAAACGCGTGACCGGGAATACAATGAATTGAGAGAAGAGTTTACAAGTTTCCAACAACTGGTCATGAGATTGTTGCTTGAGTCTGCACAACCTCAGCCCATCATCCCTCTGGTTCAACTCTGACCCTCTCAACCACAGTCGACATCAGTCCAGCCTACACTAGTCTAACCCACACTAATAGTCCAGCCTACACTAGGCCATCCAACTTTAGAGCATCAAAAAGATCAACAAGAACATGACAATGAAGATAAGGAATATATATCACATCACAATATGTGATAGAATCAGGTTTTTTTTTTTCTTTGCAAAATTTATTGTGACAATATCATATATCATTAAAAAATTCTTCAAAGTATTTGTAACAAATTTTGTGATTAATCAATTTTATGTGAAGAACTAAAACATATTATGATAGAAAGAAGTTCAAATATGAATACATTTTTACCACTAGTGCAGAAAGGGCTATATACGTCTTTTATTTTGGGCTTTTAACGTCACATCCCTACCCGATGTCTTTATGGGTGACGTTAATAGGATATCGGATTGTGCAGGTCCGACGTCTTTATAGACGTCGGTTAAATGCCATGTCTGACATCTTTATAGACGTTGGACATGCCATTAACCGACCTCTAAGGGCACTATAAAGACGTCAGACATGGCAATAACCGACGTCTAAGGGCAAAATAGACGTCAGATATGGCATTAACCGACGTCTACTGAGTTTTCGTTGTGTTTTAATGCAGTTTTGCTCTGTTTTTTGGGTAGCGTAGTACCACCTCCTCCCTTTGTTAGCTTCTTCATAAGAAAAAATTGCGTCTTTTTTATCTCTTATGGCATTTCAACCCAAAACCGAACCTAGGTCGTTGCCTAGTTCCATTCCAACTGCCAAAGAAAAATAATACGGTGACATGAAAACTAGGCAAGGACCCAGGTTCGACTTTAGGTTGAAATGCCATAAGAGATCCAAAAGACATAAGCTTTTCTTACGAGGAAGCTAACAAAGGGAGAAGGTGTACTGCACTACCCAAAGACACGAGAAAAACTACACCAAAGCACAATGAAAACTCATTTTAATCGGTTCAAACAAAAGATATTACATCAAAGATTACTTTAATCGGAGTAAAAGTAAGTTTAAACGGTTCAAAAGAGATCAAATGCACCTCGAAATGTAATGTCACAGAGAGAAAAGGCGAAGGAAGGTGATAAAGTGCACGTAACTGCTGGTTCGCAATGTCTTATTTAACAGGAAATCAAACGTCGGTTTCCCCAGCAACCGACGTCTATTCTTGAATATATGTCGAGGACCTCTCTAATGTGACGTCCATTCGATTTAAAAATTAATATTCGTGGTATATATAGACGTCGGGTGTAGGGGGATCCGATGTCTATAATCGCATATAAACGTCGGGGAGGCGGGATCTAACGTCTAGATGGAGGAAAGAAATGACTTTTCACTTACCTGTCAGACATATAGACGTAAGTTAGAGGGGCACCGACGTCTATAATATTATAGATGTCGAGGTCCCTCCAAACCGACGTCTATATGGCAGAAATAAATGACTTTTCACCTACTTGTTAGACATATAGATGTCAGTTAGTAGGGACCCCGATGTCTATAATATTATAGACGTCGGGGACGCTCCTAAACAACGTCTATATAGCCAACTTATTTACGAAAATGCCACCGATCATTAATTTACCCATAACCAATGTATAAGGGGTGACGTTGAAAACCAATCTTGCACTAGTATACATTATCAAAAATATCAACAATGGTTTCACATATTTTTATGTGAACGATTCAAAGTTATTTTACATTATACAATCATAAAAAAATTATATATTATTGTACAATCCAATAAATTCCACACCAATTTCTACCATAACGTTTTATTGAAAGAAATTCAAATATCAACATCTCACACTCTACTCTTACACGGTAAGTAAAGAAAAAGATAAAAAAAAAATACATATAATAGTGTTAAAACACCTTTTTATTTCTTTCAATCATAAGCAACACTATAGTAGTAGAATATTGTAACATAAGCTAATATTTCTCTTAAAGTTCACCGTGAAGCATAGTATCGCATGTAACCACCACCCTGAACAATCCATGTAAAATTTGTTAGTATTTTTATTTTCTCTTAAATTTCTTATGATATATTATATACTTTTCACATAAAAGTGACTCTCATCCAAAATATATATCATCCAAAGTGACTCTCTTAAATTTCTTATGCCTATAAATAGCAAGATAGAAAAATAAAATAAATAAATAAACAAGTATATATATATATATATATATATATATATATATATATATATATATATATATATATATATCATAAAAGTTTACACATGTAATTATTGTAATAAATAAATTAAAAAATCTAAATCATTGGTAAATAGAATGAATTCTACTAATTAATTTTATAATAAATAACTTAAAGTGAACATAATAACAAAATTATAAAAAATGATGCTTAAGTTATTAGCAACATGTCTTAAGTGGGTTGCTTCGACTCCTATATTAAAAGTAGTTAGTAATTTTCTTTTTAATATGTAATTGATATTTGAGATATTATAGACATACATTTTTCTCTTCAGAAGTTGATAGATTCTTCTCTGCTTGTTGTGTTGACGACGAGGTTGAAATATTATCATTTTGTTTCCTATAAAAGAAAAATTAATAATTTTTTTATAATAATTAATATTTGAGTTGTTAACAACTTACTTATTCAGATTGAAAGTACTTGAATCTTCCTTCGGACTCTGAGTTGGTGATAGAGCACTGAGTGACTTCGGATCCTATTAAAAGGGATTAGTAATTTTTTTATATATATAATTTAAATTTGATTTATTAATAACATACTTTTGACACTTTTGGATCATCTCTTTCATCCAGCGAAACATTTGTATCTGGTGGTGGTAGAGGGGGAGGTGGATGAGGATCACTTCCACTCCTATAAAAAAAAGTCAAATTTTTACATTCTTTTTCAGTCAACTAACTAATTATCTTTTCAATTTTTCCAACAAATTTAAAAAATTATCTTTTCAATATATATATATATACACACTCAATCATGGATCAGATTTAAAGTCTAGATATTTTTATAGTAGATGCTTGTAAGCTAATATATGAAGTTATTGTTGGGAAATTATTTAATTCAATTCAAAAAATATTTATGCAACACAGTAAAAAGATAAAAAAAATGCTTAAATAAATATCACCATAAATACCTAATAACATAAATATAATATATATTTTAGATATTAGTAATGACATACATACATTTGTATTTTTATACTGGAATTTCGTAGTAATACAGTGTTTATGAGGTGGCGCTCTGTGAAGATCACTTCGAATCCTTCGCACAAAAAGAAAAATAGTACAATATGTCATTATATCACAAGATAAAATATGCATTACTAGTAAAAAGTAACATATATGATTGAAATATTAGTTAAAATCACCTTAGATACATGATTGTTTGTTTAAAATTTAAGTTCGAGTTTAGTTTCATGATAAATAAAAGTAAGAAAATTGAATATAAAATAATGATACAAAATTTATAAAAATATAATCTCTTATCAACTTACGTTTTAGTGATGTTCTATTATATTTATTTACTGAATATGTTTGTATGAAACTAAAAACTTATAATTGGGATTCTCCACAATGATAAACTAAACAATATATATATATATATATATATATATATATATATATATATATATATATATATATATATATATATATATATATATATATGTATGTATAAGAGTATGAAAGAAGACGAAATCAAATAAAGGTGAAATAAAAGCACGACAATCAGACATAAAGAAAATATATCATTGCATCAATAGATTTAGAAAATTTATTATAAAAATGTCTTCACATCACTTATTATTATTATAATAGATAGATTTAGAATGATCATAGTATATTTTGTATTTATTGTAAAAATGTTATCACTGACAGATGCATTAAAACTGATATATAAATCATCATAAAATTATAGGTTTTCACTAGTGATTTGTATAATATAGATTGTGGTAAAGTTTAAGTTATAATCTTTTTATAAATATATGTATTTGATTTTAATTTTTTCTTAACGAGAGAGTTTACGTTATACAATGATAAATAATTTCACCTTTTATTTCACTACTTTTTAATATTTGTTTACTTCAACATTTTCAATATTATATATAATATTAAATAATTTATTTACATATTACAACTAGTGTTGTCAAAACGGGCCACCCACCCGATCCGTTTTGGTCCACTACGGGTTGGTCACTTAGGTCTTGTTCACTTGAGTGGATTTGGGGAGAGTAATTGAGAGGATTTGATGATACTTTTTTTCGTTGTTTATTTGAATTGATATGGAGGTAAGTGAGAGTGAATTTAGAAGTAAAATTTGTGAGAATTATTCAAATAAAAAAAAATTACTTTCAAATCCTCTCAATTACTCTCTCCCAACTCCATTCAAGTGAACAAGGTCTTAGTGAGCCAACTCAACCCGACTCATTTATTAACCAGTCAGATAATTACATTTTTTTTAAAATAAAAAAAATTACAAATTTTTTGTAATTCAAATATAAATAAATTTCACTTCCAATATGATGTCAAATTCAATACAATTCAAAATAATAAAAAAAGTACAATACAATCCACTTATAATGAGTCAGATGATATTTTTTAGGATTTTATAAGATAATAAATTAATAAACATAAAATTAAGTAGGTTATTGGGACAACCCGACTCACCACAAGTTTAATCCGAATGAGATAGATTTAAATGAGCCAGGTTAAAAATTGGTCCGCATAAAAAAAATACATTTTTTTCAATCAATCCAGTCTGAACCCATGGTGGATTGATCAGTCTGCAGATTATAATCCATTTTGATAGCTCTAATTACAACAACTTCATTTTGTATACACTAGAATAAAATATAGAAGTCCCATCTTCTAGAACAAAAGACAAATAAAGAACCGAAGTAATTATCTTGTTTTAACATTATATTTCCTCACAACTAATATGTAAAGTCCATATTATCAAGAGGCATGAACTAACATAAACATATTAATTAGGTTTTGTTCTCAAATGTAAAAACATATCAGCACTGATTCAAGAATATTTACCTTATGACAGAAGTGGGAAAATGATGATGCAGTAACCCTAAGAAAACAAGGAATGGAACACACTCTAGAAAAACCAAATTTAGAAAAAAGTTCTAAAATCTTTCTGAGTTTGATTCTTGGAATTGTGATTGTAAACAGAAATGAAGTGATAGTTATAGAGAGGATAGAATGCAAGTGGCATTGCTTAAAAATAGTTTATTTGCTTATTTACTCTCTTTCTTGTTTCACCATTGTCCTTTTCGAATATTTTAATGAAAAATTAAGTCAGTAATGGCATCATCATTAACAACTTCAATCTCCACCAACAAAAGAGGAAGTTGTATATACAATGATAAAAATATATTGAGATATCAAAATTTATATATATATATATATATAATTTTTTTTAGAGATATCAAATATATAAAATATATTAAAATTATTAAAAAAATATTTCAGATTATATATTAATTTATATATGTAGAAAAAATTCCTCTCAGCCATCACAATGATTTGTCACTGATTGTATTATGAATTAGTATTTGGTTGGTTTTTCTAATATCAAAATAATGTATACTATGGTAACTCGGTTGACTTTCACAAAGAGTATGTAATTATTTGTCTGGTTAAACAATTTGATGCAGTTTGATATGTATATTTAAACACAAATTTCTCAGTCAAATGATGTAAAAATATATTAAAATGTGCAATTTGTTATGAGAACACAGATTTTGCAGCTGAAAGACAAATACATATCTTAGTTAATAATAGACTGATGGAAGCCACTGTACTTTTTATCTATCTTATTGCATAGTTTTAACGAGTCAAGTTCCATTCTTTTCTTGTGTTTGAGTTTATATCAACTAGTTTTCTCGGAATATTTACTAAAGAATATGAAAGTAGTTGATTATGAATGTGTTCATATATATATATATGATAGTATTTTGTTCGTTATTACTTTGGAAGATGGAATATCTGTATCAATCCTTGTCATATATTTTGGTGTGATATCACTTCTTCCTAAATAAAAATTCTTACAAAAGAAAAACGATAGGAATTAGCTTAAACATGAAGCCATGACCCTTTACATTTTAATTTATATACTTTTTTTTCATTTATTAATCACATATATTAGAGATGTCATTTATAAAACAATTTGGTTCATAGCCAATTTGAATCGAATTAGATTGAAAAAATTATTACTTTTTAAATGTGAGTCAAATTGAATCCAACTCACTTAACCTATAGATTAAACAGATTTGAGTTTGAGTTAGGTTGAAAGTGAGTTAACCTACAACCTACAACAATAACCAACAACTTTTAATTAAGTTTTTCTCTCTTTATTTCACAATTTTTTATCAACTATGGCCTTAAGATGATTAACTAACCAAATATAAAAAAGATACCTTATGTCGAATACCTAATGTCATATACCTTAAACCTAGTAGAGATAAAATCATAGGAAAACACTAGAAAGAAGGGGTGTTTGAATAATATTTCTAAATCTCTTTGAAAATTAAAGTTTAATAACTATTGTAAGGATTAGACCGTTTGTAATAACATAAGTATTTTATATTGGTTCACTCAATCATAAGCTACGTCCAGTCTCTCTAAACTCTTGAGAGGTTCCACTAATCTTATCCAAGATTACAACCGAATACAAACACTACTACAAAAAACACATAGATAGTGTTTTTTTTTATCATAGATAGCACTTTTTAAGTGCTATCTATGTAAGTGTTCTCTATTAATAGATAACGCTTATAAAAAAAAGTTCTATCTATTAGTGTCTGACAATTTTTCAGACATCAATAGATAACATTTTTTTTAAATAAGTGTTATTTATTGTCATACACCAATAAACAACGTTTATTTAAGAAAAGCGTCCTAAATTAAAAAATATATAATATTTCAAAATTATAAAATATTTTTCAAAAGAAAATATAAAATATTGGTTTTATTATGTACAAACTTGCACTATCTATTGGTTCTATTATATGAAAAAAATTTAAATATTAAGAAAAATATGATAAAGACAAAAGTTTAAAAAAGAATGTTCATTACTTTAGTGTATGAATAAAAACTATTGATATAATAATATTTCAAAATATAATTGTTAAGTTGTCTAATACATTATATTGCTTTATAAAAAATATAATTGTTAAGTTGTCATAGTAGAGGTGGTAGGCAATTCTTCACCATGAAATGTCCATACATAGTAATTTGGCATGAACCCTTTTCTGTATAAGTGAACTTGGACCTCTTCATCTTTCAAAATCTTTGTACATTCGCACTTGAGGCATTGACATCGAATCCCTTCATCACTAGCATAATATTCATATTGTCGAGCCCTATGCACAAACTCTTCAACTCCTTGTATAAAAGTTTCCTTCAGTCCTCTCCTTTCACTAGCTATAACAACGGTCGTACATCCATGCACGATTGTTGGAAAATTGGGCCATGTTCTGTGACAAGCCAAACGAAGACAAACTGAGTCAAAATAACAAAAGTCCATGTGACATAAGTAATAAACCTATTACTTCTTAAGTCGAACATGGAACACAATTTCTACAATACCGTGACAAAAGTCCATGTGACATAAGTAATAAACTGATTACTACTTAAGAAAAACATGGCATACAATTTCAACACTACTATGACAAAAGTCCATGTCACATAACCTATTACCCTCATTAATAGTTCTGTATATACATTTAAGAGTAAGCTAAATCATTACCGTCGTAATCAACATTCACAATGGTAATTTACAAGACAATTTTTAGGCTTCCTTTCACCTATGGGGTTGGCCATATTGTACAATGTGGGTTTCAAAATTACATGAGCAACCTAACTAAATGGTACTTAGGGTTGGGCATATTGTACAATGTAGTTGTAATTCAATTCAAATAAGACAATCCAAATTCATCTTCCACCAAATATAGTTGAACCCACAACCATGGCAAAACATAAACCAATACTTATAAGTTTGAACTTAAAACATACAGCAATAATTACACAATATATACATAGTCATAACACTAAACAATTTTTATGATCAATAAGTCACACTTGCACAACAATAACATAGGACATATAATACATACACCAACAGCCCATAATTCATAACATAATAACAAACAGATTCACAATTTAAACATACTTTACTTGCTACAAAACTGAAGAATGCTTGGAAAACTAGTTCAGGAATACTGGGTCGATAGCATAGCAATAAGGGGTGGACTCAAGTTCAATACGAAACATCTTGTATCACTTATGCTCCAATAAAAAAAAAATGAACCACAAAAGATATGCATCGGTTCTATATATAGGATTATAAGAATAAAGCATGGGCCATAATAGCTTACATGTAGTGCCACTTTCAAGGTAGAGAGTGTGAAGGTATGATGTAATAATCAAATGCACTAGCTACCTGCAATGAACAAAAATGAAAAAGAAAATCAGAGTTAAGGTTGACAAGTACCATGAGATTCCTTAAGTATAATTAAACAAAAGTTCCTCAAAAGCATATTTATGTCAGGTATGTATATTTTTGTAGGTTCATTAGGAAACTTATTACTTATTTTAATCATATTACATCGAAATTTCTTATAAAGTACATCAACTTTTGTTAATTGTTAAAAGGTATGAAAGTTTGCACATGATTATTGATAAGAAAACAAAATCTGAATAAAAATATGTTAGGAATTTCAAGATTAATCTATTCAATTACTTTTATCTTTTCTGTTTGATTATATAAATATGTAACAAATTTCTTATCAATAAACTATATTAATTTAATTTTCATTAAAAAAAAACACAAAAAAGTATAAGAAACATAAATTAAAAAACAAAAACAGAATCTTTCTAAATACATAAAATTCAAACTCCTTTAATTTTTTTTCCTTCAAACTTGAAGATATCTGAAAATTAAGAAACGAAGTTAGAATATTGATAAAAGAAAAATGAAGATGGGTAAACGTTTGGGTGCAACAGAGGAAAGAATATGAGAGTGAAAAAGGAGTTATTTGGTATATTAGGTGTAATTTAGGTGAGTCTAAGTGAGTGGAAATGAGAGTGAGTGTATTAAAATGAGCTATGGTTTGGTTACCAAATTTCAACTAATCAGTGATGCATGACTAATTAATGCACATCTTTTTTTGGGTGGTAAAACGCAAATGTGGTTTACTCATTTAACAATTCAGAGTGCAATATGCATGCCACTCCATCTACCTCTCTCTCTCCATCCACTCTAACAACCTGCTTCTTATATTGCAGAACTTGCACACTATCTATTTTAACTAGTGAACCAATTAGCTTTGGTAACCAAATTAAATTTCAATGACATGAAAACCTCATTTTAGTCATTGGCATTTACTAGGGAAACAGGAATGAAAAGAACATTTAACTAAGTCAATAAATACTACTGCTATAGTGAAGTACGCAGATTTTGCTTCTCTAAACAACTCAATTGAGTGTTATGCTGTGGACCTAATAAAGTGTTTAACTCTACAATCTATATTGCCTTGGTAAGGTCTATTTTGTAGACTCTAAAAGGCTTAAATATAGACCGAAGGCTTGTCCTTGCCTTCTAAACCAAGAACAAAAACAAGTTTTAGTTTTTGAAGCAAAAAGAAAAAAGAGAAAAACTCCAAATAGAGAAGAAAACCAAATCGAAAAAACACTAGAGGCATTGGAAAGCATAATGACAGGAAGTGGAAGTGGAAGTGGAAGAAGTGTCACATGATCATGAAGCAGAAACAATTAACAACATTGAACATTCAATTACCATTACCAATCACACAACTTACTAACATCAAATATCAGCAGGATTCAAATTCCATTGCAAAAAAACTGTTGTCGTCCTTAATAAAACTAACCTTGTTCGATTTAGAGACAACCAGATGGCTTATTCGTCCAAGTCCAGAGCTGTACGAAATCTCCACCTTGTTGAACGGACCAAAGAGTCCTTCCTCACTACTGTCGCCTCCTCACACCAACGTCGACGAACCTCGAAGCCTTCACCGACCACCAAACCCTCGACCCACAACGATTCAAATCTAATGGAGCCTCCTACCCACAAAGTCGCGATTAAACCACAAAGAATTCCAGCCATGGGTTAGATTAGGGGAAAACAAAAATTAAGAAAGGGATTCGTGCAAGGAATTGACAGAAAATGAGAACGCAAATACCCACCTCCTCCTCACAAAGCTCACTGTGAAGCACTCCTCCAACGGTTTGCTGGCCAAGATTGATGCAAAAACCACGTCTTTCAAGCAAGTGTTTCGTGCAATGGAGAAGGGTTTAGGGTTTTTGTTTTCACCTTGAGGAAGGGACGCACATTTGGTTTGGTGTTTACTGATGTTGCAAAGAGTGAATATATGATTTGGGTAAAAATTAATCGACCGAAGGCTCTTAGGCCGTCGGTATTGTAATTCACCAACTCATTATCGAAGGCTCTTAGGCCCTCGATAAATCGTCACCGGTAATGAGCGCGTTGTTAAACTATCAGACACATTCTTCCCTACATGCATTACATTTATGCAATGCCTAACCTCTAGCTTGGAACAGTATGGAAGATCATAGAATATTGATTTTTCCTTCCAAGGGCTCGTTGTAGATGACTTCTTAGATGTTTTCCCAAATACATGATGTACTTTACTAACTTTTTCATCATTTTGAAGGCTAGTTAGTGGAATTGGTGCATCATCATTCTCTTGATGTTCACTTAATGATTTCTTTAACCTTTAATATGGATTATTATATTGTAAAAATCTTCGATGGCACATATTATTGTCTTCCTTCCATGTTTCAATTGATGAGATGTAGTGTTTTTTTTCAAATATAGGACATGCTTTATGACTCTTGACATTGTACCTTGAAAAATTACCGTAAGTTGGAAAGTCATAAATGATGAAAAATAACATTGTATGCATCACGAAAGTTTCAAAAGCGAAGGCATAAAATATTTCAACCCCATCAACCCACAACAACTTCAGGTCTTTAACTAGTGGACTGAGATAAACATCTATGTCATTTGCAGGCTACCTTGAACCATATATCACCATAGAAAACATCATGTGCTTTCTCTTCATGCACAATCCAGAAGATAATAGTTGTAAATTATCAATATAACGGGCTAGCAATTGTGGTTGGTACATAAACTACTAAATGGGTTCGCTCCATCGGTAGCTAAACCAATTTGAAGATTTCTACCTTCTTGACCAAACTGGGAGAATTCATGATCAATATTTTTCCATCGCATTGAATCAGCTGGATGACGAAACAGTGCATGAGTTGTTCTCTCATCTAGAGAAATATTTTATCTTTATCTTTTATTTTTAATTAGTTTACTATTATTCCTTATTTGTATTTTGTGCTTAGCCTATATTTATTTTATTATAAACATAGTATTCTATGTGTATATTCAACACCAAGAAGATTAATTTCATATATAGTTTTTTATTGTTATTAATATTTAATCAAAATCACGAATTGTTGGATTCGTTTTTAATAATGTCCCAAACTCAAAGAGCTACAAAATAACGTAGAGTTTTCAAAAGAAAAAAAATCTTTGACCAGAAAAATGCTGACCAATGGAGATATCATCACAATTTGAGAGGTTAAATAGTCTTCACTATTGGGTACAAACAAAGTTCCATATCGATTAAAATAAGAGATGGACATAAATTTATATACACATAAGATACCTCCATTGGAAAGAGGCCTTTTGTAGTGGCACCAAAAGCAAATCCGTGAGAGTTTAGCTCAAAGCGGAAAATATCTTACTAATGTGGAGATCTACGTGTATGTGTGTGTTGAACCTTCCTACATTCACGTCTTTAGTTTCAATAATAATAGATTGTAATAAATGATAGGAAAAATAAAAGCAAAATTAGTTCACATCCTATGTGTTTCTAGTTAATAGTGTATTAACATTTTACGTGTTTCCATAGTTTAATGGCATCTTGACAAAGAAAGTAAGAAGAGAATAAATATGTCAGACAAAAACAAGCTTAATAACCTGATTATTACTTGTTCTAGATGAAACTTAAAATCTATAATTTGAACAAACCAAATTATTTCTATAAGTTTTTAGTTAAAAACTAAATTTTTTTATATAGAATTTTAATCCACTAAGGAAATTCATTCATACAATTTTATCTGTACATTACAAATCATTATTTATATACTCATGCATGAAAAGTAATTTTCCTTTCTTTTACACAGTGAATGTCCTAGGTCAACATTTAGCTACTCTTCTTCACGTCAATATCTTTGCATCTAACTATCAGCTCCTTGACCACTTCTCTCATTGTTGGTCTCTTACCTGGATGCTCATCAGTACATCTCAAAGCCATCAAGAGCACTTGTTCAACTTGTTCTCTCAAATTTGAATCCAAAAGTTCCTCTTCAAGCCCTGAGTCAACAATTCCATCAATGCCTTTTGTTTTTTCCCATATACATCTAACCCACCCCACAAGATCTGTTCCTTCTACAAATGAAAGATCATCTAGCACCTTCTTTCTGCATATCAGCTCTAGCAAAAGCACTCCATAACTATACACATCACTCTTCCTACTCATCACTGTTGAATAAGCATTCTCTGGTGCATACCAAGATAAACATGTTATTCCATTAAAGAATTCATATTTAGTTTAAATATGTTTTAAGATCCTGAAGTTTGACATGTTTTAGGCTAATATTTCAATTATTTAAACCATTTGAAATGTTAGTTAAAAAAACGCATTTGACATAAAATCAAAGTATATCAATGTTTCATACATCGATGAATTACAATTTCGTGTCAAAATTTAGAAACTATAAACATGCTTAATCCTTATATTTAAAAAAAGAATAATAAAGTTATTACGGTGAACAAAGACTAGAAGAATTACCTGGTGCAATGTACCCTACTGTACCAGGAACAGACACAGATTGCAATGCATAAGAGGAATGATCTAGAAGCCTTGCAATGCCAAAATCAGCAATACGAGGTTCCATATCAGAATTCAAGAGTATATTCTTTGGTTTGATGTCTCTGTGCACTATGAAAGGGTGACAATCATGATGGAGATATTCAAGTCCATGTGCAATTCCAACTGCAATTGTATAGCGAACATTCCACTCTAAAGGTGGTTGTGGAAACTTCTCATGCAGAAGATCATGAAGACTTCCATTTTCCATGTACTTGTACATGATTAGACCAAAGTCCTTTTTTAACCAGAAGTTTTTTATTCTCACTAGATTTCTATGCCTTATCTTCCCAGTGGTTTCAATCTCTGCGTTCATGCTAGTGATCAGTTTTTTGTTATCTTTAAAGGGAAATTTCTTTATGACAAAAACCTTGTCCAGACTGAATTCAACTTTGTAAATAACTCCATGAGCTCCTCTCCCAATAATATGCCTATCATTTAGGTTCTCTGTGACCTTCATCACCCTCTTGAGCAAAGTTGATGATCGCTGTTCGGGAAAAATCTTCACATCTTGCTTGAAGTGTATCAGGTAAACAAGACCAAGTAACAGAATTGATATCAGTAGTGCAGATCCAACTGTTATCAACATAACTTTAATTTTACTCAGCCCTTTTCGATGTGTAGTATTGTTCTCATCACATGGCTTCAAGATGTTACTTTTGGAACAATTTGATGGAAAACATCTAACACATAAGCCAGGAACTCCCAAGAATGATGAGGAAGAAGAATGGAGAAAGTTCACCAGTGTGTCTGGAAGAGGACCAGAAAAAGAATTGTATGAAATATTGAGTTCAATCAATGAAGAGAGATCTTCAAGAACATCAATTTTTCCAGTCAGATTGTTGAGAGAAATATCCAGGCTTTGCAGCAATGTCAGTTTTCCAATCTCAGGAGGAATTTCACCTGTCAGCCCATTAGCACTTAGATTCAACTCATAAAAAAGATTTTTCAACCCACCAATTGATCTAGGAATTTGGCCTCCAAAAACATTTCCCCCAAGATGTAGATCATAAAGGCCTTCAAATTCTGATAAGAAAGTTGGGATACCCCCAGTGAAATGATTGTCCCTTAAATTCAATGTTGCCAACCCTGTCCAAGTTCTCAAACTAGATGGGAATGAACCATTTAGAGAATTGAATCCAGCATCAAAGTACTGCATTTTCTTACAGTTTGACAGCTCATGTGGTAAAGGACCTCCTAATTTGTTTTGAGAAAGGTTCAACCTTTGAAGGTTCACAAGGTTTCCTAGCCCAAAGGGTATGATCCCAGAAAGATTGTTGTGAGAAAAAATAACAGTAGTAAGATTTATGCAGTTTCCCAAACTTGATGGAATTGTTCCATTGATATTGTTCCCACTGAAGTCCATGTAGGTGAGACTACAATTGCTTGTAAAATCAGGTAAAGGTCCAGTTAAGTTGTTTCCATCAAGCCTTAACCTAGTAAGTGTTGTGCATCTTCCCATGTCAGGAGGAATACCACCTTGCAATTGATTTGAAGCCAGGACTAGCCTAAGTAATTGTTGTCCAAAGCAGAGATTAGCTGGGATGTTTCCAGTGAAAAGATTATATGAGAGATCCATCTCCACTAAACTGCTATTGATTCCTAAGTTTTGAGGAATGACTCCAGAGAACTGATTGTGGTATAAGCCAAGTTTTCTCAGTTGTTTGAGTTCTGCCAATTCTAAAGGAACCTCACCAGAAAGGTTATTGTAATACACATGCAGTTGCTGAAGGCTGGAAATTTTCCAAATGCTCACTGGAATTCCACCTGTCAAATTGTTGAAATGAAGTCTAAGATCTTGCAACTGACTTAACTTTCCTAATTCACTTGGAATCTCTCCCTCAAGTTCATTGTTATTCAACATCAAGTATTGTAATGACCTACAATTACCAATTTCTGAAGGTATTTGACCAGACAAATGATTGGTTTCAAGGCGAAGAACAGAAAGTTGTGTTAATTGGCCTAAGGATGATGGAATGCTTCCTCCTAAACTTGTGTTTAAAGCATAAATTTCTGTCAATCCACTGCAATTCCCCAAGGTTGAAGGTATGCCTCCACTAAATTTATTCGCTGACAGGTCCAAATATTGTAAAGTTTTACATGTGCTAGATCCCAATAAGGGAATGGTACCCTCCAGTCTATTATTACTGAAACTCAACTTAACAACACTTTGAAGATTGTTAATACTATCAGGTAGAACTCCATGAAACTGGTTATAGTCCAAATACAGCTCCACTAATTTACTGCAGTTTCCAATGGACGGTGGAATCATTCCTGACAACTGATTACGATCCAGATACAGTGTCACAATTTCTGTACCGTTCCCAACATTCATTGGAATGGAACCAGACAAAGAGTTTTGGTTCAGGAGAAGATCTTCCAAGTGTTGAAGTTGAAACAAGAACTCAGGAATTTGACCAGTTATCCCATTGTACATACTACTGAAAGAGACTAAATTCTGCAAGTTTCTCAAACTATCAGGTATGTTTCCTGTGATACTGTTATAAGAAAGGTCCAGGTTCTGAAGCAGACTAAAATTTCCTAACTCAGGAGGTATGCTCCCTGAGAAGTTGTTTGAGGACAAATCAAGTGTTTGCAAGTGACTCAAGTGTCCTATTTCAGGTCCCAAAAGACCTGAAATTGAGTTTCCAGAGAGGTTAAGATAGATTGTACTATGGTTATTGTCACACTGAACTCCTAACCAAGAGCATGGAGTGGAATCAGAAGCATTCCAACTCAAGTTTATGGAAGTAGGAACAAATGTCCAATGCTTCTGGAGTGACAGAAGAGCCACCCCATCAGTGTTCAATGCAGTAACAGCATATAACATGGCAGAAAAGCAAATCATGACCAAGTTGAACTTCACCATGATGTGTAGTTAGCGCACACACACACAAGCAAGCTAAAAAGAAATTGAAAATTCAGAAGTGTTGGAAATCGCTTTATCGACTTGGAATCTCCAACTCATTCCTCATAGACATATATAGACATATACATATTGAGAATACTTCTTAATAAAAAAATACAACAGTGTTTACAAGAGAAAAAGTACCTATTTTCATGCTTTAAGATTAAAGTTTGAAGGAGGTTTATGAAGGAATTGATGACTAGAATCTGAATAAAGGAAGATTGAGAGAGAAGGAAATGAGAAAGATAGTAACATAATGAAAGAGTGTTGGGTGTTAAGGAACAATGCCGTTAATTCCCTGTATATATACATATAAGGTTTGTCTGTTCGTAACTGTCGGCTTATACTTACATGTAAAATAAATTTTTAACCATTTTTTTTAATAACTTTTTTATATCAATATGATAATTTATGATTCGTCTTATTCAAATATACGAATAATAAAATAATGACACATATTTATTATTAAAAATGTTAAGAAAAAGTTGTTAATTTTTATATCTATTTCAACCATTAAAAGTTTATAAAATTGTGTTATATTGTATTTTTAGTTTTATAAATTAAGATAGTCTAATTTTATTTTATTTTTTTGTATTTTTAACTATTAGAGTAACTTTACCTGTACCAATTTCGATTAAATTATTAGATTTTTAACCTATCCTTAAACCAATTCAATTGCTGGTCAGATTTAAAAGTCACTCTAAAATTTTCTTGGAAAGCTTCACGAAAGTATACAATGTTTGAAGTCCAAGTCTACTTAGAAATAGTTTGTTATAGTGTATAAATCGTTAATAAAGAAAATCCCAAATTCACACTTGTCGTGAAAAAAAAAAGGATAATGATATTTAGACAATATTTTTTTGACAATATTTGAATATCATCTGCGTGTCATTCTGTGATTGGTCCAAAATTACTTCACAATCAATAATAATAATCATAAACATCATCATGGACCAATTTTGGACCAATCAGAAAATGACATGTAAATGATGTTCAAATGTTGTCAAAAAAATGTTCTCTAAATATTATTATCTAACAAAAAAACGTCTTTATCAATGATCTCATTTGTGATAATACAAAAGTAACATTATGTAACTAAGACAAGTTGTTATAGAAACCTAATATTATTTAATCTAAGTAGTTAAACCTAAATTAACCTAACGATGAAATCATGAATACTAGTCTAACTTTAACTTCTACATCTGCAATGTAAACACGCTGAAATAAATTAATAATGATGTAGGTCGAGAGCTATTCAATATTAGAAAATTTCAAGAACATTCATTTTTGCTGATGCTGGAAATTAAATAAATAATGCGGAGTTTGGTTATAAATTATGCAAGTATGATTTAAATATAAACAAAACTCTCCCACATTTTTCAGTCTTTATATATTCAAACCTTAAGTATGGTATGGATATCAATGGACTAAACAAACAAACAATTAACAACCTTTAACCAATCAGTTAAGATAGTTGTTGAAGTAGTTACAACTCATTGACAGTCAATACAAATATTATGGTCAGATCTAAGGGTAAGCTCATTTTAATACTTATAAATATATGTTTAACCTGAAAGTCAAGTAACTAATTCTGAGTAATCAGTTTCTATTAAATATTATCATGCAAATAATTGACTTGAGTGTCAGAGTACCTCTTTTGCAGGTATCCTTCCACACGGTTTGGAAAAGGAAGAGAGAACGAACAACATAATTTATTTTGGAGAAGGAAGAGGATCATCAAGAAGTCATTCAATCTTCAAAAAAATATTGAATGCTTTGAATAAAGGATCTCAACTCTAACTCGAAACATCTTTTATTTTGTGGACTTTGCAATTCAACTTGTCAATGACTAATTATTATTTTTTTACATTTAGTCTTTGTCTTGTATTCCTCTAGGAATATGTCTTTAGTATATTTGTCCAATTCTAGTGAGCGAATCTTTTTATGTGCATCTTGTTAGGTGAGAGCTTTGTCGTTGATAGATAAAATCTAAATAAAGTGTATCAACATATTTAATATTTATATTTTACTGTTAGGATCACAACAATAAAAAAAATAGAAAATGCATAAAAAAATTAAAATAAAACATTTTATTATTATAGGAAGGTTCTATACATAGATATCCTTACAATATATTCAATCATGGATATATATGCATAAAGCTCTCTATATATAGAATTTAAGAAACAAACAATAAAAGAAATAAAAGAAAAACGGACAATTAGGTTTAAATGTTCATTACAAGTGTTAGACAATAACAACGTTAGAACTGGACAAAAATAACTGACCTGTACTGTATTATAGTTAACTGTATCATATTATACTAAAAAAACTGATCCATTTTTACTAAAAGTTCAATATATTATTTTAAGATTCAGTTACTTATAATAGTTTTTGTTCACTTAACTGTGAGAACTGTATATACTCTTTCTTCTTCTCTAGTTCTCGTTCAACTGCTTCGTCTTGCCAAGAAAACATTATTTAATAATAAAATATTAATAAAAGAAACCGTTCACATAAAAAAAATTAATAATTAATTTTTTAAGACAAAATTTTTTTATCACAAATTTTTATATCTTTTTTATCAATAAACATATATTACTTTTTAAATAATATTTTTTTAAGTAATACAAGTAAAATATTTTATTTTTAAATTTAATTTTATTAAATGATTAAATAATAGAAATCATAAAAGAAAAAAAGACTATATAAAAAAATAATACTTTAAATCTATTATATTCTTTTAACATATTATTAAATATGTAAAAATATGTTAAAAAACACTTTTAATTAAAATGTGTATAAGCGTACACACTAAAATAACTATTCATTTTAAAAATCAACTTACTTTAAAATAAATATCAATATTATTATTTTTAAATGATAGTATTTTACAAAATAAACTAAAATATATTTTTTAACGTTAAATTTTATTAAATGACTATATAATGAAATATCATAAAAAAATAGTAATATAGCAAAAATAATTAATATTATAGAAATATCAAATGACAAAAAAATTAACAAACGTTTATTAAGAGTAACTTTTCCAGTATCATCTTTTATTATATTATAATAATTAATAAATATTAGTTTAATTTTTACATAATAAAATATAAATAATAAATAATTGATTAATAAAACAATTTTATGAAACAACAAAATAAATATAAATAAAAAATTATTTTAAAATAAAATAAGTAATAAAAAGATAAAATAAATTATATACACATATAAAACAAGAAATATAAATAAAAAAATTAAAAAAATAAATATAAAAGTAAAACAATATTCATGAAAAAATAAATATAAATAAAAAAAATAAAAAATAAAATAAAAAAAATAAATAAAAAATAAAATAATTTCTATACACATATAATAATAAAAGAAATATAAATAAAATAGAAAATAATAATATCAAATAATTAAAAAATTAATTTGTAAAACACTTATAAATAAAATAAAATAAATTTCAATTAAAAAGAACATGTATTGTTATACTATTTGTGAGATCCTGAAAAATAGGGCTTTTAAAAATAATGTATTTTTAAGACTTTGAATTTTTGTTTGGAGATTAGTGTTCTTGTGTTTATATTTTTGTTACAACATATTTGTTATGTTATTTCTTTGTTTTTATATTTTTGCCTAGGGACAAAGGGGTCTTTTACCTTTATTTAATTGGTGTAGAAATTAATTAAGGGAGTGTATAGAAAGGAAAAGTATGCAAATTAATTAATCTAGATATTTAATAAAATAATATTATTTAAATCTCTTAGAAGATATAGTTGTTGTTATTTTAAAAATTAGTTAAATGAAAATAGGAGATATAATCTTGGTAGGTTTCAAGATTAAAAGAAATATTATTATTAGAGAAAATCATTATTATATATTGTAGATTTTAAAAAGATTTGGTGGTTGGTGATATTTTAAAAAGTTGTTAAGAGAGAATAAGAGAGGAAATCTTAGTGGTTTTAGATATAAACTAAGGGATTTTACCAATATTAAAATGATAGAGATAGAAAAGAAGAGGATAAAAGGGAGAAGAGTAAAAAGGGTTGGCATTTTGGTATTCTAAGAGAAAAAAACGAAAATTAGAAATATAAGGGAGAGAAAAGACGTTCTTCTAGGAGGAAGTAGAGCGAAGAACAGGGCATCAAAAATGGGAGAACCATTGACGTTGTGGCTTTCTTGGTGATTTTGGAAACAAAAAAAATCATATGAGACCAGGTAAGGGGAGTAGCTAGATTTATCTTGTATGTATATGTATTATGTTGCATGACTGTATTGGTTAGAGTAATCTAAAAGAAAAAGAGTTAACTTTTGATGGTTGATTGAGTGTGATGCATGTAATTAAAGTTTGATATCTATGGGTTGTACCACGCGTTGGTTATACTTGCAAGGTGGTGTGTGCATGTTTTATTTGTTTCATAAACTATTTCTGTAATGTGGATTGGTGAAGATTTATAAAGTCTATATGGGTTGTGATATATGGGTTTTATGTAGGTTATTCATGTTGGTATTATTGTGATAATGGAAAAAATGCAGTATGGTGTATAACTTTGTGTGTGAGTAGGATTATATATATATGTGCTTCGTGTGATCACTAAATGATAGACAATTTCTGTTAAAAGGGAAGCATCTTTGTGTTTTGGTTCTTATTGGAAAGAAGAAGTGCAGAGTTTTATTTGTTCATGTATGCATGACCACTAAAGAGGAAGTGTAAGTTTCTTTCGTGTGTGCTTTGTTGAATAGGACCACGTGTAAGAATGGAATGTTACATGATTTATTACGTATGGCATGGTGTGCTTGCATAAGTATAAAGTGAAAGAGTTATAATGGATTAGGTCTGTTGCATTAATTGCTATTATGAGAAAATATTATTTTAAACATGGATTGTGTGAAGTATGTAGTTGAAATAAAATACCAAGTAGTGGGCCATGTGGGGACTACTAGGAAAAGGTATGTGATGGTGTCATGTAATTGGTGAGTGTTGTAAAAGGTAGGGGTGTGGAAAGTACTGAGTTGATCTCTTATGGACAGGTTGTCTTTCACATTTGTGATAATGGTGTCATTATCATCATGGAATATGTATCATTTTTTTATACTTCCTTATTCTGGGTTGACACTTTTCCTCTTGCGGAAGGGTAGAAAAGTGGATTTCTTCGTCCTTGAGGGGCGGTAGAAGACACTGAAAATTCGAGTGCTAACCTTTCCTCTTGCGGGAAGGTAGAAAGGGAGGGATGTCTCGGCCGTAGGGTTCCGACTCATGTTGAGTTCAATGTCGTGAAGGACATTTTGGAGCAGGGGAGACAGGTCCGAAGCTGCGGTGGAAGACTACTCGAATTGTTCTATTTCGGTAAAATAGAATATTTGTGGAAGTATAGAAGATGAGAAAATGGGTTATAAGAGAATTTGGTATAGGCACGGGTTGTCTTTGTTCGACAGGTGAGATAGAGCTAATGAGAATGATACAAATTCTAGTTAAAGGAATGGTATATGAGTGAGATGATAGTTGTTGTAGTCTTATTGAGTATTATGATAAAGACTTAACAACTAAGTTATAAATGATATATTGATTGATTTGATGATATTTCTGGTTGCTCACCCTAAAAGTTGTGGTTGTGGTTTCCACCTACGATGATCGTATATTTGTACGGGAGTAGATGGTTTGCAGATAAGATCGGATCGGGGTAGCTGACGAGAGTTGGGATGTTATGTTCGGGGACTTGTTATTTATGTTTTTTTAAAACTTTTCGATTTGACATTTTAATGTAAAAGTGATATTTTGAGATTTCTAAACAATATGAATGGTTATGTTTTGCTTCCGCATTTTTAATCGAATAAGATTGTTATCTTTGATAAATGTTTAATAGAAAGGTTTTGAAAAATATTGCACCGTGATATCTCCAAAAAATTGGGGTGTTACATTTGTGGTATCAGAGACTGGTTTTCAAAAATCTTTTGGGATCTTGAGAAGTGAGCTCGTCTACTTTTTGTTGTGTATCTCTGTATCTTATTGTGTGAATGATGTAAATCTATAGATTGTTGTGAGTATTATGAGGATTTTTGTTGGTGAGCTTTGTTTGAAGGGTCTTATGGACTCTCATGGTATTTATACTGGTATGTGGTATGATTAGATTTGTGAGTGAACTTGGGGAATATATGGGGTACAGAGTTAATAAGCATTTTTTTTTTACGGTGTAATTCTTTATATATATAAGTGGTGAAATTTTTGGTCTTTATTTTCTGGTTTGCATTGAATTATAGGCCATATACGGTGCAGTTTGTTTATTACGCTATTTTTTTTATTGATCGGTTATGGTGCATGTTATAGAGATATATGGCATGCATTTTATTATAGTATATATGGGGTGCATGAAACCATTGTGATATACCATTAATGCATCAGTTTTCTACTTCATCATTATCAATAATTTCACATTGTTGTCTTGGTTAAAAAAAAAAATTACTTTCTTGGCTTTCATTTCATGTAATATGCCATGAATTGCATATACAGTGCAATTATTTTTATGCCATTCATTCTAGTTAATTGCTTGTAAGTGATTATCCCATGCTCTCTTTCGATAGGGTCATGTGGTTTTGCTACATTTAATGTCATATCTCCTTTTAATTATTTTTGCCAATCAATTCACAGATAAGTGTGTGAAAAAAGAGAGTATAGGTGCAGGTTGGTTTTGATAAGCAAAACAATATCTTTTTATTGTTACCACGTTAGTAACCAAATAAATTATAAATTAGATTTTTACAATTAAATTATAAAGTAAGAAATATTATATTATTTGATAATATATATTGTAAATACAAAATTTAATTTTGAGTTTAAAAAACTGCAGTAGTTTGTTTTTTTTGTTATATATGCATCATATTATGTTATGGATATAACAGATAAAGATATTATTATATATGTGTTTTAAATATATTGGAAATTAATGAAGTTTTTTTTTTAGTGTTGTCACACTATTTATTTATTTATTTTCTTTTTTTTTTTTGCCATGAGGTTAGGGGTTATGCATATAATTTCAGTTAGCCTGAGTTAATGGGTTTAGAAGGATTAGGATAAAGAAAATATTTTTTTTTATGGCAATTTAAGTATGGATTTAATTCATCTAATCCCTCGGCTTTACCTTTTTAATAACATCCCGCGATTCAAATCATAGGTAAATTCCTCTGACACCTTTATTTAAATGTCATAATCAGTAAAATCCATCAATTTTATGTGGCTCATTTTCTCCAAACCTGATTCCTTAGTTCTTTGTGATACACCCAACACTGCGTGTTTATTTTGTTTGATTTGCTGAAATAAATGGTAATATTTATTAAAGCTGATGCATGTTTCAAAAGGAAGTTGGCATTGAAACCAATTTTTAGTGCATTGATTTTAGTGTAGAAAATGTTTTTTAGTACAGTGTTTTTTTTTTTCTCATGCGGTGCATATATTGAATAGGTCATTGACACTTACTTTTGGAAACTGGTGCATGCTTCTAAAAAGAAATTTGATACTGAAAAAAAAAATCTTTGGTGCAATTACTTTTCTTTTCTTGGAAAATTGTTTTTTTTTTTCTGTTCATTAATAATTGATGATTAGACTCAGTTTAGTGCAATGTTTTCAATTCAGAAAAATTGTTTTGCTGTAATGAGATTAAAGGGTTAGAAATTTGTTTGATGTATTGGTTTTAGTTCTGGAAAATATAGTGCATTTTGACGTGTAAATTAGAATGAATTGATGCCTTAATAATCTTGTTATTTTTGAGTTATGGTGTTGTTTGAAAAAGAAATAAAAAAAAAAATTGGTCTTTGGTGCAGTGATTTTAGGGTTGTTTTGAGATATTTTGGAATGATAAATTGTTTAACTTAGTTTCTAGAATAAATGTGGTTGTTGGGTGAGTATTGCAATCTGTTTTGAATGGTTTAAGGGATAATGTTTGGTTGTTTTTTTTATGGTGCAAACTGTTTTTTTTTAAGTTTAATTGGTTGTTGTCTACATGTTTGTTTTTGGTTCGTTATTGATTTTGAAATTGTTGCATTGATTGACCACGATAGGAAAAGCCCCTGGGGTTCTTTTACATTTTCGAAACTAAACCAGTAAACTCTTAGGATTTTATAATTTTATTTTGACTTATGGTGACAAAATAGTATGATCTGTACATAGTTTATGGGAAGTTTATGAATTGTTGCTCTTATGTTTAAAAGTTGATATTGAAATAATTCTTTTGTTGTATGATTAGTCGTAGCACTACTGGTTGCTGTTTGGGATGAGGAATCATGTATTAATAATACTTGGGTAAAATTGGAATCAGTTAATGAGTGTAATGTTGTAACTAACGGTATTTGGCATTAAAAGATAATTAATGTACAACGCTGATGCTCTTTTATGGTGTAACAAACGGTTGGACTGATTGTATTGGTGTAGATTAGGAAGAATGAGCTAAGTTGTATTTGGATTGCTTAACTGTTTTGATAAATTTGTGTCTTCTCTGTTTGCTTAATGATGTTGGATTAATGAATGGTTATTATGGTATCTCAATATACATGCTTAGTGGTAAAATGTGTTACCATGTTACTTGACTTGAATTCTATTTGGTGTTTTAAGTTTGTATAGACCGCTTGTGATTTGAAATTGAATTTTGTAAATTGGCTTAACTTAGTGCATGGTATAGAATTGGTTTACGTTAGTCACATTAATGATTTATTATCTTGAGTATGTGTTATTATGTCAAAAAAAAAATATAAGGGGATGTTTTGAGTATCTAATTAGTTAAAACTTTGGATTGTTTTATTTGAATAATGAATGTATATTCATTGCATGAATTTTTTTTAAAGTATGTGTTACTATGTTAGTATGGGAAGTTAACTTTGCTTGTCTTTAATTTTTTTATTTTTTTTGGTGTATGCATGCATAGTGAGTATTGTTCTGCGGTGCAAATAGTTTGTATATTATTCTGGTTATGAAGTTCCATTATGAATGGCTGTTGAAGTGAATGATATCTGTTGTTTTTAAGTGTAAATTGGGAAGTTTTGAGTCAAGTTATAATTTTAAAATAAGATACATTATACGAAGAGTATGATGATGAGTTTTTGAAAATTCTTGTTAAAAATAAATAAATTTACATGTAGGATGATGGTTTCCAGTTTTAATTTGAAGTCCTTAATGAAAGTATATTTTTTTTTGGTTGGTTGAAAGAATTTCTTTTAGACTTTAATTTTATTTTAATTTTTTTTAAAAAAAAAAACATGCTGAAATTCTTTTCTAAAGAGTGTTTTGATGTATGCATTTTGGAACAATTGCAATAACAATTATAAACTCTAAATTCTGGAAATTTTTATGCAAGGAGTCTTTAAAAAAAATATAATTGAGTATTATGATAATGAAGTTAATGTGTAATTAGATTGGACAATATAAATTGTTTAAGAGCAGCAACCCATCTTAGGAAATCTGGGGGTTTTTCTTTTTGATTTTTTTTTATTTATTTGTGCTAAACTTTGAGGAAATGGGATGAATGTTTTGACGGATTAATATTTTATTTTTATGATAAGATGAAGCATTATTATTGTAACACTACGTTACATTTTGCTTTTAGCGTCAATGGTATGAAAGGTTTAATGTTAGTGGTGTGCAAGGTTTAATATATATTGATGTTATATATAAAATTTTATAATGAGGTGGAAACTTTATTCTATGTGAGAATATAATTTACCAATATTATACACAATTCAAAATGAATGTTTTTTTGTGCTAAAATTTTTATGTCTTCGAAATTATTTTATTTAGTGTGGAATTTTTTTTTTGAGTTCTCTATCAAATCGGATTTTAAGAAACTTTGTCTCAATTTTGGAAATATTACTATTGCAGTACATGTAATAATATATGACATTTATTTTTTCAATTTTAATGGCGAAGGCTGATTGTTATCTGGTACAAAATAATTGTATTTTTTATTGGTGTGTTAGTAGGTTAATTTAGTTAATGGAATAATTATTGATATTAGGTAAATTTTGTGATTTTATTTGAGGTACTTTTGACTTGGTGTGTTGGGTGATGAAGGATGGTGTTGAATTTTTTTTTTTTGTGACTTGTGGTGTTATGATCAACTCGAAGTAATAAGAACAGAAAATATCTTGATAAGAGTAGTGAGGGTGCACACTCATGACTTGATATCAGAGATGATTTTCCTTTCTTTATTCCGAAGGTTGAAATTTAAGTTAAGACTGAAATAAGAATTCTGAAGTGAACCAAATAAATATCTGTACCCAAGTAAGTATTTACACAGCTTTCGAGGACGAAATTTTTTTTTGAGTTAGGGAGAATGTAAGACCTGCAATAAATAAAATATTTATATATTTGAGTATTTTATTTATTAAGACTATTTATAATATTACTTGATAATTGTGGTGTGTTATTAGGTGATGAATTTATAGTGGAGTTGAATGGAATTGACTTGAATTTATAGTGGACTTGAATTAAGGTAATGGTTACATATGAATTTTTGTGATATTATTGTGAGGTGTATGTTTTCTGATCATTGTAATTTTCGGGGACGAAAATTCTTTTGTGAAGGGGTGAATGTGAGATCCTGAAAAATAGGGTTTTTAAAAATAATGTATTTTTAAGACTTTGAATTTTTGTTTGGAGATTAGTGTTCTTGTGTTTATATTTTTGTTACAACATATTTGTTATGTTATTTCTTTATTTTTATATTTTTGCCTAGGGGCAAAGGGGTCTTTTACCTTTATTTAATTGGTGTAGAAATTAATTAAGGGAGTGTGTAGAAAGGAAAAGTATGTAAATTAATTAATCTAGATATTTAATAAAATAATATTATGTAAATCTTTTAGAAGATATAGTTGTTGTTATTTTAAAAATTAGTTAAATGAAAATAGGAGATATAATCTTGGTAGGTTTCAAGATTAAAAGAAATATTATTATTAGAGAAAATCAATATTATATATTGTAGATTTTAAAAAGATTTGGTGGTTGGTGATATTTTAAAAAGTTGTTAAGAGAGAATAAGAGAGGAAATCTTAGTGGTTTTAGATATAAACTAAGGGATTTTATCAATATTAAAATGATAGAGATAGAAAAGAAAAGGATAAACGGGAGAAGAGTAAAAAGGGTTGGCATTTTGGTATCCTAAGAGAAAAAAACGAAAATTAGAAATATAAGGGAGAGAAAAGACGTTTTTCTAGGAGGAAGTAGAGCGAAGAACGGGGCATCAAAAATGGGAGGACCATTGACGTTGTGGCTTTCTTGGTGATTTTGGAAACAAAAAAAAATCATATGAGACCAGGTAAGGGGAGTAGCTAGATTTATCTTGTATGTATATGCATTAAATTGCATGACTGTATTGGTTAGAGTAATCTAAAAAAAAAGAGTTAACTTTTGATGGTTGATTGAGTGTGATGCATGTAATTAAAGTTTGATATCTATGGGTTGTACCACACGTTGGTTATACTTGCAAGGTGGTGTGTGCATGTTTTATTTGTTTCATAAACTATTTCTGTAATGTGGATTGGTGAAGATTTATAAAGTCTATATGGGTTGTGATATATGGGTTTTATGTAGGTTATTCATGTTGGTATTATTGTGATAATGGAAAAAATGCAATATGGTGTATAACTTTGTGTGTGAGTAGGATTATATATATATATGTGCTTCGTGTGATCACTAAATGATAGGCAATTTCTGTTAAAAGGGAAGCATTTTTGTGTTTTGGTTCTTATTGGAAAGAAGAAGTGCAGAGTTTTATTTGTTCATGTATGCATGACCACTAAAGAGGAAGTGTAAGTTTCTTTCGTGTGTGCTTTGTTGAATAGGACCACGTGTAAGAATGGAATGTTACATGATTTATTACGTATGGCATGGTGTGCTTGCATAAGTATAAAGTGAAAGAGTTATAATGGATTAGGTCTGTTGCATTAATTGCTATTATGAGAAAATATTATTTTAAACATGGATTGTGTGAAGTATGTAGTTGAAATAAAATACCAAGTAGTGGGCCATGTGGGGACTACTAGGAAAAGGTATGTGATGGTGTCATGTAATTGGTGAGTGTTGTAAAAGGTAGGGGTGTGGAAAGTACTGAGTTGATCTCTTATGGACAGGTTGACTTTCACATTTGTGATAATGGTGTCATTATCATCATGGAATATGTATCATTTTTTTATACTTCCTTATTCTGGGTTGACACTTTTCCTCTTGACGGAGGGTAGAAAAGTGGATCTCTTCGTCCTTGAGGGGCGGTAAAAGAGACTGAAAATTCGAGTGCTAACCTTTCCTTTTGCGGGAGGGTAGAAAGGGAGGGATGTCCCGCCCGTAGGGTTCCGACTCATGTTGAGTTCAATGTCGTGAAGGAGATGGTTTGCAGATAAGATCGGATCGGGGTAGCTGACGAGAGTTGGGATGTTATGTTCGGGGACTTGTTATTTATGTTTTTTTTTTTAAGTTTTCAATTTGACATTTTAATGTAAAAGTGATATTTTGAGATTTCTAAACAATATGAATGGTTATGTTTAGCTTCCGCATTTTTAATCGAATAAGATTGTTATCTTTCATAAATGTTTAATAGAAAGGTTTTGAAAAATATTGCACCGTGATATCTCTAAAAATTTGGGGTGTTACACTATTCAGTTTAAAAACTAGTACAATTCAGTTTAAAAACTAGTACAATTCAGTTTAAAATTAGTATAATTCAGTTTTAAATTAGTATAGTTAGTAGTTCAGTTCAGTTTATATTGTAGTTCAGTACAATTTAGTGTAGTTCAATTCAGTTCAGTTTAGTAAAACAAAAAATAGTTTAGTTTGTCTGAACTCTTTTACAGTTTAATTTAGATAAATTAGTTTTTAGTTCAGTACAGATTTTAGCAGTACAATGCAGTTCAATTCTATTTGCCCACCCCTAAACAGCGCACCAGATGATCTATCCAGATCCTAAAAATTTTAATAATTAAAAAATATATAAATATCATGAAATATTTTAAATAAATGATGCAATTGTTTATTAATTATAATTTAAATGATTTATTTTATTTTAAAATATTATTTTAAGAAATAAGATTTAATGAATAATTAATCAATTAAAAAAAAGTATTGTTAGATATTAATTGATATTTTTTAATATTGTTATATTGATACAAAGTAAAAGGTATTATGAGATATTTTTATATATCTTAGATAATAATAAGTGATAATAAAATATTATATTTTTCTTAGAGATATTAGGCTTATAAACATAGGGGAGAACATTTAGGGGATAATTTTAATAGAAACGGTAGCAAGTCAAGAAAAAAGGGAGAAAAATTTAAAGGTTGATATTTGAAAGGGAAACAAAAAGAAGTGAATAATAAGAGGTAGGAGAGCTTACATTCTTGTTTTCTTTGTTTTCTTTCTTGCCTTTCTTGTTTTTATGTGATGTATTATGTATTATTTTATGAGTCTAAATTGTGGAGTAGATATTATTTAGTACGATTGTGATGACATATAAATGAAATTTGTGATGGTGACTTTGTGAAGAAGATAGACCCTATCAGTCTCTAGTGATGAGTGTGAGTACTCACTCTATCCATAAGACTCCTAGGGAGCAATGGGGAGTGGTCTTCGCCTGTAAGACTCTTAGGAAGCAATAAGAAGGGTAACTCTCCATAATTGTATCGAAGGTGAACTTCGTCGAGGCTCAGAAGAAGAGTAATAGGAAGTAACACTTGTGATCTTCACTCATAAGACTCTTGGGGAAGGGAAATGAAGCGGTTATTGGTAAGCTACATACGAGAGTTACAAACCTGTATCCTAATGCTGAATTCACTGGTGGTTGTATTATTTGTGGTGATGACATGTTTTGTGTGGTTGTGGGAAACAATCAATGTAATTGTATGGCATTGTTAGACAAGTGACTATGTAAGATTTGAGTGGGTTATTATATTATGATTGATGTGTATGCTAGTTATGATGTTTTAATGTCTTTATGTTAGCTCACTCTCCTGTTCGTGATTGTGGTTTCCATTCGTGATGATCGTGTTTATAGGACCAAATGATAGTACAAGTATGAAGGAAGATTCACAATGCTAGGGGGAGGGGTCAATATTAGGGATGTTTGGAATAATATTTTAATTTTATGTTTTTCCTTTTCAATAAAGTTGTTTTCGTAAAAAAAACAAATTATTGAGATTTTCAATAAAAAATAAATGAAGTTTTATTTTAGTAAGCAAAAAATTAGGGTGTTATAAATATTACTAGACGTTTGTACTAGACAATATCTTATGGTCTTCATGAAATTATCAAGATTTAGAGTCAATTATCACAATTCTCCACCTTAAACTCCAAATTATGAAAGAGCTTCTACATCACCTTCCTTTATCTTCAAACAAAAACTTATTACCCTCTAGACACTGCTTGGATCTTAATTATGACAAAGACTTTGTAAACACATTTGTGCAATTAATCTTGATCTTGGCAAGGTCATCTTCTTGTGAAAACTAGGAAAAATACATAAAGGATGGTTGAATTGTGTTTTGAATTTCTTTTAAGAGCTTAGATGATAGTTTTACTTCGTAAGTGATCAATTAATGAATTTTTGTATTATAGAATGCAACATATGCAACTTTTGGACTTGACTTATTTACTTATTTAAAGCATATTGAATAAGTATTTTCACAATAGCTCTCCCTCCAAAATTAACGCAAATTATAATAAATTGTAGTGCAAAGATATAGGGAAAGAAAAAAATACAAATTGTATCTTTCAAGTTCGAGCTAGTTCAAACAACATAGATGAAATTCAGAGGCCGAAAGAGATGGAATAAGAAGGAGTTAGGGAAGAAATGAGTTGGAGGAATGTGTTTCTTGAGATAAGTTTAGCTAACTCTCAAGGAAAATGTCTAGAAGAAATTTGAGAGGCTATACAAGGGAACTCAAGAATAAGTTTGGGATGAAAAATTGGCATCAATTCAATATTCATCCCAAGTTGAAAAAATACAAAGAGTGGAAATTTATTTTTGTAGAAGTAGTGCTTGGTCAACGGAAAGAAAAATGAGGGAAATTCAAAGTTGAATTCCCTAGTAACATTGTGTGAAATGAATCAAGTGACACTTGTCCACTCATATTTTACACACTTATGCACTTATTCAAAATGTGGAAGTTATGTGCCTCTCTCCCATGTTTGACTAACTTAGGGTTTCTCTTGGGCTTGGTGGAGCCCATTTGAAATCCTAAATAGGTATCCTTACCCTAATATACTATTTCCTCAAATACAAATCCAAATACCCTAGTTTACTTAGCCCAATACAAATTCAAACATAATAGACCACTTGGCCCATTTACAAGCCTATTTATTCCTACTTTGTATAAATGATTACACAATAGGATTGGCCCATGTCGAGAGTAGCTTGGGCCTATTGAGATAAGTGAAAATATATTGTATTCTTCAAGTAATTCCCTAGTTGTTAGTCCCTTGGTCTGGGGTCTTCCATCATGCCCTTCCTATTTATAATGACTTATCTTAAAATCTATAAGGTCTATTATTGATGCTCGAATACAATCAATTTACCAACAAGTATACTAGGTAAATGTAGTACAATAAATATCATATATCCACAAAGATTTCGAAGAATACATAATGTTTAGAATGTGTTTAACTTTGAATAAAACAGTGTTTGGTTGGTGTAAAATGAAGTAAATCAGTATTAAAATGAAAAAGTTGATTTCAATATAATAAAGGCGTGTTGAAATCAAATTTCACCACTTATCCCTCTCTTGTACTAATTCAATTTTAACATATCAAAATTAAATTATTCATGTCCTGAGTGTGCTCTTAAATGTAACTTTAGATCCATTCCTAACATTTAGAGCCTAAATTCATCAAACTTTAGTATGATAACTTCATGACTGTTTAAATGAATCACTTGTTTTAAGTTTAAACCTCTATAACCAGTTAGAACCTTAGATATATTCCTAGCATCTAAAAGTATGAGGATAATTAGTTGGACCACAACTTGAAACTAATTCTCACTCAATCTCAAGCTAGTGAAATAAGATGAGTGATCAGTTCATCAACAACAATCACAAAGTAATTCACAAACATGTAGATAAAGGCATATACATAAATAAATAATGCAATACCAACACAAGATAGCTCAACACAAGAGAGTTTAACTCCTCATGATGGTTGTGATTAATACAAAACTTGGAGTTGTCATAGCTCTCTTATGCTCTCTAATGATATACAATAAGCATTGAGGTGGAACTTTCTAAAGCTCCTTGACTAGCCTAAAAAGTATGCCATAAGGCTCTCCCAAAAAGCTCTTTAAAACAGAGGTGCAACCTATTTTTATAAATTGTCCAGGATGATGCTCAGTTGCACACTTATGGCTTAGTAACAAAGGTTTCTGTTCCGTGTGAGTTTCCTTTCTAGCTTAGCTTTAGATTTGATGTTATGCTTCTAAGATAACTTCTTTAAGAAGGAGTATTCATGGCTCAAATATAGGTTTGGTGATTGAAGTTTCCTCTTCATGAGGGTTTGCTGTTTGTGGCTCAACACTATTTCTGCCACTTCATCGCATCAATTCAACTCAATTTTGCAGCTTTCTTTCAATTCTTCTAATTTTTTTTCTCAAATCTCTCTTTTGGTGCTTTAATTTGCAAAACAAGCTATATTAAGGTGAATTAGCATACAAATATGAAAATCAAAACTAGATAAGAGCAATGATGCGTTGTGCGAATTTCTTCCTTTTAGCTCTGCGAATTTTGGCTTGCGCTTAGCGAGAAACATTTGAAAGCACTCCACTGATGTATAAGTTCTTGTACAATTGCCTAAACAACTTTCCTACTTCCTATTACAACTTTTCAATGAGAAAAACACATTATTTCATGAATAAATAAAATTTGAGCTAATTAATAAGTCTGAAAACATGTATTTTTTCTATCCTTATCAACAATCATAACACTTAACTTCTACTAAATCTTCTTATAAGTATTGTTTTGACATCTTCCCATTAAACTTGTTTTCTTTCTTTCCCTTCAACTTTGACACATTCAAACACGACCTATTATCCTTTCCCTTCGATTTTTTATACTTCCAAAATTCATTAGTCCTTATCGAGGTTTGCACCTCTTCCAATGCAATGGTCTCTTTCTTTCAGGATAGCAGAGCATCTTTAAAATATTCATACGTCAAATAAGGCATATAGAACACTAATAAAAAAGGACTTTTAAGTCTGTAAATTTAAGTGTGTTAATAAGAAGACAGACTTAAAAAATGTGTGATTGCAATTTGGTAAATAAAAACTAGTTATTGAAGTCTGTTATTGACTAACAAACTTAATAATTATATTTTTACATTTGTGTCTTTTTAACATACTTAAATTAGATTTTTTAAATCTCTTAAATGGTAAATAGACTTATAAAGTGATTGAACTTATTACAAAATCTGATACATTTAGGTTTCCACTTGTGTACTTTTGAACTTTTCAACCCTTTTCACTTTCCAACCTTTTCACTCTAGTCACCAAATCGTCCTCTGACGAACTCGTTGTCCGACATTCCAACAACGGCAACATGCACCAATGGCATGTTCCATTGTTACAAACAGCGACAACGTTCAACATCCAACAACAACATCGTTCTAGCATCCACCTTTGCAATGACATTCCAACCTTCTTCCAGTGGCATTCTAATGCCAACAACAACGTTCTAGCGGCGTCCCGAGTAGTAGTCTCCAGCCTTAAGATGTCTACGGAGACCATATAGAGCTGAAGAATTTCTTTTCTGGAAAAGATGTAAGGGGTGTTAAACCTTGGTTTTTGGTTATGTAAATTATCATATGATGAATATGAATGGTTGTTTTTTGTGATGGTTTTTGTTTTATGTGCTATTGGTAATTATTTTGTGAGCATACTTTGAAATTTTGGGGTAGGTATATAATTCTATTTTGTAGGGCTTAATTCAATTAAAAAAGGAGTAAGGCCAAGTATGTACTTCATCTTTTAGAGTATGAACTTCTGTTATCAGAGCAGAAAAAAATGGGAAAAAATGGTTGTGTGACTTCTGTCATTCAGGAGTTGAAAATGTTTTTGTGTTGGTTCAAAAATAAATAATAAAGATGGATGGAGGCATGATTTTATTCTGGACTGAAGTACTTCATATAGGTTCTGGATGTGCATTGTTTTGGAAAGGAACATTTAGTTCCATGCAGTTTTATTGGACGTACTAAGTGCTTGAGCCAACCACTAAGAAAATAGTTTTCTGCTGTCAAGTTTCATATAAGTAATCTGTTTTGCTTTAACTAAGTGTTTTTTTTTTTTTCCAAATGTTTTAAGAGTTGGATTAAACATAGTTATGGTTCAGGTGCAATTTTAAAAAGAGTTGTTAGTAGTTTTTAGCTGCTGAAAGATCCTTGTGATGTTTTAAAATTTCAGAATTTGTTTTCAAGTTTTTACTTAAATTATGTTCAACATGCTAGTGCAAGAGTTCTGAATTATGTGTTTTCTTTGTACTTTGCATTTCCAAGAAATTGTTGTTTAGCTGATAAATGTCTAAGTTATGGAATGATTTTATTAGGAAACTGACGCAGTAAAATGTTTCATTAGAAGCTAACCTAGGAAAATGGTTATGGTGCAATAGTTATATTTGTGATTGGTTAAGTTTATGTCAAGATTTTGGAAGTTAAGATATGCAAGAATTTATATAAGTGTTTAAGTATTTTTGTTTTTCAAGCTTATCTACAATTCATGTGTCTATGTAAAGTGGTGAACATGCTTACATATTTTATATAAATTCTTTAATGTGTATGTCATGACTATTTTGCTGTATATGTAGTGATGACTCTAGGACATGCTTAATCATAACTTGTGAATTAGATTCCTTTAAATTCTATATCTTAAAGATAATCACTAGTACAAAAATAGTGTATAACATCTGTTTTTTGGCCTATCACGTCAAATTCGATACTGACATCATATCGGAAGACTTTAAATTGACGTTGAATTTAAAAAACTCGACGTTAATTAAAGTCGAACATAGAACAATCCGATGTCGACGTCGGATATTACTCTATGTCCGACGTCAATTAACGTCTATTGCATTTTTAAATGACGTTAATTGAGATGTCTGTTGTAAGAACAACAAACGTCAATTTATGGGATTTTTTAAAAAACTTTTGGTCAATATTTTCTTCCACTAAAACCATAAAAAATCAATATACAACACAAGAATACACCACAAAAATTTCCAGAATTTTAGAAGTAGTAACAACTAATGAAAAGTGCAATAACCAATGAAAATGCAACAACTAATACACATAAAAAATAAAAAATGAAACCAACCGTGAAGGTGAGGCAGTAGACAGGTGCCGCTGTGAGGGTGAGGAGAAGACAACCACTATCGAAGAGGGAAAAAAGAGAACTCAATGGTGCTCCAAATGGTGTCTATGCAGAAAACTAATCGGTTAAAATGAAAGGAAATCATACATAAAGTCATCCATCAACGAACATGTGTGTTAACTGGAAGAAACATTACCTTTGGTGGTCACCGAAGAGAACTCAATGATGCTTCAAATGGTGTCTATGCACGAAACTAATCAATTAAAATGAAAGGAAATCATACATAAAGTCATCAATCAACGGACATTTGTGTTAAGTTGAAGAAACATTACCTTTGGTGGTCGTCGAAAGCTTCCCTAGAGACATTCGACCCACAATGAGAAAGTGCACACAAAAATAGTGAAGCAAGTGTTCTTTCTCGTGCTCTTAAAATATCTTCACGCTTAAATTAATGTTTGTTCCTCTTACTAACGGACGTCTAATGGAATCTTAAAATATCTTCGCGCTCAAATTTTTGTGAATTTGAACAGCAATTGATGTTTGTTCTCTGACCAACAGACTTCAGAAAGGCAATTAACATTTGTTCCTATGACTAACAGACGTGTAATGAGTCTCTTAAAATATCTTCACACTCAATTTTTACGAATTTAAACACTAATAGACGTCTGATCTTTGACGAACAAACTTCAAAAAGGCAATTGTTCCTCTGACCAACAGACATGTAATGAGTCTCTAAAAATATCTTTGCGCTTAATTTTTTATGAATTTGAACACTAAAAGACGTATGCTCTCTGACCAATAGACTTCAAAAAGGCAATTAACATCTGTTCCTCTAACCAACATACTTCTAATGGGTCTCTTAAAATATCTTCACGCTCAATTTTTTTATTAATTTCAACACTAAAAGATGTCTGTTCTCTGACCAGCAAACTTCAGAAAGGCAATTAACATTTGTTCCTCTAACCAATATATGTCTAATGGGTCTCTTCAAATATTTTCATGCTCAATTTTTTATGAATTTGAAAACTAAAAGATTTTTGTTCTCTCACCAACAGACTTAGAAAAGACAATTAACGTCTGTTCCTCTAACCAAACGACGTCAATCATGTGATTTTATTTACAATATCGTCACCGATCATTTTTAACGTTGATTGTTTAGTTATCTGACGTTGAGCGTTAAACGTTGTACTAACTGGTGAATTCCCTTACATTAATTCCTTTTTAGGTGCGTAATTTCACTTCTTCATGGTTTGTAATTTTTCGTCGAAATGTTCTTCTGCAAGGATAGATAAAATCTACTTTTCATTTGATTGAAACAGAACAATATATTTGCTCTCCTATTCCTTGCTTCTAACAAAAACCAAGATATTCACGCAACTTGTTTTTATTTCATCAATCTTGACCTTTTATCTGTATGAAGATAAAATAACCTATAACCTCATTATGGTTCTTAGATTATAGGTTTTATAAATTTATTATGCTTTAAACTAAATTCCTTTAAGATATATCATCAAGTAATCTTGTTGGGGTTTCAATGTTTCAATTAGTGAGACTTTTGGTAACATGCCAATATTTTATACGCATCTCTATGGTATAAATAGTCTAATTAAGATAAATGACTTGAACCATGGGTATTGGCAATGTTATACACAATGGTATGTAAAGACCATGTTCATTGAGTTAAAGCGTCTTTTTTCATTATTTAATAAGAGATTTTTTTTAATCTCATTAATTAATTTGTTGGCTTTTCAGGTTTTGATGATTTTCAAGTTTTAAGCCATTGAAAATCAAGCTCCTTTAATTATACCAATGCAGGTATGCACGCATTCTTTAATGGTCTTTGCAAATGAGCTTTGTTTCTTTGAACTATTGTTGTTCGATAATGTAAATCCTATATTATTTTATTTAATGAATATTTATTGATTATCATAATAGACTTAAATGTGATGTTTTTTATTATTATTTAGAAATATATTAAGATTTAAGTCTCTTGGCCAACAGACTTAAAACTTTAGCTCTGTTTGTCAACAATAAACCTAAAATTTAAATCTGTCAAATTTAAGTGTGTTTTAAAGCGGATTTAAAAGCTCAAATAACATATTTAAATTTATTTTTTTTGTAATAATAGAAATTGGGTTGGACTTTTTTTATTGTTGTAATTTTCTTTCTGATAATGTAATCCTCTCCAGTTATCTTATAAATAATCAAATATCTTCAAGATATATTTTATTCTTGTAGAACTCTAAATAATTTAAGAAGACTTGTTAAATTCAAAAAGATTTGACAAATATTATCTTTTGATATTTTCTAATATAATTAAATATAATAATTATTTTAAAAAAATTAAATCAAATATCTAAAAATATATTTGTTCCAAATTATCTTTTATCATAAATATTTTTTAATTATCAAAGCTCTTTTTTTGAAAAAAAAAAATAGAAAAAACCACAAGGTCCAAATTTTATGACTATATTTTCCCTTTTCTTGTCTTAACGAAACATTCTTCATTTTTAACCCTTTTAGTTGTCTTCTTCTAGTAATATTTGACTTGATTTCTTGTAGTTTAGCTAAATCAAGAGCTTAAACTTAACTTCAACTTCATCAAAACACTTCAGAATATATAAAGAACATGGAACTAAACTTTATTTTTAACCTCTTTTTATATCTCAAGCTCATTTGGATATGCACTTGTCACTTATCCAGTAGATACTTGTCTGAATCTAACTGTGGCTTTTGCACTGACTCGTTTAGTACATTGCATTGACTTGTTCCATTACTTTTGAGTTATTTAATGCTTTTTCTTTATTCGGCTACCTGTATGATGCTTCTTTGATTCATATACTCCCTTGTAGAAGTTCACTGCTTTCCTACACTAGGTTGACTTGTATGGTCAACATAGTCGTATGATACTGCATTTTGCTCTTGCATTGCTTGAGTCTTCTGATCCTTATATTTTGACTTGTTGTCTTTACCCATGTCATTTGAAACTTGTTTTAGAACATGAGTTGTGTGATTGTGTGATTGTTTGATCTAACTTTTCATTCGACTAACTAGTGTTTTCAAATCAACTCGTCAAGAAATTATGAGAAAGAAGATAGTGAAAAAGTGTTTCATTAATTTCAATAAGATGAGTATTTTTACATCTAACTACTCTATCGACAAGTACAAAGATACGAAATGTAATAAAAGATACCATTAAATTTCATGAAATTGTTAAAATTGATTAGATAAAAATTACTAGCATTATCAATATAAAAACACGTATACACATAAATTGTGTTTATGATTTCGTTAAAAAAATTTAATTTGAAATACAGAAAACACTGGTGTAAAATTCTTGTAACATATTACATGATTTTATATAGTCGAGATGCTACCTACCTTAAGCTTCTTTTTTTTTTCAAGTCGATCCGGAATAAAAGGTATTTCTTATTTTCTTATCCTGTGACATAAACAATAAAACATTATTTTTTTCCGTTGTGTAGCAACTTGCTACCTCATATATTAATATTGAAGCTCAAATTGATTCGATCATAGTCTTCCATCGTTGTTGAAAACCGACAACCAAAAATGTCCAATTTTATTAGGGATTTTTTTTATATTACCGAGGGTTAAAACTCCTGTTAAATATGTTTTCTGCAATTACAAAAATCACTGAAAAAAAACAGCGTCACAATTATCGACAGTTTTTGAAAATTATGATTTTCAAAAATTTTCAAAATTGTCGGTACTACTACGAATTTTCCAAAACCATCAATAATTATCAGAAGTTTTCCAAAACCGCCGGTAATTATTTTTTTTTTAAATAAAATTATATATTTATATTTAATATTCAATCAAGGAAAGCTTCATAGCCATGCGTATTGAAACCCTTTACTATCCCCAGGTAGTAGTGAAGGCAACTTTATACATGAAAAGAGTGTCCACCGCCTTTATCACACTATACAATTTATACTGTTTTACAAACTAAAACCTCAATCAAGCTTATACCTACACATCCAAGTACACAGAAAGACAGAAATTCATAACCAAAGAGACATAAAACATCCTAAGCACATAATTTTTGCCATAACAGATCCCAATCATCGTCTTCCATATTGAGAGGATCTTCTTCCGAAGTTGATGACGGTGCTTAATCACTTGTACTGTCACGTTCAGTCTGTAAAAGAATCAACAAGTCATGCATTGCACAAAACAGGGAACCTCTCCTTCACATAAAAAACATTGTTAAATGCTAGCTTAGCATGTTTAGTTAAGTCCTAAAGAGACTATTTGTTGCTATTTGCAAGCGTTCCATTTATCATATATCTTATTATTAACAGTAAAGAAAAGGACAGTGAAAGCTTGAATCATAACTCTTGGATATTATTCCGATCAATCTTGAATGCAAAAGGTCGGATAACTAACAGATACCATATCTCAACTGGAGGCATCCAGATCTATAATTTTTTTTGTGCTCTAATAACTAATTACCTTGGCTTGACGATACAATGAAAGCAAGCGCCTGTATTGGTGGTGAGCATCCTCATGACGGACCATGGAAAGCACCCGCTTCAAAGCCATCTCAATTGCTCCATTTACTTTCTCTTTCCAGAACACGTTGAGAAAATCTTCATCATCACTTTCTTCTTCATTTGAATCCACTTCTTGCCGGACACTAGTTATACCAACGCGTTTTCTCCTCCATCGTAGCACAACCTTATTCAGGATTCCAACTGCCCATAATAGTATCTTTAGGAACCATCATCCCGAGTTCAAGTAAAACACAATGAAATGATACAAATATTACTTCGACATCAACAAGTAGCCTAACTGATAAGAGGCAACAAATATGTATATTTGTACATCAATATACACTAACCTCTGAGACTAGATAATTGTTCATAGGCAAGTGTACCAAATTGTTTCAAGTAGTAAAACCGGTAAGACTGGATATCGTTTCCTAAGAGACTCTGTTAATACTTTACTATCGTCTAATTACTAAATAATTTAAGCTAAAGAATATTTCTCTTTTGTTTACTTTGTGCAATGGAATTAAATTTAATGCATAAATAGTAAAGTGAACTTCTTGGGGTTAAAGCAATTGAAAATGAAATGATTGATGATGATATGGAATGGAAATGTTGGAGAATGATTTCAACTATTACACTCTTATGTAAATGCACTATAATCACCTCTTCTTCATTAAATTGTTCTTGTCAACTAGCTAAGTTACTTAAACCCAATCCCTTGGTGAGAAAGCCTAAATTCACTAGTTAAATCTCAATCCCTTGGCAACCTAACAAGTTCACCCGCATTAAGAAAAGAAGTTTAAGACAACCAAAGGTCCTAGCTCTATCCCTAGACACTATTTCCTTTAGGTGTTTAGTCCATTTCAAGGTTCACACAACATTTCCCAACATTAAGCAAACCCTAGAATCATGCTATGGTTGATCAAGTCACAACATGCTTTAAGCAAAGAACATAAACACTAGCAAATAATGAAAAAGCATATATTCATTCAAAACAAGTGCATTTACAATGGAGCTTCATAGTTTACATCATTCCCCAACAAAAAGAATTTAGCTCTCCATAGTCATGGAGAGCTTGAGCTTACAATGGAAGAAAATGGAGTAGATGGAGACCCAAGGAAGGAGGAATGAGAGTTCCCACTGCCCAAAATCAACTCCCACAGGTCCAAGAAGGTGTTTTCGAGCTTTAGCCGTCCAAAAGCCCCTGCCCTAGAAGAAGGTGTGCCTTTTATAGGTCTAGGGTGCCAAGTCAGCAGAAACTCGTGCCCAACGCCCTTTCTGGGGTGCCCAGGCACCATCAATATTGCTCCATCAGCGAATTAGAGGGTGCCCAACGCCCCCTAGGGGCGCCCAGGCGCCAGAAATTGGGAAAAATGCGAGTTGAAGGGCGCCCAGCGCCCTTCTGGGGCGCTCAGGCGTGAATTGTGCAGGGAAACATCTTCAAAACTTCATCTTTCAACTCTTGCTTGGTTCTCCACTCTTCATATTTTGACTGTCCTTCCATAACACAAAAAGTTCCTGCAAAATTTGAGGAATTAGTGATGAAAACTAATGTGTGTGACACAAGTTGAGTTTAATCACATAGTTCGATTAGAGAGAGGATTAAGCGTGTTTCAAGCTTCAGAAGAGTTGATTTGATAAGAAAATTGCACCATAGATAATGGTAAGAATTACCGTTATCAAACAACCCCAAACTTGAAACTTTGCTTGTCCTCAAGCAAAAAGGGAACTTGGTTTAGACACACAACTTAATCACAACGGTCTAGCAGCTCAAGGAAACAGTTTCAATCAAATAATTCAATCAAACATGTTGCTCATCGAGAAAAAATCTAGCAAGAGCTAATGCATCCAGCAAATCGAGCTTAAACTATGGTGCTCACAGACTATAGATCGCAAGACAGAAGCAGAGGCTTCAAAGGGGATCAACAAACTTGGCAAAATGTTTTCCTGAATTGCATGGAACCTTTTCTCACCAGACTAAATGTTTCAGTCAAACTCAATGGTGTATCAAGAGGTGCTGTTTTCACTCCACTATCACAATGTCATACAAATCAACCTTGCCATTCATTTCATTCCAGATCAAACACATTCACCTACACATTATCATCACAAGGACTTTTTGAGGCTAGAATTGTGGTTAGGTTAAGAAGAAAATTTGGTTTTTCTGGATACAAAGGACCTTGAGTTAAGAGAGTAGACAAATCAAAGCAGGATAACATAATTCTCTCTTTTACTTCACAACAATTAAAACCGATTCTCCACTCTTTTCCAACTTTCATTCATTGAATTCTTTTTCTCGATTTTGTTCTTCTTTCTTCTTTTCTTTTTCTGTTTTTTCTTGTTTTTCTCCATGTTCCTGTGTAATGTGATTTTCCCAACTACCCCAAACTTAGACCATTCTCCTATACCCGAAATGAATACTCTACTCAACTCAAGGTAAGGATGTCAAGGGTTTTCTCATGAAATTCAAGGTTTAAGGAATGAGAAAGTTCTTTTTCTTTTTTTGGGTTCAAAGGATTGACATTGACTTATTTGGTTCCAAATCCTATCAAACAATTGCCAGGAATATTGACCACAATTAAAACCAATCATCTATCCAAAGCAGTTATGAGCAACCACCATCTATACTTGATAACTTAACCAACATTATCTCAACAGATCTCATAAATCAATCAAGTGAACCAGAGCAAACACATCAGATTTTTAGTTCAGGGCAAAAGCATACTTCCTTAAAAACCAAACCATTGCACACAAGTCATCAAATTAACCAAGTTCAAAGTCAGCTATACTAACTAAACTAGAATATAAAAACTGAATTTAAAAACAAGACAGAATGTAGAAGTTCTCCAAAATATGTCGTGCAGTGTTAGACCACAGGCCTCAATCATCATCCTCATCGTCATCCTCTACCTTGGTCTCCACAATGTCCTCCTCCGCATCAGAATCCTCGTCCTCCTCAATAATCTCAGTCCCAGCATCGGAGTCTTCCTCTTCTTCCTCTTCAGTGTCATCCTCCTCCATCGCCTGCGCTCCAGACGAAGTACCACCTCCCCCAGTGAAGTGGGTCTGGTCTCCAGGCCAAGCTACAAAGGAAGAATACTCGGTTGGAGTCATGAAATCTAGGTGGGTGGCCGCAAATGCCTGCCTCATCATCGCTGCCTGGGCAAGACCAATCCTGTTGACGGCTTCCATCTTTGCATTGGTGGCATCCATCTTTGCATCAAGGTTCTGTAACATCTGTCGCATCTCCCCCATCGAGAAGGGATCATGTGGGGCAGGGTGGCCAGGCTGCTGAGGGGGATTCTGGTGGGCCTGCCCGCGGCACCGGTGTAGTCGAGGAGGCTGTGGGGCGGGAATGCGTAGACCCTCCTCATCAAGTAAGCAATATTGTCTGTAGTAGGCCCTGTTAATGGTCTTGCGAGGCCTCTCTAAGGGCGCTTCCGAGGTGTCAACCCCAACAAGCTCACACAAGTGAGTGATGAGAGAAGGATGCCCAAGAGAGGCCTTTGGGTTGATAGAATTGGCACAATAAAAAATTTCTGTCGCAATGACCTAGCCCAAACTGATCTGCCGACCCTGCAGGATGAAATATAAGAGGATAGCTCGGTTGGTGATGAGATCCGAGACATGAGAGCAAGGGGTGATGTTAGCGTGCATGAGAGTCACCCAGTATTTGTTCACTGGAGTGAGGAATGAGCATCGGACATGGAGGGGCTTGCCTTGACTGTTTCTTTGAAAGTGGCCTCCTTGAACGCAAATGACGCGCTCTACATCCTCAATATCAATGCTCCTAAACTCATCTGCAAGAGATGCGGTGTACTCACATGAGGCAATGTCCTCAGACCACTGAGTGTTGAGGAAGGTGTTGATAGTAGCAGCATCAAATGGGACTCTGCGGCCCCTGACATAGCTGAGGAAGGGCTGCTCTCCATCAGAGAAGTGGTGGGCATTCGCGTAGAATTCCTTTACTACCACGATGCATGCAGGTGTAGGATAGGTGAGGAGACTCAGCCAGTTCCTCCGATCAAGCTCAGCCCCAAACTCATAGGCCTCCAGAATCAGCCTCTCAACTAGCCTCTCCATCAATAGGCGGCGGTTTTGAACCACCTGAAAATGCTTCTCATGCTTCTTGGAGAGGAAGTTGTGGCTATATATGTTGTTCTTCTTCTTTTTTCCCTTGTCAATCTTATGACCTATGGTCTTGACTCTTTTGGGATTAGAAGAGGATGCCATGCCTGCATAGAAGGAGTGGAACACAATTGCATAAAAAGAAATTAGTCAAGATGAAGATGAAACAATTGAAATCTCACATTCAAGAGAGGCACATACATGAGCTCACAGGATATACAACATAGTGGAAACACAGTTGAAAGTAAACAAAGGCAAGCAAGTTAAGAAGAAAGTGGAATCAAAACACAAAAATTGATGCAAGATGGATGCAGCACAGTGGCGCCCGGGCGCCTTATAGGGGGCGCCTGGGCGCGAGATATGCAGAAAAATTCTGCAGGAGCAGTGGCTGTGACAATGGAAATGGCGCCCGGACGCCCCCAAAGGGCGCCTGGGCGCGAGAAATGAAGAAAAATCTTGTTCGTGAAGGGTCTGCTTGTTTGCCTCAGATGTGAACCCTATGAACTCTATTTCAATCCACACAACAGTATCAAACAGCAAAATGGTGCAACCCATGGCAGCAGAGTTCACAATAACATATTACAAAATTGAAATCAAATGGAAATGAAAGGGAATGTGACAAAACCTACTTGAGTTGGGATGAGATCTTGAATGGGGGTTAGGGCTTGAGAAGAGATGACCGTGAGGTAGTGAGTGTCGCTAGAGAGTGTCGCTAGAGAGTGTCGCGAGAGAGTGAGACCGTGAGAGATTGAGATGATGTTGGGTGGTTTTGATTGTGGTTGTGAGGAGAAAGTTAAGATGAGTTTGGGTGTGGGAAAATTGAAAACCAGAAGTGGGATGTTTAGGGTGTAAGTGTTAAAAGTGGGTGATGGTGGTTGAAGAGTGGGAGAGAACGAGAGTGAAGTGGTTGTTGCAGAGAAAAGAGGCGGAGAGTGTATGACAGAAACGCAGGGGGGCGGCGCTAGGGTTCTAGGGTATGAAAGACATGAATTGGGCCAAAATTGTGCAATTAAGCCCAAGTTAGATTGGAAAATCTGCAACTCCCGCGCTCGGGTGCCCTTTGGAGGCGCCTGGGCGTGAGAAATAGCAAGGAAGGCCGAATGAAAGGGCATTGGGCGCCCTCTGGGGCGCTTGGGCGCCAATGTTGCAGAATTTCTGCATAATTCTGCAGAATTTGGATTTGGCTCAACTCAACTTTGACTTTTGATTTTTGACACTTTTAAACACTCAATTCAGCCCAGATCAACGTGTTTCCACTATACAAACTTGTTCAAATCCATAGGAAGTGAAATTGAGTGCAAGAATGGCAAATCAAATGTCCACTTTCTAAGCTTTTCCACTCTCTAACTCAAGACCAGACTTTTGGACACTAAAAGCACAATAAGCATACTTCAACTCATCAAACCAACTTAACACATGCACTAACACACTGGCACACATCAAAACAACTTGAATTAAACCTGTCCACACCAAATTACTCCAACACTCAATACTACACCAATATAACTAACCACATCACAAAATCTTCAAATCAAAATCACATTTCCTAAACAACTAATTTGGACACACAACATATCAAATCAAATTCAAATTATCCAAAACACACCAAACTAATGAAAACACACAAGAGAAGGGATAGAAAACTGGGTTGCCTCCCAGCAAGCGCTCGTTTAACGTCATTAGCTTGACACCATAATGCTTAGGGGTCAACCAACTCAACACTTGTGCTGAGGCGTTCAACCTCACCACCCAAGTAGTGCTTGAGTCCTTGCCCGTTGACTACCCAGCTTCTTTGTGGGTCATTAGAGGATGGATCTACTAGCTCCACTGCTCCATGTTGTTTGATAGTGAACGGACCTGACCACTTTGATTTCAATTTGCCCGGAAAGAGTTTGAAGCGGGAGTTGAACAACAAGACTTGTTGACCAGGATGAAAAACCTTGTTTACCAACTTCTTGTCATGATAGAACTTGAGCTTCTCCTTGTAACTCTTGGAAGACTCATAAGCATGAAGGTGCATTTCTTCAAGTTCAAGGAGTTGCCTCTTTCTTTTTTCAACAGATATGAAGGGGTCAAAATTCAAGAACTTGAGGGCCCAATAAGCACGGTGCTCTAACTCCACCGGCAAATGACAAGCCTTCCCATAGACAAGCTGGAAAGGAGATAGCCCCACTTGAGTCTTCATGGTAGTTCTATATGCCCATAGGGCATCACTCTAAAGGAAACATATCAAAACCAGTAACTTAAAGATCAAAACTTTCAAACTGCTTAAACCGCAAACAGTACCCAAAATAATGAATTGCAAACATTAGCACAAACCTAACCGTTTGTAGGAGGTGAGAAGCCGTAATGGTGGTTACGGAACGATGGCTCGATCACGCAGCGGCAACGATTTGAGTTTTCACGAGTTCAACAACCTAACCCTAGCTTCTTCTCGAGCTCGCGAATCTCCTCACCTCATCACTCTCACAGAGCCCTCATCGTCGTGATTCACATCACCAAATCACATTTTGCGACTTGATTCGTGCTCGCTACAATCTTCTCCACTGAATCCACCGATTACATCCTCATTTTGGCACCGTTTCACCGATTCAACAGTTGAATCTTCCTTTTCCACCAAACACGCGACCTAATTCGCATTTCTCACCGAACAATCTTCCTATTTTTCACTCCGCGTCGAGTCCTTTCCACTCCTGAAGTATTATCGCGAACCTAGGGTTTTGCAGGTGCGTTCCTCCTTATTCGAGTTCTCTTACTAACTTCCTTCATCGAATCGGTTGTCGTCTCACTATTCACGATTGTTCTTACATTCGGCTGCGTTTACTCATGGAGAAAGCTTCAAGGAGTCCGTGTTTGATTCGATCCACTCGGTCTTCTCTGCGTCTTCCATCAAGAAGGTTCGAGATAGCAGAGGAAAAGAAACGTTATTAAAATGAAGTCAATAAGCTAATAATATGGTGCGGGGAAGGGGCTTGGGGAAAATAAAGGCAGTAGGGAGAGGAGAGAGCGATTTAGGGTTTGGGGAAAAATGAAGGCAGAAGAAAATTTTAAAAAAAAAAGTTACAACGATTTATGTCATAAAGCGTCGGAAATTATTTGGGGTTTATAAAACGGCCGAAAAATAACCCTCCCTAAAATATATTATTTTTGTAGTAAACAAACAATTCTTGACAAAACCGAATAAACACTCCAAAGAAATCAGAGTTTGTACTGGATGGAGTCCGCAGCCCAACAAGGAGACGTAAACCGCCTCTACGAAATCATTAAAGAAGATCCATCTGTTTTAGAAGCAATAGATTCAATACCATTTGTTGAATCTCCCTTGCATGTTGCTGCACGTGCAGGGCAGGTTCAGTTTGCGGCGGAGATCATGACACTGAAACCTTCATTTGCTTGGAAGTTCAATCCCCAAGGACGCAGACCGATCCACCTTGCTCTCGAAAATGGTGACACCACAATGGTCCTTCACCTTATAAACATGGACAAAGAACTCGTTCGAGCCAAAAGGAGAGAAGGTCTCACTCTTTTGCATTTGGCAAGTAAATCAGGAGACATAGACCTTTTAACTGAGTTTCTCAAAGCTTGCCCAAATTCCATAAAAGATTTGACAGTTAGAAATGAGACTGCACTGCATTTTGCTGTTACATTCTGTAAATGTTGTATCTTCTGTTTACGGGTAGTTAATGCCAATATTGGGTTTAATGTCTATAAATACAGAATTAGCAACCAGGTAAAGTATTTTTGGTTTGATTGCATTCACTTTGATCTCTTTGTGACCTAGCTGACTTGAGTGTCGGAGTGTTTCCTTACAGGTCACCCCGTTTGGTGTTTCAATGAAAATCTTTGGCATGCAAGTTGGGAGATCGAGAAATCAGAGAAAGCTTAGATAGTTCAGTCTCGGATCCTATAACCGAAATAGGGAAAAAAGAATACTTTGGTAGATATAGTTGATTGTTTTAAATGCTTCACAATAAATGCTTTAAAATACCTGTGGGAAACTCAAGGATGGAAAAAGTTTTATAATTGAGTTACAGTCAAAGTGATTCATAAGTTAATTTAGAGTAATTTATGTAACACGATGGAAGCTATAATTAACTTGTGAACTGTGTTCGTACAGGCAATGCGATTGTTGATAAAGAACATGACAGATTTAGATGCTGTAAATTTGAGTGGCGAAACGGCATTTGATATAATAAAAGACGAAGAAATTAAGAAGAATCTGGGCAGGGCTGAAGCAAGAGTTAAGATAATAAAGAAAGTCTGTTCGTTAATGGTATCAATGAGAGAGTGGTTAATTCGAAAAACTGGTATGAGGGGGAAGATGTCGGATGAGATACGTAGAGTGTACATGATAGTGGCTACTCTTGTTGCAACCGCCACCTATAACACAGCAGTGAGTCCACCTGGTGGAGTTCATCAGATTCAAGCAGCTGGGACTAATAACACTGCCATTCAAGTGGAATCAAATTCATCAAAAGTTTATGAAGGGAAATCAGTGATGTCAAGCTCGGATTTTATGTTGTTTTCGATCACAAATTCGTCTGCCTTTATTGTGTCCCTTATATCAATTATTTTTATGATGCCGAAGAATCTTGGATGGGTTTTACTGTATACGTCAGCATCGCATTTTTTTCTAAGCTACATGTTCTCTTTGAGGGTCATAACTCCCGATGATATCATCACCACATACCTCCCGAACGCCATTCTCGCATTCCTTTCTAGTTCAATCGGTCTGGCTATTCTTTTTTTCACACCTTAATTAGTAATGTTCGGTTATTCGGACCGGTTGTTTATTTTAGTTTTAATTGTCTTTGTAAGTCTACTTTTGTCATAATTATATATTCGAAGTGTTTGTGATTGTAGTTTACTTGTGGTGATGAATAAAATGAGAAGGTTAAGAAAAAAGTAGACAGTGAAGCTTAATTAATTTTATGAGAATAATATCTATTTAAATTGACATAGAAACATATGTGTTTTGGTTGAAAAGGTATGAGCAACGGTCGTCCTTTCTTGCTCTGCTCTGATAGTCCAATCCTCTTCAAGAACTCAATCTGTTCCGATAAGTTGTTGAACTCAAGTCAGATATATTTCATAAAGAGATTTCTATTTTATTAGGATAAATAAAGGATGTTTTACATGGACATTAACCATATATTTATAGGGCTTATAGCAATCAAGTTGATTAATCAATTATTAATAACGTATATAAATATTTGATATGAAAATTAAACCATGAATGTTGTATATTAATATTTGATATGGCAGTCTGACCATTAATGTCGGCAATCAAACCATTAATGTTGTATATTCATATTTGATACGACAGTCAAACCATTAATGTTTGCTAATAAACCTGTTACCTTCCCATAATTGACTGTTGCACTCTTAATTAGACTTTAATTACCTAAAGTGGCTGCCTCAACCGATCGGCTACCCCTATCGGTAAGTTGATTCTCATTATAATGTCGAGCGGTATATTTTATACCGTACATAAGTCCCCCAAGCCCAAGCACGCTCTTTATTGGAAGAGGTGCGCAGGGATTATTATGAGCTTAAGAGAGGTCGCTCATGTATTTAGGGAGTCTATTTTCGATGCGATTTAAGTCTTCATTCCTCTTTGCACCGAGCGGTGAACTCTAGGAGTTCTCTTTGGAACTTTTTCCCTAGGTTGAGCAGGAAACGCTAGGAGTTCTCTTTGGAACTTGTTGGAAATTAGGTTGGCTTAGTTTCAACACCAAGAGGGGAGGTGAATTGATGAGCTTTTAAAATCAGAGTCTTTTCAAAATATTTTTTGCAAAGTATACACCTTTACACAATTTCTTGAATCACAAGTATTGAAAAATTTAACTACAGTAGAATTTCAAAGTTGACTACGTAAACAGTTAAGTCGACTGAATGTAAAAGTGTAAGGACAGAGAAATCAAACGCAGATTTTTATACTGGTTCGGCCTCAATGCCGACATCTAGTGTCCTTCCAATCTCAGGAAGCAAATGCATTATAATGGTCAAGGTTTTCGATGCGCTTTAAGTCTTCATTCCTCTTTACTCCGAGCAATGAACTCTAGGAGTTCTCTTTGGAACTTTTTCCCTAGGTTGAGTGGGAAACACTAAAAAGTCCTGTTTGGAAATTTTTCCTAGGTTGAGCGGGAAACACTAGGAGTTCTCTTTGGAACTTTTCCTAGGTTGAGCAGGAAATGCTAGAAGTCCTCTTTGAAACTTTTTACTAGGTTGAGCGGGAAACGCTAGGAGTTCTCTTTGGAACTTTTTCCTAGCTTGAGCAGGAAACGACAGGAGTTTTCTTTGGTGTTGAGATTATTGATAAGGGAAACACTGGTTTAGCTAACCTTAATCTCATAGTGCTTAGTTCACTCTGTTTTTGATGATGACAACACATTATTAATAACACTTTGTTATGTGTTACATGTTCTGTTGCTTATTGATTAATATCTTGTTGAACATGTTTTGTGTTGATTTTAATATGTCAATGCACATTTACTGAGCTTGTATATGTTACTTCATTTCTGGTTGCATTACACATAGTTTCGAAGAAGAAAACCACATGTACTATTGTGAACTTAAACTGTGTGGCAAATATGATAGTTTAAGTCGACGTCATTATTAATTGAATCGACTGAGACTGAAAGCTTTGCACAGATTTTCAAATACAATGCTATGTGAGATTTTGCATTAGAAAGAATTTAAAAATGTACAGTTGTGTCAAAGTCGACTGTGTGCGCTTTGCATTCGACTTTGTTAGTTGTGTTATTTGAGATTCTGTTATGCTTGTGAACAGTAACGGCTATATTTTTAAAAGTTAGTTAAAGCATTGAATGAGAGTCAACTGTATTGAATGTGAAATTAATTTGTTTGACCTGACAGCTACTAATTTGACTTAACTGTTATTAATGTCAGAAGACAATTGACTGTATTAGTAGCTTAGTCGACTACAGGAGCATCTGTTTTATAGAAATCTATAAATAGACGAGACCTGAGTTGTTTCAAAAAACTTTTTGAAATCTAACATTTTCATATTCTGTTTCAGATTGTTTCTCTGTGATTTAGAGCTTCAAGAACTCATCAAGAAGACCGTGGTGATCATTCTTTGAAGAGGTTCTGAACGAGAATTCTACTGAGCTTACTGCTTGATCATTATCTACACAATTGAGGTGTTTACTAGTTGATCAAGAATCGTGTTGCATTCCGTGGTGATTTTTGTTGTACCTGTTGTGATTACAGGGGGTAGACTCGTGGAGTTTGGTACACTTTGAGGATTATTCAAAGTGGGTTGCAGATTGCAGAAGAGGGGATATCTTGCTGCAAGTCTTGCTGTTTGAATTGCCTATATTTTGGTTAGAGGGTTAGAGAGGTGTTTTATATTTTTGACGTCGAAGTCTCTATAAAAGCCTTGTTGTAAAATCCTTGACCATTCTAGTGCATTTGCTTCCTGGGATTGGAAGGACACTGGATGTAGGCATTGAGGTCGAACCAATATAAAAACCGGCGTTTGAATTCTCTATCACTACACTTTTACATTCAATCGACTATGCTATTTATGTAGTCTACTTTGATTTTCCGCTGCACTTAAATTTTTATTACTTGCAATTCAAGAAAATTTGTAAAGTTTTATACTTTGTGAAAAAGATTGTGAAACGACTCTGATTTTGAAAACTCACCAATTTACCCCCACCCCCTCTTGGTGTTAAAACGAAGCCAACCTGTTTTCCAACAATTAGCACCAGAGCTGGTTTTCATAAGATATTTGAAAAACTAGTTGACTTCTGTTTTTCTTGAATCGACTATATACCTGGGGATGGCTTCCAGTTTTCAAAACTTTGGTGAAGGTGCATCTACAAACATACCACATCTGTTTGCGAGTAAAAATTATCCATTTTCGAAAATTAGAATGCAAATATTTCTTGAATTTGGGGATAGAGGAATTTGGGATGCAACTTTAAATGATCCTTTTGAGCCTACTCACACTGTTGAAGGAAAAAATGTTTTGAAAATATTTTCTGAGTGAACTCTTGAGGAAAATAGAAAAGCACAGTATGATGTTAAAGCTAGAAATATCATTGCCTTTGCACTAACTGTTGATGAATGTTTCAGGATATCTCAATGCAAATCTGCCAAGGAGATGTGGGACGTCTTGGAAGTCACACATGAAGGCACTGATGAAGTCAAGAGAGCAAGGAAGAATTCTTTAATTCAAGAGTATGAACTTTTCCGGATGAAGGCTGGAGAGACAATCTATGAAGTCCAGAAAATATTCACACACATATTTAACCACCTTATGGCTCTTGGCAAAGTGTTTGATAAAGAGGAGATCAACATCAAAATTTTGAAAAGTCTGAACAGAAACTGGCAACAAAAAGTCACTGCAATCTTAGAATCCAAAGACCTTACAAGCATGAAAATGGCTACCTTGTTTGGCAAGTTAAGAGAACATGAATTGGAACTTGGAAGGCTGAAGGATGAGGAAGAGATTGAAGAAAATAAGTTCATTTATCTGAAATCAACAAGCAAGAAAATCTCAAAGTCAGATGACTTAGATGTATAAATAAACGAAAAAGAAATGATGATCTTGATGGTAAGAAAGTTCAATCGACTTTATGAAAAATGATAGTCAACTTACTAACCATGATAGTTACAACACCTGTTGCATGGACATAAATGGCCATTCTTGAACGTTCTGTCCCCACGTCTAGCACTTTAGGTTTCATGCTTCGTCCATCAAACTACCCACATTCCCCACTTTAGGATTCGTGCACTTATCTACCCACTCTTCACGTTCTTCAAATACCCTTCCAACATCACTCTTCCTCTCAAAACCCTAACAATCCTGCAATGGCTGATCGCACAAGCAAGAAACAAAGGGCATCTTGTTCCCGTGGTGGACGTCATTGCCAACGCAGTCCAACAACATCCCCACCACCACCAAACAATGAACTTTTCTCCTCTTATGAACAATATGAAAAATATTCTAACCATTTTTTCAATCGTGAAATCTTGGAAAGCAAATATCTCGAAGACGGTTACTTCGAAGGAAGAAATTTTCAATTCTACAGCATATTGACTGAGGCTGGGCTGACGAAATTTGCATCCTCAAGAAGAGATTTCTACCCAGAATTAGTCAGAGTGTTCTACAGCAACATGGCCATTTCGGATATCGGTGTTATTCGAAGCAAAGTCAAAGGGGTCAACATCAGAATAAGCCCTAAATTATTTAATGAGCTTACTGCCCTCCCATCCACTGGTGTTCGATATGAAGGAGGAATTGTCGATGAGTGGAAAGATCACTACGATTTTGTAAGTGCTAGGCAACTGGTGTGTAGAGATAATGTTGACATACATGGCAAGATACTTGCAGGGCAAATGAAGGTTCAACCTAGGATACTTCATTACGTTCTTACTCGAATATTAATTCCTCGTGCAACCAATATTGGTCAGGCATCCGAAGAGGATATCATGCTGCTCTGGGCCCTTTTCAATTCCATGGAAATTAACTGGGGACATCTTATCAGATACAGGATGAAAAAGGCATTAAAGGACAATGCCAGACTACCATATCCTCATTTGATAACCATCTTCTTGGAACACTTTCAAGTACCTACTGAGACTGATCCTTGTACAAAAATTAAGTCCAAACAATGGATGAGATATGAAGTTATAAGATCATTTGGTTATGTGCAAAATGAAGAGGGAGTATGGGTTCCAAAAGAGAACCCCCCCCCCCATTCAACATCGTGAAGGCAGACAAGAGGAGGATAATGAACAAGGCAGTTCTTCTAGAACAATAAACGATGTAATTAACTGCCTCGAACAAATGCAGACTTTCGTTGCTACAAGAATTTACGTCTTTCAAACACGTTTTGAAAACCTGGACATCAGCATGGGGACAAAATTTGACTCCTTTCAAACGCAATTTGGAAACATGGACACGACCATGGGGGCAAGATTTGATGCACTGAAATCGCGAGTTGGGAACATTAAGGAACAACTACAACACTTGCGCACCCGCTTTGATAACGACCATCACACTTAAAATTTGTTGTTTATATTTCTTTTTTGTCATTTTTAACATTCGTGGATTACTATGTTGGTACTTCAATATTGTAATGTTTTTTTAATAATGAAGTGTTTTATGGAAAAAATAAGTTCTTATAATGAATGTATACATCAACCTTTTGCAGATTATTGTTCATAAATACATACATGAATAAACCAAGTTCTGTAATGTACTTGTAAAGAACAAATTCAATTAAAAATCAATGCACTTATGCCAAAAAACATAAATTTTAGACTATGGTCACCTACGTTAATAAAGATGGCCCCTAAGTACAACTTTCTGTACAAATCCCAAATTTTGTTTGTGTAATCGTTTACCAAGCAGCTATAAACCATTACAAGTCAGGTTTTTGGTGCACAATTTTCAAGACTTGACCTAAGTTTCTCATCTCATAAACATTGTTCCTTTTCTGAATACTGGGGTTCACAAACATGCCTTGTAACAATGTACTCAGACTTAAACAACAAAATCAAGCATTGGAATTATGCAAAAAAAATTCAAAGTTTAGACTAAGGCAAACTATGTTACCACAGCTGGCTCCTGCAGTACAAGTTTATGTACAAATCCTGAATTTTGTTCGTGTAATCGTTTGCCAAGCAAAAACTTTTTTTACTTCACCTAAGGTCCTTGTCTCATAAACATTGTTCATTTTGTGAATAATGGGGTTCCCAAACATGACTTCTAATAGTGTAATCACACTTAAACAACAGAATCACATCAAAACCATTGGAATTATGCCAAATAACTCAAATTTAGACAATGGTCCCCTAGGTTATTACATGTGGCTCCTGCAGTACAACTTTCTGTATAAATCCGACGTTTTGTTCGTGTAATTGTTTACGAAGCACCTGTAAACGATTACAATTCAAGTATTTGCTGTAGAGGTTGCAGGAGTTGACCTAAGTTATTCATTTCATAAGTGTTGTTCCTTTTCTGAATAATGGGGTTCCCAAACATGATTTCACATGTACTTTTGCATACCAATAAATGAAAGGGATGACAATGATCATGTTTGATTTTCAATTACTTTCTTATAGCAATAAATGAAAAGGAAGCTAATGACCATGTTTGATTTTCAATTACTTTCATATAGCAATAAATGAAAAGGAAGCCAATGACCATATTTGATTTCAAATTACTTTCGTATAGCAATAAATGAAAAGGAACCCAATGACTATATTTTATTTCAAATTACATTCGTATACCAATAAATGATATGGAAGGCATTGACCATGTTTAAAGAGCATTAAATATTGATTCCTTGGTTGGTGAAATGGTTTGATTGGATTAATGGTACATTAAAGGGCCTTCAACGCTGCAATATTTTCCCAAAGCCATTCATCATGAGTCAAATCTTAGTTTTTTTCCAACATTTAATGGAGTGCTTTTACGAACACCGTTGGGACTGTTCAACAAACATCTTAAGGAACTATATATTTGTTATTGAGGGATCTGTGGAATGAACAAACAGAAACATATCAACATATATATTTTCTTGTTTTGGAAATCATGGTTGCATCATCCAGCGTAGGACCGCCAATGATCTTGTGGGAGTTTGTCACCATCCACCTAACAAATTTGATAAACATGTTGTTTTGTTATAAATTTTTCCATGTATGTTATGTTATTCTTATTTTCACATGTAATTTTGCAGGATTTTGGGTATGTCGATAGGCATTTCGCTGCAGCCTTTGAAAATGAATTAGGAAGTACGTGGTCGTTGATGGACAATAATGGGCACACTTATGTCGTAACTGTTAAGACTCCGGCAAGTGTACCAAATTGTATCATGTAACATAAATGGTAAGAATAAGTATCATTTTCCCTAGAGACTCATTGGCCTAAACAGACATGTGATTTGTTGATTATTTAAGACTTGAGAATGAAAATTAGGTTTAGAATGCAAAACAGAAAATAACCATATATGCAAGTTGATCAATTGACCAAAAGAATGCGTAGGTGAATGGTTGATAAAAATATGGAATGAGTATGTTGTTGGGGTTTCCGACTTATCCTAACCACTGTCATGTATTTACGAATTCGACTTCTTCATTAATGTTAATGTCACTTTCTAATTTACCCTAAACTCGATGTCTCGATGAAGAGAGCCTACTCTTACTTACTAGTTCACAATGTCTTGTATCCCTAACAACTAATTATGCATTACATTCGCACAGAAGCTTAAAGGCAATCAATCCTTTTATCCCTATGTCTAGGTAATATTGCTCTTGGGAGAGTTTCCTCAGTTCTAGATTTTTCCGTATGTGTCCATATCAACAAAATCAATGATCATGTAATTGAGAGTTTCAAAGGATTACATCGTTTCCCAACAACAATGGAGGTTTAGTTCACCATAGACATGGTGAAAATAGATGAAAATAATGAAAAGAATGAAAGATAGAACCCTAAAAGTTGTAGATTGGAGCTTCCGCATCCAAAATATGCCTCCGAGGGGTGAAAAGAGTGTTTTTGCGCCTCTTTCTTTCTAAAGATACATTCTCTAGGGCATCTGGGTCTTTAAATAAATCATAAAAATAACAGAAAACAGGCCTAGGCCCATGTCGTCGGCGCTTAGCGCTCAAAATAGCACTCAACGCTAGGTATGGCACTCAAAATGACACTCAGAGGTGACGCCCAGTCGCGAAACAGAAGAAAACTTCACTTAATTGGCGCTCAGTGCAAAATTGGCACTCAACGCCACCACTTAGCCCCACCTGCGGTACTAAACTGCACTCTAGTTGACTTTTCAGCATTCTGGTTAACTTTTCTGCACTCCAACCATTTGATACTTCAACTTTTCTTTCAATTCATTCCAATAGCCTACAAAATCAAGGGAATTTAGTGATAAAATCATCAAGTATAACCTCAACTCTCTTATTTACAAAACTGAAGCAAAAACATAAGTCAAAGCAAGTTTCTAAGTAGTTAAGGGTGTTTTTGATATCAAAATTAAGTATAAAAATAATGGTTTTTCAACCGTTATCAATAACTTATAACATGAATACATTACATCCTAGAATTACGACTGGTTGGTGTTCAATGAAAAACACATACCATGAAAGGCTTAATGATGCCCACATGACCTTCCAATATTTGGGTGACAACAAATTCAACATTACAATTTACTTTGGTCTTTGCACCGACAAGAGTAGGGAATCATTCATTCGTTGGTGTACTACTGATCCTGAGTCGTCATTGTTTGTTGTTAAATTGACTAAATCACAATGTCAAGGAAGTCATTTGGTACGTCTGCAATAGGTCAAATTTCCCCAAATATTTTTCAAAAATAATATAATTTCACAATGTCATTCACTTCATATTGCTTGTTGCACAGGACTTGCATACTACATTTGGGAATGAAATTAGGAACAAAGGGTTCACAGAAGTTATGCTTCTTGGTTATAAGGATGGCATCATGTGCAAAGTTTTGGTTTCATAGACTAGGAATTCAACAAAGTTTGGAAAAGGTTGGAAAGAATTTTGCATCCAATATGGCTTAAAGAAAGGAGACGTTGTTGTGTTCGAGGTTGACCACCATTGGAATGATCTTATAGTTGAAGTTCACATTAACGGATGTAATTGTAATGTTAATTACCCAATATCAGTATGAACCACAAAAGACAACATCAATTTATGTTAAAGTCCTGTTATTTTTAAATTTTCTCAATTTTTTAATTTTAAAATAACCCAAATCCACATCATTCAACCGCGTCAATTAAAAATATAGTCTATCATGCCACATCAAGTATACATTAACATTGTTACGTCCCATTTAACGGCAATGGTCTAATTGATGCAATTTTCACAAAATAAGGACTCAATTAAGACACCGAACAAGTAGGGGATCTATTTGAAATTTTGGACGAAAATAGGGACCTACCGAAACATTAAACTTTTTTTTAACCATTTTAGAAGTCTTATTTTCTCTTTACATCGGTATTTTAAATTTTTTTAAATTGGGTCATTATTTTTAAAAAGTTGGAGTAATGTCGTTCTTACCGTTAAATTGATTAAACGGTGTTAAAAAATAATGACATAATATGCTTTTCTTTGAATTTTTTAAATGACATGATTGTTCGTTTTCTTTAAAATAAAAAATTGGGAAAGTTTTCATAAAATAGATTTTTTCTAAGAATTAGAGATTGAATTCGTAGTTTCATTGAGGGAGTTTAGGGATTCAAAAAGTAATTACAAAAATTAGGATTCAATGATTGAAATTTGTCGTCATCTTTGAGACATGCTTCGTTCGAATAGTAAGGTTGTTGGAGCTTAAGCGCATTAAAGGCCAATAAATGTTGTTGTATTGCGCTTACAATTTATTGTTTGGTAATTTTTTTCGTCATGTATTGTTCATGTGTGTTTTGGGAAAGGAAGATATTGGGGTTAGGAAATGACGTTTTAAATGTGGTTGTGTTGTTCCACCATGTTGAAATGCGTTTCGTTTTCATTACAATGTGGTCCCCTTTGTATAAATTTGTGTTAGAGTGTTTGTTTTCAATATGGGGTGATTTTATTTTGTCCTTTATTTTTTTGGCATATTATTTTATAAGTGTATATATTTATATATTATTGTACATCATGACCGAGGATTTTAAGGTTGTTTTCCACCATTGAGGAAAGTTCATAAATGAAAGGGAAACTTTTAAGTTGTCCTTTGACCTATATATGTGGAGCTACTTTGTTGTTGTAAGTATAGTAAAAGGTATGGGGTATGTTGGATTCAAAGCACTGTGGTACTGTGTAGGAGAGGGTTCAGTGTTGGAAGACAGGTAAAAACTTTTAACTAATGTGATGTATATGGTTAACTTAGTAAGACTAAATGGTCAGGTTCATGTATTTGTGGTACACACAATGTTAGAACCCAAGGTTATACAAATGTTGTGTTGATAGGGGGAGCTATGTGAAAGCTAAACCTAAACCCTTGTGTGTTTTTTATGATGACAACAGAAATTGTTTTTCCAGTTACTTGCACACATTAAGCAAAACTTTTGATTATATATTTGCTTGTGCTTGAACTATTTATTGTGCATATCCATGGTGATTATATCTGTGATTATATCTGTGATATGCATATTCATTGTTTAGGAATGAATCTTTGAATATCTTGTTTTTGATGATGTATATGATGATGAACATTTTTGTTGATGGACATTTTTGTTGATGGACATTAAGAATTTGTTCTATTGATATCTTGCACAAAATGGCATAACAAATGTTTGATATTATTGATGTATGTGCTTCATACATGTATAAATGATTGGAAAAAGGTTTACATGTTTAAACAGATTGAAAATGTATTTCCGGTATGATTTAATCTGTTAAGCAATCCATGTAATCTGTTAAATTGTTTCAGATTTCTTGTATGCTTTATTGGAGGCAAATTGTTCTAACATAATCTGGTATACAATGTGTATAACTGATTAAGTAAGAAAGTTAGCCAATATATGTTTTCAAAAGAGTGGAAATCTGATTTGAAAGAAGGTTGAAATTGAATTTCTGCTTATGTGTTGGACATAACCGATTACATGAGTTGTATAATTGGTTAAGTCATTTTGAAATGATGTATTCAATTTCTTTATAGCCAATACTGTTATAATGGTCATATTGCATTTATTTTGGCTGTTAAGAAGTATTTAATCGAATGCATGCACCATAAAGTTGGTTAAAAGTCAAATTTTGAAATGCTGTCAAAAACTGCTAAACTAGCAGGAAGAACGAAGTCGACTACATTAATAATGAAGTCGATTAAAATTCGTCAAGATTTTGAAAGTGCTATAAATAACTGTCTTGCGTGCTGTTTTAAACCAATCTTTGAACATTCAATTTCATAAATAACATTCTGGTTGAGTTTTGATTACAGGAGTGTCCAAGAACCATCTTGAAGAATCAAGGATCAACTTTGGGTTTATACATCAAGATTCTATCAAGAAGTGTGCTTAAAGGTTGTTGATCAATTCTGCTCTATTGGAGAGTCTTCTACGAGATCAGGTGTATTGTTTTCAATCTGTAGATTGAGTTCCTGTGCTGTTGCGCCAGGGGGAGAGAACTGTGATTGTTCTCATTGAGAGCTGGGATTGCTCTCAAGGTATTCTTAGAGTGGGGTATCTCTAAGGTGACAGAAAGTTGGGGTTACTTTCTAGGTTGTAAGAGTGTGAGGATTGTTCACCTCTTGTTTGCTATAAGTGATTTTGAGTTGGCGGAGGAGAGTGCATTGTAAGGTATTCAATTGTATTCTTGCTTGTAAACTCAATCATTATAGTGGTATCCTTCAACTACGGTTGTTGAAGAAGATTGGATGTAGGCTTGGCCGAACCAATATAAACTTGGTGTTAATATTTCTCTTCCTTATCTCTTTTATTTTGTTGATTCATTATAATTGTCATATTGCATTCCAAGAAACATCAAAGATTTCGAAAAGATTTTGAAAGAACATATTTTTTAAATTCAAACCAATTCATCCCCCCTCTTGGTTGAAAGTATTGGCCTATCTTTTTCTAACATGTTGGAATACTTTCATGATGATGCAGTTGAAGTTAGTGTGCATGAGATAGTTGAGCATGGTTGTGATGGTAATTGTGACGGTGAGTGTGATGGTCAAGTTGAGATATAGGAGGAAGGTAAGTGTGAAGTTGAACCTCTATTACATAAGAGGGGTCAGTGTGAAGGTCAAGGTGAAAATGAAGGGGAAGTTGCAGGAAAACACTAGAGTGAGGGTTAATAGTGTTTTTGTAATTCTTTTTGCAGCTATAGTTTTGATCATAATATGAGTTATACTTGTAAGTTGGTTGTGCTTCTTTGATAAATGTCATTCTGTAGAATTCGTTTATAGCACCAACTTAAATTCATCCTCAAGGAGTTTAGTACGAGATAACTCTCTAGGGATGATGACGCCTGTTGAAGACTTGTGAGCTAGGAGATTATTTTCCTTAAGAACTAATTGTTTATGACATAAGCTATAATACAAAGACAATTCTTATATTGGTTAACTCGTTAGAGCTACATCCAATTCTTCTCTAAGTTAACTTAAAGAGTTTCATTAAATATTTAATGAAGTACATTTGAGTATTCTAATTATTCTTGGTATCCCTAGTCGTATTGAGTAATCACTGTTACTCTAACTAGTTGAGTTTCACCCACTCCTCGTTGTGTAATATTTTCACCACTCCTGGTATACCTAGACACTTTTGGTGTTTGCCTGACACGTTGTGTAGTTTAGTTTAACCCACTCTAGGTTGTCGTTGTCCAATAGTAAGAACTCGTTATTGTGACCTTGACTGAGTTTAACCCATTCTTGGTTGCGTAGTATTCTTCACCACTCCTAGTATCCCTAGACAATTCATGTATCCACTGATACATTGCCTAGTTGAGCTTAACCCCTCCTAGTCGTCCTTGTCCACCTAGTAACCACCTATTATTATGACCTCGACTGATTTTCACTCACTCTTGATTGCACAATATTTTTCACCACTCTTGGTATCCCTAGACAATTCAGGTATCCACTAATACACTGCATAGTTGAGTTTAGCCCACTCCTGGTTATCCCTATCCGCCTAGTAACCACCTATTATTGTTACCTCGACTGAGTTCCACCTACTCCAGGTTGCGCAATATTCTTCATCACTCCTGGTATCCCTAGACAATTCTAGTATCCACTGATACGCTACCTACTTGAGTTTAACCCACTCTTTCTTATCCTTATCCACCTAGTAACCACCTGTTATTGTGACCTCGATTAAGTTTCACCCACTCCTGGTTACGTAGTATTCTTCACCACTCTTGGTATCCCTAATCAGCAAATAACTCCTAGTACTAAACAATTCTGGTATCTTATGATACACTGCCTAGATTTCGTTAACTCACTTGAGTTATACAACAAGTATTTTAATTCTCTTAAGAATTGCAATCAACTGATGGCTTACAAGTCGTTTAGACTATTACTATCTCAGAGAGGATATATGTTCAATATAATACAGTTTATAAACTTGCTGAATGTTTCTCTCTTTTCTCTTTTGTCTCTTCTTACAACGGTAAGCAAATATTACAATAAAGCTTGAGAGTATTTCTTTTTCTTCAGCTCTTTTCTTCTTCTCTACCCTTATTTAGAAGTATTTTACTCTAATGGCTCAAAGAGATTTTCTTACTCAATTCTGATGATGTTATATTTATATGTCCTTTTTCTTCATCATCATCTCCTTTTGATCTTTTATTTATACACCTTTGATGATATGGTCATTTAAGCGATGCTTGTCTTCAGTTTTGATAATATGACTATTTGACGAAGCTTGTCTTAAGATCTAAATTTTCATGGTAGTTGTTGTAGAAATTGGTATCGCGCAGCGGAATGTTTAAAAGCATGAAATAGGACACAAAACTAAGAGGGTAGGGGTGAATTGGTTCTTTTAAAAATTTTCAGTTTCTTTTAGAACTTTCTTCAAACAGTTTAAGATAAGAGGATGAAAAAATAAATAAAATCACACAAAGGATTTTTATACTGGTTCGAATCAAAAGATTTTACGTCCAGTTGTTAATCACTATAAAAGAGTGATTAACCTTTTACTAAAAATCACTTGGAGTTTACAAGATTACAATGATATAATAAGAGCATAAAACACCTTCCTTTGACACACAAGGGAATGAACACCAGCTTGAACAACTTGCAGAGAACCGCTTGCACCTTCAGACACACTAAAACCAAGCTTCTCCTTGCTCAAGACTTGATCAAGTTTAGACTTAAACTCAAGAACTTCCTCAAAACCAATTATATCCTCTCAATAGTTTAGGTAACCTTAGAAAGATTTAGGAGGCTTCTATTTATAGGCCAGGAGTTAGAAAATGAAAAGACAGCTCCCAACTACCAGAGCTAATCAAATACCATGAGTGATAATCGATTATTTTAGGCCGTTATGGGTTTTGGAAAATGTGATAATCGATTATCCTTAGTGATAATCGATTATTGGCGAACCCTGGCCAATTTTAACTTTGCGGAGATAATTGATCATCCTTAGTGATAATCGATTATTGTCGAGACAAAGCCTTTTCTACTTTTACTTATGATAATCGATTATCTCCTATGATAATCGATTATTGCCGCAAGAAATTAATAAGAAATACTAAGTTTCATGACTTCTAAGTGCTTACAATTGAAAGATACACCTAATACAAATGTTGCTACAAAAAAAATGCTTTAACAATGTATGTGAAAGTTCCTTGAAGTCTTCAAGTACATCTCATCAAAATCTCTTCAAAGCAACAATGTTTCACAATGGCAACAATCTCCCCATTTTTGATGATGATAAAAAATCATCTTTGTTAAAAGCACTTTTGTCTATCCTACAATCTTTTTACTTAAACAAGACACAAAAATTAATAGCTTTAAACAATAAAAACGCATTTATGATGTTTCTTCCCCTTTTTTAATCATAAACAAAAAGGATCTATTGTAGGAGAGAGTCCCCCTCAATAGAGGCTCCCCTCAAAAAAACAATTAATCAAGAAATGTCAAGTGGATTAGACATGAGAGAGATAATTTCATTCAAAGTTAACAAAGCAAAGATACAACGGATTAAGAAGTACAATGCTAAAACAAAAGAAATACATCAAAATCTAAAAGGAGAGACTAGGAGCATTATCATTAGGATCAAAATCATAATAAGTCTCAATGTTACTAAGCCCAGTATCAAACTCATCTAGACATTCACACAAATATGTATGATGAGTGTGTTGCAGCTCCATTAGTTATTGATGTCTAGATTGTTGGAGAGTGTTCATCTCCTCCATTTAGCAGGTTAGATTGACAAGATGTTCTTCAATGGAGAAGGAGGATGATGAAGGAATGTGTGAAGGACCAGTTTCAGATGGATCAACCACACTAACAGGTTCAACCATATGAGCATCTTTATTATCATCATCATCTTCATTTTGAGCTTCATCTTTACGGATAAAGATGTTTCCACGAGCAACAAAACCCATTTGGTGCAAAGTGGTTTCTCCAATTTCAGATCCAGCTGCTTGAATGATTGGTGTGTTTTCTCCAACAAATTCACTCCTTTGTATTCAAGGATTCTAGATACAATAAGGGCAAAGTAGATGATAGACAAGATATCTTTGCGCCTTCATCATAGTGTCAACAATGAGAGAGGGCCAATCAATATGAATGTGATTTAGAAGCCCATAGATTATAAGAAGATTCTGTTCGGAACACTTGGCATGATTGGTGGCACGCGGGCATACGACCCAAACAATTAAATAGTGAATGAGCCTTTCCTCAACCTTGAAGCCACCTACAAGGAGTTGTTTGCAACTAGTTTAGAGTTGTGGATTTCTTAGCAAGGATTGGTAGGCAAGTAGAAAATTGAAACCATCTACTCTAAGGTGAACTTTAACACATCATTACAGATAGGGAGCATGGCCATATTATTTTCCCAGATATCATCATCAAGGATGATATTAACATCTTTGACCTTTGTTGTTGCCACTCCATCACGAACTCGAAGGTTGAAATAGAAGACACAGATAAGATCGAGATAGATGCAGCCTTTTTACTCCACAAGATGTTGTAAGCCTTGATCTTCCATAAGATTAGGAAATTGGAATCCACAGAATCTGTACCAACCTAAATTAACGTATTTAGAGGAGATGATTTTCTTTTCTTTCAAGAAATGAAGGAATTCTCCATGTTTTTCAAGTTGGAGAGTCATCCATCAATGTTAGCAGGGCGAGGTGCACAAGGATGAGCAGAGGAAGAAGCTCCTGTTCTTCTTGTTGGCCTTTTTCTATGAGAGTCTGCCATGGAAATTTCAAGGATAGAGGAGTAAAAGGAAGATGGTGGAAGGTTGGTGCAAGAGAATGAGAGAAAGAGCTTTTGAGGGCTTAAATTTGCAGAGTTTCAGTGCAAGAGTGGTTTGTAATCGATTATGGGGTGCTATTTATAGAGTAAAAGGAGAAACTAGTTGTTTTTTTTACCGTTTCTAGTCATTTATAGCGGTTGAAATGACTAGTTTTTGAAATAACGATATGTGATAATTGATTATCACTAACGATAATCGATTGTCGTTTCAAAAATATTTTCCAAAAATGTTAGATAATCGATTATTGTTTCAAATAATCAATTATTACCGAATGACTTACCCCTATTACTTAAAAATCTTGAGATAATCGATTATGACATGAGATAATCGATTATTATCGAATCAAAAACCTTTCTTAGACATAAGATAATCAATTATTAGTCTCAGATAATCAATTATTAAGCGTTAATTTCCAAAAAACACAAATTTTATCCAACTTTCAATCCTAAGACATATCTAACACTCCTAAATTTCTCCTAAGTTTATAAAATTTATCCTTAGGCAATGTTTTGGTGAATATATATACTAAATGATGCATTGTATCTATATATATATTCTATGATGCAATCACTTTTTTAACATGATCTCTTAAAAAATGGTGTCTAAACTACATGCTTATAAAATTCATATTATATATATATATATATATATATATATATATATATATATATATATATATTATAATGAATTTTATAATTTTCTATAATTATTTGCAATAAATTTTATGAAATTCATATAAAAAATTATATACATGAATAAAATATAAGTTTAATGATAAATTTGTATTACTCTCAAATAATAAAATTAAAAAAAACCTTTAAAAAATAATAATTATGTGACTGTAAGAAGAAATAAAAAAGTTTACATTTTTAAAATTCATATCCATTTCTAATTTTTTAAAATTTGTGGTGAGTACTTAAATAAAGAGATTAGATTATTACTTGAGTAAAAGAATTATGCAATTACTAATTTATTACCAAATAATAAAATTGTTTTTATTTAATAAAAAATAAAATAATATAATTAAAATATCACACGTAATTTTATTTTATGAAAGAGTATATCTATTTGGTTAGTGATGAAATTTGAATTGAAACCACTTTGAAAAAATGGAAAAGAAATCATTCCATAGAAAATATTTTTTACTCTATTCAACAGCCCAAAATTCCAAAAAATGGCTTGGTTTGAAAAACTTGACCCAGTTAAAAGTTAGGAAACTAGTCAAAAATGACAACTCTTGCCATGTCACCAAGTTAATCCACGTGTCAAAATATGATTAGTTAATACACGTAAACTCTCTCTTACATGCTCAAAACGTGCAACCCTGCTTGTCCTATTATTAGATAATTCACAAAGCTTGATTCTTCCTACTTCATAGAGTTCAATTTTTTTCTTTTATTTTAAATTTTCTTTAAACTTCTCAATCGAATCCATATCTGTAATAAACTGGTAAATCTTCTCTCTATATTTTCTCTTCGATTTGTTTCCGAGAATTCTCAGATTAACAGATCTGTGTCATATTCTGGCTTTGTTCGATCAGGTTAATCTGGTTCTGTGAATGTTTGTTCATGATGTGTGGAATTTTCGTGTGCTTTGTACGAGAATGAAATTGTTATTGTTCTGATTGCTGTCATTTTAGGGTTTGTTCTTGAATGCTTTTGACTCAACATATTGTTTGAAGGAGAGTGACGATGCCCCCATGATTTGATTGGTGTCTCATCTTGAATTTTTCTTGAATTTTTTGCTTTTGATGATTACTTGTGTTAAATGATTTTTGCTGGTTGTCTAATTGGTTTGTCTCCTTTCTTTTAGTCAATGCATGTGCTAGTTTTTTTGAATTTTTGTCAATATTCATTGGACTTTTAAGCAATTAATTTAATTAATAATATATAATTTTTTTTCATACTTATTCTAGGGACAGATGACTTGTTTCTAGATATGCTAATCTTCCATTATCTGAGCTTTGTGAGTTGAAAGTGATTTGTTTTCTTTTTTTCATTTTTCCTTTTTTATATAATTTTTATTGTCACTATTTCTTCTATGGATGACTTGAATGTTCATAATCAAAATAATAAAGCCTATGTTTGCAGTGTTTTAATAATTTTTCTCATCCACTTAACCTGGGTAGGACTCTTGTACATATAGGAACTACTCCATGCATCATAGGTTTTGATGATCAGATTTCATGTGAAATTGTTGCAATCTTGCAGTTCCTGTTCCATCCAAACTCCATCCAGTGATAAAAAAAGGAATAACTTCATTAATTAATTGTTGCATTGCTTGATTTTTGTCATTTTATATTAATTGCCATTTGGATGCAGAAGTGTTGTTTTAAAATACAATTTCTGGTTTCCTCCCTTATGTTCTATGACTTTGTTGTGCAGGTTAGACTTGTGTAGTCTGACAAGATGGGAGGTGGATTTAGAGTGCTTCACCTAGTTAGACCGTTTCTCTCATTTCTTCCGGAAGTTCAGACTGCTGACAGGAAAGTGCCATTTAGAGAGAAGGTCATATATACTGTGATTGCTCTGTTCATCTTCCTTGTTTGCAGTCAGCTCCCTCTGTATGGAATTCACTCTACAACTGGAGCAGATCCATTCTATTGGATGCGTGTTATCCTTGCTTCAAACCGTGGAACTGTTATGGAGCTAGGAATAACCCCCATTGTGACTTCTGGGCTAGTAATGCAACTCTTGGCTGGGTCCAAGATAATAGAAGTTGACAACAATGTGCGGGAGGATCGTGCTCTCTTGTTAGTATCTTTCTGTGTAACTTATTTACTTTCTTGGCACATGTAGTTTCCTTGTTTTGCTCTTACAATACCTATGATCTAGTTGGTTGTTTCTATTGGTGTTAATTTTTCATGCAACCATTCATTTACTGACATATAGTTTATTATCTTGTGCACTGGGTTATGTCTTATGGCTGTCAGTTTTTATGAGCTTTTTCATATTTTGTGAGGCTTTGCCCTGTCATATATGTTTCCTATTGACATAATTTCTGTTCATGTTCCAGAAATGGTGCACAGAAGCTACTTGGCATCTTGATAGCTGTTGGTGAGGCCGTTGCATATGTTCTTTCTGGGATGTATGGTAGTGTGGGCCAACTTGGAGTGGGAAATGCAATCCTAATTATCCTCCAGCTCTGTTTTGCCGGTATTATTGTGATATGTTTAGATGAGCTCCTTCAGAAAGGGTATGGTTTGGGATCTGGAATTTCTCTATTCATTGCCACGAACATATGGTAAGTTTTATTATCTTTTATTATTAGTAATAATTTAAATAGTTTATAATCTGTGTCCAGCATTGATCGTGGGTCTCATAATAACAACTATTAGAAGTGTGTGGTCTTTTATCAGAAAATTTATAAAGATTATCTCATTATGTTGCAGTGAAAACATCATATGGAAAGCATTTAGTCCCACCACCATTAATAGTGGACGAGGAGCTGAATTTGAGGGTGCTGTCATAGCTCTATTCCATTTGTTGATAACTAGAACGGATAAGGTTCGAGCCCTTCGAGAAGCATTTTACCGGCAAAACCTTCCCAATGTGACAAATCTGCTTGCTACTGTCTTGATCTTCCTAATTGTGATATACTTCCAAGGTTTCCGTGTGGTTTTGCCTGTGAGATCAAAGAATGCCCGTGGGCAGCAGGGTTCTTATCCAATCAAGCTATTTTATACCTCCAATATGCCCATTATTCTTCAGTCTGCCCTTGTGTCCAATCTCTACTTCATTTCTCAGGTAGTGAAGTTTAAGGATGCTAAATTGCTAACTGGAGTAAATTTTCGATACAGTTTTAACCAGATTTTATTGTATTTGTGCAGCTTCTACACAGAAAGTACAGTGGAAACTTCTTTGTTGATCTATTGGGCAAATGGAAGGAGTCTGAATATGGAGGTGGTCACTCTGTTCCTGTTGGGGGTATTGCATACTACATCACTGCACCTTCCAGGTAAGAGAAGTGCTGCTCACCTTATGGTTTATGGTTTATTATAATATAAAATTTCTGCTACTTTGCTACGCCGACATGATCTAAAATTTCAATTCAATCAACTAAATTTTACGACTGTTATTATTTGTTGCTCAATTTCCATTTTGGTACGCTTTTTGCAGCTTAGCTGACATGGCAGCAAATCCTTTCCATGCATTGTTCTACCTTGTGTTTATGTTGTCAGCATGTGCCTTGTTCTCTAAAACTTGGATTGAAGTCTCTGGTTCATCTGCTAGAGATGTTGCAAAGCAGCTGAAGGTACGTACTGATTAGCATGCATTTTGTTTTGTATTTGTATCTTCAGTTCTTCAATATAATAACAAGCGTGTTTTCTCATCATTATTTTGTTTTGTATCTGCATGTTTGAATTTTTGTTCCCTATTGAATAAGTACTGGAAATATACTCTTAAAATACTTGAAGCAAAATAGATATGAATCATAGGATCAGATCAGCCAACACATTGTCTAATGTAGTATTTAGCCCCAACTTTTCTTTGGGCTTCTCTTTCTAAATGGAGAAATGTTCATGTAGTATTCCTTTTTTAATAACCATGGGCAAAAAAGTTGAGCTTCTATAAAAGCTAGTTTGAGAATCCTCTAATTCAAGAATGGAAGCCCAAAGTACTTTGGCCAAACACTACCTAAAATATTCAATTTTTATAGCTTCATTGGAACTTTATTAGTAATGTGTTTTTAAGCTGGTAAGTCTGGTCTTCAAGCACTCTATTTTGATGATTTCTGTTGTCTCATAGTATCATGGTTTTGAATTTACAGGAGCAACAAATGGTAATGCCTGGACATCGGGAGTCAAACCTTCAGAAAGAACTGAACCGATACATTCCCACTGCTGCAGCATTTGGAGGCATATGTATTGGTGCCCTGACTGTGTTGGCAGATTTCATGGGGGCAATTGGTTCAGGGACTGGAATATTGCTTGCAGTGACAATCATATATCAGTACTTCGAGACATTTGAGAAGGAGAAAGCTAGTGAGCTTGGCTTCTTTGGTTTCTAATTTCTGCTTAGCATTTACTGTTGGTGATGCAATTCTCCTTCCCCACCTACAGTTTTGCTGTGTATTGAGTACTGCTTGTAGGTTGTTTAACACAGTAAGGAAGAACTTTAGATTAGCTTTTTATCTTTTCTCTACCGAGGAAGCCCGTAGTATATCACTGTAAACGTTTTTGGATTTTCTCTGAATACAACTCGCGTTAATTTAATTTGTCATAGTCTGATACCATGGGCTAAAAGTGGATCTTAATTTATTTATAGCTTAGTTCTAGAAATACCTGTTATTTCATATTATTTTTCTTGACGTCTGAAGCATTAATTTTTTACAAGAATCTTTCTTTGGAAGTGCTAAGGTCGTGCTTTTTTTAAGATTATTACAACGTGGGCAGGTTGTAATAAATGGCATTGTTTTGTTGGGAAACTAAACATTCAAGCCATCATTTCATGGACCATGAGGCAATAGTATTTCTAGTATTTTTTTTTTCTCTTAAAATAAAAAATTATACCTTGACTACTTCCCCTTTTCTTTCTCTTCCTTTCTAAAATAAAGACCAAACAAAATTAAAGTTTTGAATAGAAATCAGTTTCAATTTTATCTTGTACTAAAGTGAATAAAACGTATTTAATCTTATTATATTTTTTTTTCTGAAAAAAAAAATTCAATCTTATTTTGTATGTGAATTCCATGATAAAATAGATATACGCACATGTTAATATTAATAAGTATTTAATGTTTAAAATATATTTTTCTATCTTTATTATTAAATATCATGAAAAAAAGTTATAATTGTTTAAATATTAAATAATAACCTTTTATTTTCTTTATGAGATTATATTACAGAGGAAAGTTTTTAAAGAAAAATGTATTTTTAATAATATTTTTGACAATTTTTTTATAATCGATTATGTGACCGTTTATGATTGGTCACCAATAAGATAATGACATATAATCTTTTGTCAAAAAGTTATTAAAATATTATGGTTCTTTTCTAAATTGATTAAAGAACCTCCTTGTTTTCTTTTTTCTAAATTGATCAAAGAACCTCGTCTCCTTTCCTCTATGTAAAAGTCTTCTCTGTATAACTATAACAAGTAAAATAAGCTTATATTATTATTGATGCTTTTAAATTATTATTTATATTGTACATGAACAAAGTTTTACTCAAAAAATTAATTATAAATATTTGACATTTAATATAACTAGGGAAATACCATTCTATATAATTTGTAATAAAAAATATAATAAAGAGAAATATATGAAGAAACATTTCACAGAATTTTACAATAAGATTTTGTTTTATGCAAGTCACACGTCCTAGATAAAAATTCTAGCAAGAAGCCATACAACATAAGATAGAAAAGCATTGAAAACCTTTTCTTAGTCAAAGAAACTATAATTTTTGTAATATAAGGTGCGTGCCAAACTGAGGTTGAGCAGTTATGACTGTAATTGGAGCATGAACATAGGAGGAAGATAGCTCAAAGTTGAAGTTTTGCAGAATGAGAGACAAAGCCATTTTAGCTTCAAGCAAAGCAAAGTTTTGGCCAATGCATATTCGAGGACCCCATCCAAATGGGATAAATGAAACTTTACCATTTGTTGCTTTTGAGATTCCTTCTGAGAATCTTTCTGGTTTGAACTCTTTTGCATCACTTCCCCATAATTCAAAATCATGATGTACCAACACAATTGGAATAGAAGCTAGTGCTCCTGTTGGTAAAGTCATATCTCCAATTGTAGTTTCTTTCCTTATGACTCTTGTAATAGCAGTAGCTGGTGGGTATAATCTTAAAACCTCATACAAAATCATTGTGACCTATGACAATGCCAAAAGAAACTATTATGACTTAACATTAATAACATTCTTTCAAAAGCAAGACATTTAGTTTGAAAACAGATAGAAGTTTAACACAAAAGTATCAATTTCTCAACACTTTTTCTATGCATAATAAACTGAACAAAAAATTGAATGTGTGGTAGCAGGTAAACTTGATTTAGTTGAATTGAAAATTAAGGCTTATGTTAATGAAGTCATTTTTCTATTGATGAATTATAAGTCACTCTAAGTTAGAACTGATAAAGACGAATAAGAGCAGAAAGGCAATTAAATTACTTGAACTTCAACTTTTTTATCATTTCTTACATTTAGCAAGTTTATCGACTCATTAATTCCTTTCACTAAAATCAACATGTGAACACATTATGAAGACTAATAATAGGGGAAAAATTAATTTAGGTACTAAAAAATATTTATATTTTTTTTATAAGGACTATTTTGATTAAAACGTTATTTAATTTATTATTTACTTAGTTTATACTTTTTAAGTTTAACATGTTATCGGTGTAAAATATATTAATCATAAATAATCCATCTCGAATTTTAATCCACCATTTTTAATAGAAATTCTCTCCATCATGTTTTCCATCTACAAGGTTCAAAGATGTATAGTTTCAACATTAAGAGCATATGTCTAGTTTTAGACATTTATGAATGCTGTATTCAAGTTAAGTTCTATCGTTTTAACATAAAGTTTATAATTATTCCAAAATTATATTTTCAACCCAGTGATACTTTATAATGATTTAATCAAGCAAAATAAAATCTAATACTTACAACTTTAAGACGATTTAATCCATCATAGTCTGGTTCTTTTGTACCAAAAATTTCAATGACTTCTTCTCTTGCTAGTGTTTGCCATTTGGGAAATCTACTCAATAACACCATCGTCCAATTTAGTAGCACCGATGTTGTTTCTTGTCCGGCAAAGTAAAATAACTTACACTCATTTATTACATCATTGGTGTTCATTCCAACATCTTTCTTAAGTAATCCAACTTCAATCTCGTTTTGATTGGATTCCAATAGTAACCCTAATAGGTTATCACTGGAAGCTTTGCATCTTTTCATAATACCCTCTTGCTTTTGGATAATTCCACGAAGTACATTTCCAATTTCATAGTCAATCTTCTTCATCCTCTTGTTTAATGTAGTTGGTACAAACCTAATAATTGAAAAAGGAATATGGTGATGTTAACTTGAATCTTCTTATGATTTGTCTTTCTTATTCACCTCCTTTTTATGTTATTTATCCTAGATTATTTCTATAACTTGCAAGAAATTAGAACAAAACCTTGTGATCTTCATATATTCCTCCCAACTATATTACTAAGTAACATAATAATTGATTAATTGAAACATATGAAAGTAGTCTCAAAGAACAAATATGGGCGACATGAATATGTTGTACCTTAATTATTATCTATAGGGTTGAAATATTGAAGTACTATGTATTTCTTTGTTGAATAAAAAGTTGACAATACGAAAGTGTAATTTAATAATATACCTCCACCCTGGAATATAAATAGATTGAAAGACCTTGGATGTAAGTTGAGCTTGTTCTTTTAGGAGTTTAAATACTATTTTTCCTTCTTCATAGTTACTTCCGAAAGCTGTACGAGAAATCACATCAGCTGTCAAGTTGTTTAAGAATGGCCAGACATCTACCACACATGATCCTGTTTCGCATACTAACATCTTCCATTCCTTCATCATCTGGTTGCAACTATCATACATGGCAGGCAACACAAGCTGCAAAACATTTCAGACATTATAAAACGATGAAGATATCGAGTGAAAAATATTCAATGGAACACTACTCCATGAAAATTAATATCATAGATTTCACGGATAATATGTTAAAACAATTGTCGGGTTTACGGAGAAGGAGGTTCATTGAGAAGAGATACAATATTAACGAGATCTGAGTTCAAAGTATAAGAGAAATTGACATCATTCTCTACCCAAAACTTTAAGGTTATAGGTTAATAGATCTTCAATCTTATATTTTCTCATTTTTATCTAATGTAGAATTTAAACTCACATTTAGAATTATAACAATCTTTTCTTCAAAAGTGAGTCCCTTTCACATTGGGATTTACACTCCTCCTTCAACATACGCATTTGAGTACTCATTTTTAAGGGCAAACGCTTAATTGACTCTTTGTTATGAATACTACCATTGTATTCATATGAGTCAAACTTGATTCTGATACCACTTGTTGGGTTTACGAAGAAAGAGATTCACTAGGAAGATACAACATTAATGAGATCTGAACCCAAAACATAAAGAATTGACATCACTCTCTACCAAAAACTTTAAAACTATGAGTTAATCAATCTTTAACCTTAAATGGTATTCAAAAATGGAATTTAAAGTCACATTTGGAATTATAACAACAATAAGAAATTTGTAACAAGAAAATTAGAAAATTAGAGAATAGATGATGAAAAAGAAAAGAAAAACCTTGAGCTTGACGAGATTAAATGCAGGGTTGATGATCTTTCTGTGCTTTGACCATTTGTCTCCTTCAAGATCTACAAGTCCTGTTATCAGGAACTTGCCAAGTGGATTAAGGTTTGGCTTTGGAAAGTCATTTATCATGTTCAGAACCTCTTTTATTGCTTCAGGATCCATAATATTCACTGTAATCTTAGGACCATACCAGAAAAACGAATTCTTACCTGCAAAAATCATCAAGTTATTTTCTAATTAACTTATTTAACCCTTAAAAGTATTATTAGAAGGCATACCAGAAACTTTGACCATTTGATTTTGAAATGGAACTAGGCGAGTTGCAACATCATCATCGATGTGTATGGGTTTAGAATGTGCTTGATGCAGCATCATGGTTAATTCTTTTGTGTCTCCAAATAAAAGCTTGTATGAGTTTCCCTTTATGCCTTGTCTTCTGAGGAATCTCTCTGCCCTTTTCGGTTCCAACCACACCCAACTCAGTGCTTTTGTTAAGAATATGATAACAAATGCAACCAAAAATCCAACAGACATCATTGCTGTATCAACTTCCATTTCCAATGTAAAAAAATGTCTATTGTTTGAAGTTAAGTGTATGCATGTTTATATCTGAAACAAAGAAGAGTCTCTCGACAACGTTATGTATATGTACGGACAAGAACAACCTCCAAAAAATACTTAACAAACGCCAGACTATAAGATGCTTAACCTCCAAAGACACGTATCGTTGAAATTTATGAGACAACGACCTCTGCTTTCTGTAAACTTTGTTTCTTTTCTTTTATAAATATTTGACGGACAGTTCCTGGTGTCGGAAAGACACGATGAAAATCTATTAACTACTTAAAGAATTTTACTACCAATGTACTCATATCTAAACTTAAACAGCTGTCCTGTTTTTTTTTTTTTTTTCATTTCCCAGATTTTTTTGTCATTAGTGATAAGTGTTGGTTTTTATGTCTTTTACCATTTACTTGGTCAATTTATTATTATATCCTTCGATGTTTTTTAAATGTAAGGATGAAATAAGAATTTTTTTGTTTTTTACCAATGTGAACATGATTGATTTTGTGCCGCAAACACTATTCATGATGGAACTCAAATTTGCAATTCTACTGTCCCAAAATACCCATTTACCGTATAGTTGTGGGTTTTTTCATCATTTCGACCACTCCCTCCGATTTTTCCTTCTTAAAAGACAAAAACCAAAATACCATTCAAACCAATAACCCAAACCAAAACACCATTTTGCTTTTCGATTGGGAAGGCTTAATAGTATTGATGTCTCAATTTTTGTTAGGTTTGTTCGAAATGGTCTTTATGTTTTGAAAATATTCAATATATTTCTAAAGATTCTAATTTGTGTTTAATTTATTATTTTTTCAAACATTGTTTAAATCGTTAACGACCAAATGTCTAATTGTACAATCAGTGAATGACATATCATTTAAATGCTGACAAGGACAGTTTAAGATGTAGTGAGGTGGATATGGTAGCCACGTATCAACTCCTTCCCCATCCAAAATTGGGGTTTTAGATTTGGGGAAAGGGATCTCATGCGCCTCTTCTCTCTTCTTCCTTGTGGTGCAAATTAGGGATGAATTTGCAGGTTTGTGAAGAAGCTTTGTGGTGTTGTGGCTGGCGAGATGGTGGAGAGGTTGATGTCGGTGATCCTTGTGGCTGCACATGGTGTCGTGACATGGTTGAGATTGAACGGAGAAGACGAAGATGTTCTGATGCGCGATGATTAGAGGCGTGATGTTGATGGTTGTGGTGGCAAGGCAGGTGCTGCTTGTGCTACGAAGAAGTGGTTTGTTGTTGTTGCTGATGTGTCACGTTTCTGGGTTCCTCTCATATAGGTGCGTGCTGATGGTGGTGGGGTAGTGTCGCGGCGGCACTCGCAATGAAGGGAGAGTGGCGGAACGTTTGGAACAACAGCGCGACCATCTGGTTAGGGTTTCGAAATGTCTGATGATGGAGGTGCGAAGATGATGGCTGGTCGGCAGCGGTTAGGGATAGGTGGTGACTAAGTTTCTGTGTGGAAGAAATTAGGGTTTTTGGAGGTAGGAGATGATGATGATGTGGTGATGTGTCACTAATTACAACTGGACATTTGACCATTAACCATTTAAACTATGTTTGCAAAAAAGACTAAATTGAATACGAATTACAATTTTTAGGACTACATTAAACATTTTTAACAACAGTAAGACCATTTCGAACAAACTTGACAAAAATTGGGATCATCACTGCTATTAAACCATTCGTGAATTCAGTTTTTCTCCTCCCTTTCCCAGCTTTTTGGTCATTATCGGACTTTCCAAACCTCTATGTTTTTTTTTCCTCGCTCCCTTCCAAACCTCATATCTCTTTTTTCTTTTCATCCTTTTTCTATTTATATTTGGGGTAGATCTCCCTTTTCTTTTTATCCTCTTTGTTAGCGACGAACACATCAACATCTACTATAATGAAACCAAAGACTGAGCCAAAGGCCACTACACCGAAGGAATGAACTCATCAACCCCGTCATCAACGTCATTCGCAAGGAAGCCGAAAATTGCGATTGATTGCAAGGCACCACGGCCACTTTTAATTTCCCCCCTCCGCATAATACGATTTATTTTTAATTAAGTTATTATAAAAAAGAAAAATACCCATAATTAATTTTTTTATATTATTTAAGTTATTATAAATCACTATATTTTTGAAAGATATCTCTAAGAACACGATCTTGTTTGTATTATAACTAATTCCGCACACTTGTTTGTATTATAACATGTATTTTTGCACTATTTTTATATATAAAGAGGGTTGCTACCCAAAAGTCACACATATGTCATATGTTTGCGTCCATATTATAATTGAAAATTATATGGCTTATCAATTCTTCATGAAAACCACACGACAGGTGTTGTACTTGCCACCTCAATTTTCCTATTATATATGTAGATTGTTAAAAATGACCGCTTTATTGATTATTATGTGGCATGAAAAATGTTAAGTTAAGGGTAAAGCTTTAGTTTTCCGAAAAAAAAAAACATCATACCTAAAGCCTTCCTAATTTTAATTTTCTCTATGTTGATTCACATTATAATCTTGTGTTTCTTCATCCTTATTTATATATATATATTCATACTCCTTGTTTTTATATAAAGGTTTAATACCTATTTGATCCTTAGGTGTATTTAAATTGATCATACTTTTTTCAAAAATTCACAAAAGTCTCATATTTTGTAAAAAACGGTTCAAGTTTGTCTTTTTTGCTTACAGTGTTAAAAACGTTAACGACAGAGTTGTTACCCTGGCCAAAACTGAATGACCTGTCAAATTAATGACAAACTCAACCAATGAGGGATTGTCACGTGATAGTCACCTTCCCATTCAAAACTAAAAGTTTCATCACACTTCTTCTTCTTTTACAATCACTGTAACCCTCATCACCATTAAGCAGTCACATTGAATATCGAACTATACTGTAACCTCCATCGCAACTTCTCCTTCATTATCTTTAAGTTAAAATTAATTCGCGATTTGATTGAAGAATATGCTGATATTGAAATTGGGTTCATGATTCATTAAGGTGCAAATTAAATTCTAACAAAGAAGGTAGTGAAGTTTTGGTGAGAAAAGTTAGGGACAGTGAAATTCTACACTTGGGAATCTGGCCAGAGACACTAAAAATATACCAGATATTGGGAAACAATCATACAAGTATAAAAAATTCAAAAAAACAATGCCTTAAATATTCTAAAAACAATCATACAAGCCCAAAATACAGGGATGGTAGGGACATAACAAGGAAAAACAACTAAAAACAAACCACACTCCTATTCAATCTTGTTTCCACTAGATAATCTTATGTCCACTTCCTTTTGACATCATCTAAAGTCCGGAAGAGGGAAACAAAATAAATGTTGCAAAAGGTGCCAAATATTAATTAGGTTTACCTACAGCTATGTATTATTGAAACATAACCTGTCTAACAATTTCATATATTGCAATAGTAAAACTATCACTTTATCTTTACAATAAATAAATAATATTTATTTTAAATTAAAAAGTCGTGTGAAAAGTTTGACAATTATATATTTATTTTGTTTCATCGATCAATACATTTATTTTTACTTAAAAAACATTTTTACCAACATTCCAATCATATCCTAATGATAAGTCGTTGCCCTTATGTTTATTATAATTAACTCAAAATCAAGTAAAATTTTGTCTAAATAAACAAAACGCCATATTTAAAAAAAAAAGTAAAGGAATCTTTCATATTTATTTTGTAAACTATAATTTCATCAAGTTACACATTCCAAAAAAATGAAAGCAAAAATAAAATGTGAACGGATTGCTTTGAAGAAAACTAGCATAGTTAGATAAAAGAATTGGGCGAGCTCCTTAACATTTGGTCACAGGACTCGATGAGTTAAAATTTAGGCTTTTTAGTTCTCCATGAAGGAATGAAAGAAAAATGAATCAATTACAAAATGGGCAATGGTGATAATATACATATATGGTATGTGAGATGAAGGAACTAGTTACTGATCATTTGGTTAGCCTAGCACAGCAGTCACGCACTAGTGGAAATATATTGTTTAACGTCAGGTTATTTTGGATTTTTAACGTCAGCAACAGAACTGACGTCTATACAGGTGACTTTAATGGGACGTCAATTTTTCACAGGTGCGACATCGATATAGACATCGGTCCGGTTCAATAGCCCGGCGTCTACAAAGACATCCAACAATGCGCTAACCGACGTCTAATCTTACCTTAGACGTCGGTCTGTAAAACTTGGGATGTCTATAAAGTCGTCAAACATTGCATTAACCGACGTCTTTGGGACATCATAGACGTCGGTTTGTACATTAACCGACGTCTATGAAGTGATCGTTGTGTTTTGGTGTGGTTTTTGTCATGTCTTGGGGGTAGCGTAGTAGCACCTCCTTCCTTTGCTAGTTTCTTCGTAAGAAAAAGTTGCGTCTTTTGCACTTCTCATGGCATTTCAACCCAAAGACGAACTTGGGTCGTTGCCTAGGTCCATTCCGACCGTCAATGAAAAAGAATACGGTGAGAATACGGTGTATTCTCACCGTATACACCGTGAGAATACTCTCATCTATCTCTTTCATCAGTTTGATTTACATAGCCTCTCTCACTCAAACCATTATCTTCTCTGAGGCACACATAAAAAACCACTAGTCTTCATTCCAATATGTGAAATATCTTAGTGTATCTTCTTTTAAAACTGCATTTGTAACCAACTTCATAAATGTCTCTTTTAGAAATATTTCTTCGATTCACTTATCAATGCAATTTTTTTTTTCTAAACCTCTCTTTCATCCTATATTACTTAACAAGCTAATTATCTTTTTATCCCCTCCCACTCAACCTCACATATTTTTCTAATGTCCCCCACTACCACAAAGAGTCATGGTTTGAGTCTTTTTCACACTTCCAATACTTTCAATTAAAGAAACTGAACTGGCCTAGTCTTCAGCAGAAAGAAGGCCCAAAACGTGTGGCCCAAACCGTGAGATAAAATATCTCACTCGTGCACTTTCTGAAGAGAGAAGATAGATGAGTGCGAAAGACCTCGAGCGAGCAGCGAAATGGAGATGAAGCACGTGAATCCAGTGGAGGCTCCGGTACGAGAGACGACGACGATGAAGAGCTCCGACGTGGCTGACAGCGGCGACAGATGATCGGAAGAAGAAAAATAAAAATGAAGGACGCGCGTTCTAAGGTATGAAAGTAATATTTGCAAAGTAATGGTGTTGTAATTTTATTATTCTCACTTCTTCACCTATTACAAAGGCTGGAATCCCTTATATAGGGTTCCGGTAACACACAAACAGAAAAACCCCAAAATTTGGAACCCTAAAACTAGATTACTGTTCATATGAACAGTAATCTCAAACAAAATCTAATAAAAGCATAACATAATCATTTAATAGCCTCCCCTCAAGTTGGATGGTGGATATTCACCATTCCAAGCTTGGGAATAATGGATTTAAATCGAGTGCAGTGAGGAAATTTTGTGAAGACATCTGTAAGTTGTTCTTCTGATCGGATAGGGAACAGATGAAGAAACTTGGCCTGTATTTTCTCTCGAACAACATGGCAATCCAACTCTATATGTTTGGTTCGCTTATGGAAACTTTGATTATGAGCTATGTGCCTGACAGAGTTGTTGTCACAATATAAGACGGCTGTAGCTATAGGTTTCACTTCAAGGTCTTGTAGGAGATAGTGTAACCACTGCATCTCACAAACCGTGGCAACTAGACCTCTGTATTCTGCCTCTGTAGAAGATCTTGAGACAGTAGTCTGCTTCTTTGATCTCCAAGAGACAAGAGAACTCCCCAAGAAAATGCAGTAGCCAGTAGTGGACCTCCTTGTATTGGGGCAGGTGGCCTAGTCAAAATCGTTGAAGCCCTTTATCTGTGTACTAGAATTGGAAGTAAAGAAGAGTCCTTCAGTAGGACTTGACTTAACATATCTAAGAATGTGTTGCAAGGCCTGATAATGGTGCTTGGTTGGTTCTTGCATAAACTGACTCAAAAGATTAACTGTAAAACATAAATCCGGTCTAGTGTTAGTAAGATAAAATAACTTCCTTATCAGCCTTCGATAATCACTAGGATTATCCATGTAGTCCTCTGTTTTGTACAGAGAGTTGTTGTTGCTCAAATATGGTGTAGAGCTAGGTTTACTTCCTAGCATCCCTGTTTCCTCAAGAATGTCAAGGGCATACTTCCTTTGACATAAATGTATTCCCCTTTTAGATCTAGCAACCTCAAAACCCAGGAAATACTTGAGTTCTCCCAGATCTTTAATCTAGAATTGCTTGTCCAAAAGAGTCTTTATGAGGTTGATCTCTTTCATGGAATTTCCAGTTATGAGGTTGATCTCTTTAATCTAGAATTGCTTGTCCAAAAGAGTCTTTATGAGGTTGATCTCTTTCATGGAATTTCCAGTTAAAACAATATCATCAACATACACAAGTAGAGCTGTGAATTCTGTAGGAGTCTTCTTGACAAACAAAGAGTGATCCGATTTAGATTGAACATATCCAGAAGAAACCAGGAATGTGGAGAGCTTGTCAAACCACTGTCTGCTGGCCTGTTTCAACCCATACAAGGACTTAGTTAGCTTGCATACTTGTCCTTTAACATCAACATTTAACCTTGGTGGAGGATCCATATACACATCTTCATTCAAGTCTCCATGAAGAAAGGCGTTGTCTACATCTAGTTGATGTAGAAACCAATTTTGAGAAGCAGTAAGGGCAAGCAACATCCTAACAGAAGTAAGTTTGGCAACTGGAGAGAAGGTGTCAAGAAAGTTTATTCCCTCCTGTTGAGTGTAGCCTTAGGCTACCAAACGAGCTTTATACCTTTCAATGGTACCATCGGCCTTATGCTTTACTTTATAGACCCATTTGCACCCAATAGATCTCTTTCCTGGAGGAAGTTGAGTCAAGAACCATGTCCTATTTGTTTGCAGAGCCTGAATTTCCTTTTGCATGGCCTGATTCCACTCAGGGATGTTTTTGGCCTCTTCATAGGAGCTGGGTTCTTTGTTAGCAATTATAGCAAGTGTATACTTTAAGTGTTTATTAGAAAGAGATTTGTAAGACAAAACACTAGTTATAGGGTAGGGAGTATTCAAACTGTTCTTGGCACACAAATGGCTAGATGGGGATTCATCACCTTGCTGAACATAGTTTTTCAGGTATTTAGGAGCCTTTCTAATTCTGTTAGATCTCCTTTGATTGTTTCCTTGTTGTTGTTCTATGAAATTATTGTCTTCGTTCGTAGCATTGTCTTCAGCAGAGCTCCTTTCAGTACCATTATCTTGAGTAGGACTTGGGTTTCCCCCTTCATCATCAACGGGATCCTTTTCATGCCTACAGCTAATCTCATCCAGGAAAAAAACATTGTCCTTTTCGCAGTTATAATTGTTTCTTCCTTCCTGCTTATCTTTATAGGGAAATATATTATCATAGAAAACAACATTTCTACTTATAGTTATTTCTCTGCTATTAATGTCCAGAACTATATATCCTTTTACCCCACTTTTGTATCCTAGGAATATGCCCTTTCTAGTTCTAGGATTAAGTTTGTTTCTGTTACTTTCCAAGGTAGAAGCAAAACATAGGCAACCGAAAACCTTTAAATCAAGATAAGTGGGTGGATTATTATGTAAGAGTTCAAAAGGTTTTCTATCTTTAATAACGGGGGAAGGTAATCTATTAATCAAGAACACAACATGGGAGAATTGGATTGAAAAATAAGGCTACGAGTGACATTTAATATGTGTTGATGTTTCCTTTCCACAACAGAATTTTGCTGTGGGGTTTCAACACAACTCTTTTGATGTTCAATTCCATGAGAATTATAGGTATTGATGCAATTAAATTTCGGACCATTATCAGTCCTAACCACCCTAATGGTTTTATTAAATTGAGTCTTGATTTTTATGATAAAAGCCTTTAGGAGTTCCCTGGTTTGGCCTTTATTATGCATGAGAAAGGCCCAAGTGTGCCTACTATAGTCATTTACAATAGTAAGAAAGTATTTATGTCCATGTATAGAGGGAATAGAGATAGGACCCCAAATATCATAGTGAATCATGTCAAAACAATTAGTAGATAACGAATTACTCTTGGGAAAAGGTAATTTGTGTTGCTTAGCATAATGGCAAATATCACAAGCATTATCTGTAGCAGTTTGAATGTAAGGAAAAGTTTTACACAATTTTTCAACAATTTTGTGTCCAGGATGGCCTAGTCTACAATGCCATAGATTTACATTTTCATTTTCATAAGAGAAAGTACAACTGGTATTCAGATTTCTTCCAAAAGGTTGTAGGTGGTAAAGTCCTTTGCACACACTAGCATATCCAATCATCTTCAATGTAGAATTGTCCTGAATTTCACACATCTTAGAAGAGAAAGTTAGGGTACAGTTTATATCTCTAGTTAGGCTTTGTACAGATATGAGATTAATGGTGAATTCAGGTATGTATAAAACATTAAAAATCATAAAATCTTTAGAGAAATGTATAGTCCCTGCATAATGAGCAGTGACAACAGAACTATTAGGCAGTTTAACAGATATGGGAGTAATCTTATAGAAAGTAGTAAATTGATTCTTGTCATGGGTCACATGACCAGTGGCCCCTTGTATCTATAATCCAAGATAACATACCTTGTGTGTCCTGTGTGCTGCTATTTTGTATTTGGTTGATGTTGTGTGATGAACTATCGGCCTTTTCAAGTAATTGTAGTATTTTCTGCATTTGTTCCTGTGTGAAAGAACTTTGAACCGTGCTTTGCTGAGCAGCCTGAGTTTCAGCAGATGTTGAGCAAACGTTGGTTGAACCCCATTCATTCTGTCCAGTATCATTTTCACTATTGTTATCATTTCTCTTGTGCCATGGTGGAAACCCATGTTTGGAATAACATTCATCTATGGTGTGATTCATTTTGTGGCAGTGAGAACACTGATTCCCATAATTGGGATTTCTTCCTCTCTTTCTTCCTTAACTTCTGGGTGGATTTCCTCGTCCATAACCTCTCCACCCTTGATTATTTTTCCATTGATTATGTTTCTCTGTGGTGCTGGCCAGTATTTTGTTATCACTCTGATTAGAACTCTGTCTTTCTTGTTGTATGATGAGTGAAAACACACAATTAATGTTGGGTAGAGGTTCCATAAGCAATATTTGAGTTTTAACGGTATTATAGGAAACATTCAGGCCCTTCAGAAAGCATATGACATGCTCCATGTCTCTGTATCTGTGTGAAGCCTTAGATAAATCACAACTGCAAGGAATTTTGCAGCTACAACTAGGAATAGGTATGAGAAATTCCAATCATTCCCACAGTATTTTCAAATCAGTGAAATACTGGTTTACGCTTCTTTCACCTTGCTTGATGGAGTGAATTTCTTGTAATAAATCTGAAAATTTGAAGTGGTCTCCTTTAGAAAAACGTTCTTTTAATTCCTCCCAAAGTTCTTGAGCATTCTCGACATATATCACACTCTCTGCTATTTGAGGGGAAAGTGTTTTGATGATCCAAGATAGCACCATCATGTTGCTTCTCTCCCAAGAATCAAAGAGACTATTATTTCTTTGAGGCCTTTTAATTTCTCCATTTATAAATTTCAGTTTATTTTTGGAGAGAAGCACTCTTCTCATGTTTCTACTCCAGGAAGTGTAGTTAGACTCATTGAGGACCTAAGAAATGAGGGAGGTTCCAGGATTCTCTCCTGGATGTAGATAGTAGGGACTAGAGGGATTATTGGTTTCGTCCGTTTTCTCCATGTCAGCAAGAAAGATTGAAAGAAACGAAGAAACGATCAAGAAACAGGGATATGTGCAGCGGAAAACAATGGCAGAACAAGTACTGGACCTGCTCTAGTACCATAAAGAAACTGAACTGGCCCAGTCTTCGGCAGAAAGAAGGCCCAAAACGTGTGGCCCAAACCGTGAGATAAAATATCTCACTCGTGCACTTTCTGAAGACAGAAGATAAATGAGTGCGAAAGACCTCAAGCTAGCAGCGAAATGGAGAAGAAGCACGTGAATCCAGTGGAGGCTCCGGTACGAGAGACGACGGCGATGAAGAGCTCTGACGTGGCTGACAACGGCGACAGATGATCGGAAGAAGAAAAATAAAATTGAAGGACGCGCATTCTAAGGTACGAAAATAATATTTGCAAAATAATGGTGTTGTAATTTTATTATTCTCACTTCTTCACCCATTACAAAGGTTGGAATCCCTTATATAGAGTTTCGGTAACACAAACAAAAAAGCCTCAAAATTTGGAACCCTAAAACTAGATTATTGTTCATAAGAGTAATCTCAAACAAAATCTAATAAAAGCATAACAAAATCATTTAATATCAATTATCATGATTGTGAAATCCTTTTTCATAAACTAAACTCTTGTATCAAGGTACTATTAATCGCAAGATTCAAGAAAGAGGAGTTCAAGAAAATAGGTCTAGTTCAATCTTCTCTGAAGAAAAAGTATTTTAAAAAAGTGACAATTAATTTATTAAGTTTTATTTAGAAATGAGAAAGATATATAGAATCAATATTTGATAGCTTTAATAATTAAAACTACTTTAATAAATTGAAAGAAGTTCTTAGGATTTTATATTATATTAAAATGACATTTTAATGTCAAAACTATTGTCTATTAGTCTAATTGACTAATTCATTGTTATAATCAATTAAAACAACTATAAGACTTAAAGTTATTTTAATCAATTAATAGCCTGTTTTAATAGACTAAAAGAGAGCGACAAGTTTAGTTTTGAGTTTTAAGTTATTTTAATTGATTAATTTGGTACTTTAATTGACTAAAAATGTTTCTTAAACATTTTTCATTAATTTACGAATATTTTAATTGATCAAAACTTGATTTAATTTATTAAAGCACATCCTTAAATCAGAAAGGACTTTGTATCACTTTAAGAATCTTTCTAGCTTAACAATTGATCCAACAATACAAATCAAGTTTACAACAAAAAAAATCTTTACTTTACAAAGTTTTTCTTCACCAATCTTTGACTTGAGATCACCTCCTTTTTTTCTTCATCATGAACAGTCCATATATCTAAATTCTTCAATGTTCAAATATATAATACATGTATATGGAACAGGTTTTATCCCCCAAAAACTAAATTATAAATATTTGAAGTTTAATATAATTAAGGAAAAACCATCCTATATAATTTGTTATATAAAAATATATAAAAAAGACAAATATACGAAGCAATGTTTTATTGAATCTTGCAATAAGATTTTGTTTTATGCAAGTCACATGTCCTAGATAAAAATTCTAGCAAGAAGCCATACAACATAAGATAGAAAAGCATTGAAAACCTTTTCTTAGTCAAAGAAACTATAATTTTTGTAATATAAGGTGCGTGCCAAACTGAGGTTGAGCAGTTATGACTGTAATTGGAGCATGAACATAGGAGGAAGATAGCTCAAAGTTGAAGTTTTGCAGAATGAGAGACAAAGCCATTTTAGCTTCAAGCAAAGCAAAGTTTTGGCCAATGCATATTCGAGGACCCCATCCAAATGGGATAAATGAAACTTTACCATTTGTTGCTTTTGAGATTCCTTCTGAGAATCTTTCTGGTTTGAACTCTTTTGCATCACTTCCCCATAATTCAAAATCATGATGTACCAACACAATTGGAATAGAAGCTAGTGCTCCTGTTGGTAAAGTCATATCTCCAATTGTAGTTTCTTTCCTTATGACTCTTGTAATAGCAGTAGCTGGTGGGTATAATCTTAAAACCTCATACAAAATCATTGTGACCTATGACAATGCCAAAAGAAACTATTATGACTTAACATTAATAACATTCTTTCAAAAGCAAGACATTTAGTTTTAAAAGTTTAAAAACATAGTATCAATGTCTCAACTTTTTTAGTGGATGATAAATTAAACAAAAAGTTGAATGAGGTGTGGTAGTAAGTAAATGATGAATTTTTCAAGAGAGGATCATTGATGAAATACTACACTAATGAAACATAAATTCAACTTACACATAAAATATTTATACTACCTTTAACCCAAAATCTTAAGAAAATGAGTTTTGGGTTTTCATTTTTGTATGGTGCTTAACTTTCTCACTTTCACTAAATGTTAGAATTAGACTCACATTTGGATTTCTCAACAATCTTTGTCAAGTGTAAGTCCCTTCACATTAACACTTCTCCCTCGAGCTTAACCATGAGTATCCTTACTTGTACAATCATTTATCATAATGGGACAAATTTGTCTGATTTTCTGTCAGTAAGACTTTCGTTACATGGACTTGTCTGAGTTGACCATCCAGACAAACTTTCATCTCTAATATCACTATATAGGTTTTTCGATGAAGGATCATCGAGGAGATATAACATCAATAAAATATAAGTCCAAGGATTAATAACACATTCAACCTAAAATCTTAAGATATTGAGTTTTTTAGTCTTTATTCTTATAGTATTCAACTTTCTCACTATATTCAATATGAAATTTAGACTCATATTTAAATTTTTCAACCAGAAACATCAATTAGTTGAATTGAAATGAAAAAAAACAAAAAAAAAATATCAAAATATTAAAGCTTTTATTAATGAGATGAAGTTTCATCAATAAATAATCAATTGAGAATTTTAATTGACTGTTTTTAGTAGGAAATTCTCTCAACTGTGATTTTCATGTCTATGAGTTCAAATTGAAAACATGTATACTCTTAAAATTAAGAACAAATATCTAGTTTTAGACATCCATGAATGTTGTATGCAGGCATATCATTTAGATTTTGATGAGAAAACTCTATCTAGTATAGATTGGTGCAAGAATATGCACTAAAGAAACCGAATGCTAGACTTTTTTATTGGTATAAAAAATATAAATGGATTAGAATACTCCAAATATTCTTTTATAGATATAGTTTATAAAAGAATCATATCGTATTCAAGTTGATAAATAATATTGTATTCAAGTTAAGCTATATCGTTTTAACATAAAGTTTATAATTATTCCAAAATTATATTTTCAACCCAGTGATACTTTATAATGATTTAATCAAGCAAAATAAAATCTAATACTTACAACTTTAAGACGATTTAATCCATCATAGTCTGGTTCTTTTGTACCAAAAATTTCAATGACTTCTTCTCTTGCTAGTGTTTGCCATTTGGGAAATCTACTCAATAACACCATCGTCCAATTTAGTAGCACCGATGTTGTTTCTTGTCCGGCAAAGTAAAATAACTTACACTCATTTATTACATCATTGGTGTTCATTCCAACATCTTTCTTAAGTAATCCAACTTCAATCTCGTTTTGATTGGATTCCAATAGTAACCCTAATAGGTTATCACTGGAAGCTTTGCATCTTTTCATAATACCCTCTTGCTTTTGGATAATTCCACGAAGTACATTTCCAATTTCATAGTCAATCTTCTTCATCCTCTTGTTTAATGTAGTTGGTACAAACCTAATAATTGAAAAAGGAATATGGTGATGTTAACTTCGAATCTTCTTTTGATTTGTCTTTCTTATTCACCTCCTTTTTATGTTATTTATCATAGATGATTTCTATAAATTGCAAGAAATTAGAACAAAACCTTGTGATCTTCATATATTCCTCCCAACTATATTACTAAGTAACATAATAATTGATTAATTGAAACATATGAAAGTAGTCTCAAAGAACAAATATGGGCGACATGAATATGTTGTACCTTAATTATTATCTATAGGGTTGAAATATTGAAGTACTATGATTTTCTTTGTTGAATAAAAAGTTGACAATACGAAAGTGTAATTTAATAATATACCTCCACCCTGGAATATAAATAGATTGAAAGACCTTGGATGTAAGTTGAGCTTGTTCTTTTAGGAGTTTAAATACTATTTTTCCTTCTTCATAGTTACTTCCGAAAGCTGTACGAGAAATCACATCAGCTGTCAAGTTGTTTAAGAATGGCCAGACATCTACCACACATGATCCTGTTTCGCATACTAACATCTTCCATTCCTTCATCATCTGGTTGCAACTATCATACATGGCAGGCAACACAAGCTGCAAAACATTTCAGACATTATAAAACGATGAAGATATCGAGTGAAAAATATTCAATGGAACACTACTCCATGAAAATTAATATCATAGATTTCACGGATAATATGTTAAAACAATTGTCGGGTTTACGGAGAAGGAGGTTCATTGAGAAGAGATACAATATTAACGAGATCTGAGTTCAAAGTATAAGAGAAATTGACATCATTCTCTACCCAAAACTTTAAGGTTATAGGTTAATGGATCTTCAATCTTATATTTTCTCATTTTTATCTAATGTAGAATTTAAACTCACATTTAGAATTATAACAATCTTTCCTTCAAAAGTGAGTCCCTTTCACATTGAAATCGACTAAGGTTAAAACGAATAATGATTTACTTTTGTGCTCGGATTTAGTTTTTTTTTTTTACTAATCTAGACAAATTTCATCCATAAATTACAAAAATAGGTAAATTTTAAAAAAAATTTATGAAAATAAGCAAGTAGTGTAACTTTCATAAGACTTTTGCTCTCACAACGTTGAAAAGTGAAAGTTGTCGGTCTCTTTGACAACTTCAATGTGATTTAATCAATTATAATACATATGTGATTGATTACATTAAGTTAACTTTTAATTTGAATTAAAAGTCATTTTAGTGTAAGACGAATTTCAATTGAATAATATGCAATCTAATTGATTACATTATACTTGTAATTGATTATTAGAGAAGGAGAAATTAGACTTGAAATAAATAGTAACAAAGAAAACTCAGAAAACACAATTATAGGCTTAAAAGACAAACTCGACCAAATTTTAGGAGTTCGGTCATAGTGATGTATTAAGTTGACTGATTTTAAGCTTGACAGAGTTGATGTTAAGCTCGATAGAAAAAATGTTGTGTTTGAGTGGACTACACTGAACTTGATGATATTTTATGGAAATACGAACAAACTGGTACAAGTTTGTTCAATTTCCATAAAATCTAACCGAACTTAGTAAAATTGAACCAAGTTCTATCAAACTTAACATCAATCCAATCGAGCTTAAAATCACATTGGCCGAGTTTAACATCACCTCAGCTTCTAAAATTTGGTTGAATTCGGCTTTTTAGCTCGGAATTGTGTTGTTGGAGTTCTTTCTATTACAATTTATTTCAATTTTGATTTTGACGTTTGACATTAATATAGTATTTTTTTCATTCTCAAATTGGAAGTCGTCGTGCACAAAAATAATTTTAATTCAAATTAGTTTAATGTAATTGATTACATGCATTATAATTGATTACATCAGATTAAAGTTGTTGGAAAAACTAACAATTTTCACTTTTCAAGGGTTTCATAGCAAAATATATCTCAGGGACACAACTTTTTTTATTTAGAATGACTTGTCTATTTTCATTTTTTTAAAATTTTTCTATTTATGTAATTTATGTATAAAATTTCCCTACATCAACAAGAAAAACCTCAGATTTAATTATTAGATTCTCCATATTGAAAGGATTCTCCAGGTTGAAGGAAGACATTTTGCACCATGTTGACATTACATTGCATTATAGTACCTTGGTAAAAGTTTAAAATAGTTTTAGACATTAAGTTATGATTAATTAAAAGTTTAACAAATAATGTCCTACAATATATAGTATATAGAAACTTTATTTTAAAAATGAGTTTTGCAAAATTAAATTAAATTTAAAATTTATTTATGTACATAAAACTAAAAAGAAAATAATATTTAATGAAAGTCATTTTGTGGAAATTATAAAGAAATTCCACAAAGTAACCTAATTTAGGATGATTTCAGTGAATTATCTCTTTACTAATGAAGGTTTTAATGGACTTTTGAAAAGGTTTATATCTACATAAAAACTTACAATATATATTTTTTTCTTTCCCTCAGTATTTTTTCAGTTCTCTCCAAGGTTTTACCTTCGGTAAAACTTCCCCTAAATCTAAACCCTTGTGCTTTCTCCCAAATCAAAATCCTAAACACTCGTTCATTGCAGCCATGAGCTCCTCTGCCTGGTCCCTCTCTGCTGCCACGCCTTCACAACGAGGCGGGTCTGGCCAATGCCACCCTTCTAATCCTTTTCCCATTCTCCGCCCATCCGGATTCTTCGAACTCCTCACCGATGACGGAGTTTAGGTTTCCTAAGTCATCCACTCATGAACCACGATTGTCCTCCTTGTCGTAGTGAATGCATCGCAAAGACGATAACAGTGATAGCGAGGAATAGAAGCTAATCGAGAATGCAGAGAAGGAGTGCATGGATTGCAATTTTTCGTGAATGGGATCTGAATCGGTCGCCGGGACACGGCAACGCTGTTCTTTCTGGTGAGTTTCCTCTCTGTCGCTTATGGATTTGTGGGTGTTGGGTGTTGTCTTCATTTCGTTTTGAATTATTGTTGGAAAGGTTTAACTCTGTTATTTGGATGGTGGCATTATTGTGGCATTGTATGGTACTGATATGATATTGTCATAAATTTGTTTTGTATGGAGAATCTCAGCTTTGCAGGTTCGGAAATGGATAATGAATCCACTACTCATCTTGTTTATCATGCCTACAATCTCACAAAACTTCATATGTATGTGTACATAATACATACCTTTCTTTTCAACCATTCAATGAAAATTATTTGTGCTATTTTACTTTCCAGAGGAAACTAGTAATTATTTGTACTATCTTCTCTATCTTATCTTTGTTGTTACTGTTGTATCGTTGCTTGAGAAATGTGAATATAGTTAATCAGGTACAATGGTTCAGAGAAAATATAGTTTAAGAATACATTAATGATGTCAACCTGTAATTAATTTAAGCATGAGATTCAGTGGTATAGCAGTTATACTTTTCACTGCCTCATGTATAAAGAGAAGAGAGGTTCTTAGCACTACCACTCTTTCTAGTCATCTATATTGATAGAATTATTGACTTCGGCTTTGTTAGTCTAAGAACATCTAATTCACATAGAAAAATAAATGGTGGTTTAAGAATGTGATACACACCAGTTTGCAGGCATTCTATTTCAAAATGGTTTAAGAAGAGTGGTCTAGGGGTTTTCCTGCAGCCTTTAATACTATCCTAGTAAACATTAGGATAGTCTAACGTGGTGAGCAATTCTTGCTTGTTTCTGCAGCTTGCAACCTTGTCTAGATTAGCACTAAATATGGTCCAATGTAATTAGTCTTCCATAGTGATTTCTGCAGCGCTGAATTATCAAGTTTAGCATTAGTATGGTCCATCTGAAGTGAGTATTTTTAGTGGCTATCTCCTGTATTTTGGCATACTTAGAAAATGGTGCATACCTAGAATTCCATGAGGATCTCCATTCTAAACATTCTCCAGATTTGGCTATATATCCATGAGGATGGTTACGTAGATTCTTAGATTCCAAAGACTATAGAACTGAAATAAGAACATCAAGAATGGGAATCATCAACCAAAGATTAAAAGCAATGGAAGCAGGAGAGTCTACAAACAAGGACTTGTTGGACATATTGTTGGAATCAAATTACAGGGAATTTTAAACAAGTAGTGGTGGAGGAATGAGTTTAAGGGAAGTAGTTGATGAAGTGAAGCTTTTTACTTGGCAGGGCAGGAAGCAAATGCAGAGCTATTGGTCTGATGTTAAACTTTTATCTCTGCTATATATTTTGTTTAGGTCATTAACATTAGCTTATATGTTTTTAACTGGTTTGGTAGTTTACGACTGTTGAAAATCCCACATCGACTAAAGATAAGGCCAATTCATAGTATATAAGTGGGTGCAAACCTCATCTTACAAGCTGATTTTGTGGGGTTGAGTTAGGCTTAAAATCCACTTCTAATATGGTATTATAGTCATCGTTAAAGCTTATCCTAGCGATATTTGTTGTTTGTTGAGCATATTGTTCCACGCGTTATCGGGCCGCTATCGGATCATCCATTAATGTCTATTCCCACGCTCGAGATGTATATACCTCGGCGTGAGGAGGTATGTTGGAAGTCCCACATCGACTAGAGATAAGGCCAATTCATAGTATATAAGTGGGTGCAAACCTCACCTTACAAGTCGGTTTTATGAGGTTTAGTTAGGCTTAAAGTCCACTTCTAATATCGACCATGCTAGATCTTTTTAGATTTTTTTGGTTAATCTTGCAATGTTATTTAATTTGCGGAGGGTAAAAAGCTCCGCAAAATGGAAAATAAACCTCTACTAAATATAAGTTTTTTTTTTGTAATGTGGTATCAGAGGCATAGTTTAGAGTTTATCCTAGAAAAGTTTGTTGTATGTTGGGTGTATTGTTGAACCATTCATTAGTGTTTAGTTTCACACAACAGGTGTTTAGTTTCACACAATAGGTGTATATGAGAATATGTTGGAAGTTTCATATGACTATATATAAGGTCAAATCATAATATAATGTATACCTTATAAGTTAATTTTCTAAGATTGAATTAGAGTTAAAATATATCTCGTAACAATTATTTTAATGAGTTGTGAATAATTTTGAATGCACTTGAACCTTTTAATTTAGGGTTTATCAATCTTTTTTAGAATTGTATTCTGCCCGCAAATCTTAAACAGCAGAGAATAGATTACTCCAGGAAGATTAATAACACAGACTACACAGACTTCACAGATCATGAAACAATGAGAAATTTTTAGCAACAAAGTTCAAGAATTGATGTTGAGAAAGAAAAGAAAAACCTTGAGCTTAACGAGATTAAATGCAGGGTTGATGATCTTTCTGTGCTTTGACCATTTGTCTCCCTCAAGATCTACAAGTCCTGTTATCAGTAACTTGGCAAGTGGATTAAGGGTTGGCTTTGGAAAGTCATTTATCATGTTCAGAATCTCCTTTATTGCTTCAGGCTCCATAATATTCACTGCAATCTTAGGCCCATACCAGAAAAACGAATTCTTACCTGCAAAAATTATCAAGTTATTTTCTAAATAATCATCACAATAAATATATATTCAAGTTTAGGTAGAAAACACTGAAAAAGTGACATTTACTAATCATAATATAATTTAGGCGGTAAAAATTTGTCTAACCCTAAAAATTATATACCCAAAGGTATTATTAGAAGGCATACCACATTCTTTGACCAATTGATTTTGAAATGGAACCAGTCGACATGCAACATCATCGTCGATTTGTATGGGTTTAGATTGTGCTTGATGCAGCATCATGCCCATTGCTTTCATATCTCCGAAGAAAAACTTGTATGGGTTTCCCTTTATGCCTTGTCTTCTGAGGAATCTCTCTGCCCTTTTCGGTTCCAACCAAACCCAACTCAGTGCTTTTGTTAAGAATATGATAACAAATGAAATCAAAATTCCAACACACATCATCGCTGCTGTATCAACTTCCATTTCCGATGTAAAGAGTGTCTATTGTTGAAAGTTCAATGTATGCATATTTATATAAACTGAAACAGAGAAGAGTCTCTCGACAAGGTAAACAAATGGCGTGTCATATTTACGCACATGTAAGGACAAGAACAACCTCCAAATACTTAGAAAACGACATACAAATATGCTTAAACACCAAAGACATGTATCGTTGAAATTTATGGGACAACGACCTCTGCCTTCTCTAAACTTTGTTTCTTTTTCTTTCATAAGTAGTTTAGAGAAATGTTTGACGGACAGTTCTTGGTTGTAGATAAGACACGATGAAAATTATATACTTTATAACAGAAATCAAATTACATTGTATAATTTTTACTCATCTGGAGTAAGATGGAAACTCGTGTAATAGGATCATCTATGTCATACAAGCCAAGTCGCTTTTAGATAAAAAAAAATTTTATAAGCAATGGCAAACTTTTAGGCTTTGTTTGTTTGGAGGAGATGATTTGGGGGAGAATAAGTGAATGGATTTGAAGATAAATTTTTTTGTTGTATATTTGAGTGGATTTGAAGGTAAGTGAAAGTGGATTTGAAAGTAAAGTTAGTGAAAATTAGTGTAAAATTTGACTGATATGACAGATAAAAAAAATTGTTTAATTAATAAAAATTGAAAATTATCAAAATGTTTCTAGTTATTAAAGTAATATAAAATAATAATTATTAATGTTATATTTAGTTGTAAAAATATTTATAAAAGAAAAAAATTAACATTAATTATTTAATTATTAAAATTTAAATTTAAGAGCCCATTTAATATTATCAAATTGTTTTTTATTTATTTAAAGATTAAATTAGAAGGTTTCTGAGTTGTTATTAATTTAATCATTAGGCAAAATCTTAATTAGTTTTTAGGGTAATATTAAATGATATTAAAGAATAATAATCAATTACAATAAAAGAATAATAATATTGCATTAATATTAAAGAAATAATAATCAATTAATAATAATACTACATTAATATTTGAAGAACAAAAGAAAGTGTAAAAGAAAGTTTCTTCTTTCTTCCACACGTCCTTTGTAGAAGATTGTTGAGCTTTTGTTTAACTCAAATAAAAGAAAAGGGTGTGTCTTTGGTTCCAAAAGGTTTAGAGGATAAGTCTGAGATTGGATGAACCTCTATAGCTTATTTCTGTTTTTTCCTCAGTCTGTTTCTCATATCTATTACCACCCTTTTTGCATTTCTCCTATTTGTTATAAATCACAATCTTTTCGTCAATTTCCTGGTACGACATGAGTAAAGAGGAGATTTTGAAGATACATCAATCAAGTCCTCACCTTTTTTTTTTTATTTGTTTATTTTTAAGCATTTTAGTTGTGCTGCTTTTCCTTTTCTTTTTTCATCTTGAGAGAGAGTATTTTTCTTATCAAGTGTCTGGTTTTCTTTTGCTTTTACTTCCTCATTTTAATGATTTTTCTTATTTACAACCAAATTTCTCTTTATTCAGTGTTGGCTCTTGGAATTGCTTGTACATGCAGAAATGTGGGTGTTGGTGACAGTGGATATCCTGCAGCTTCATCGAACATGGAAAGAGTATTTAAGCTTAAGCTTAAGCTGGAATTGTATAATATTTAAAAGGTAAATAAGAGATTATACCATCCATCCTTGCAATTGGTCGAAATCTCTCCATTGTGATGACAATCCTCAAATTGCATCATTTCCATCCTCGCAATTGGTCGCATTTCGTGGTTCACAAATACTCATTAACAATGCTATAAGTCCAAGTGAACACAACATTAGGGGCTAGTGTGTCATGTCCTCAAATTTTTTGAAATGTTTAGAATTTATATTTTGAAAATTTTTGAAAATTTTAAATTATACTTAATATATATTAAAAATTAGTGAAAATTAAATTAGATATCTTTTTAATTCTTTTATAAGGCATAACATTTAACATTAATAAATAATAAAGCATAAAAATCAAATATAATAAAAAAAATAAAAATATTATTAAAATATTTTTTATTAAGATATTAAAATATATGATAACAATTATAAACAAGGTTGTTGTTATTATAGAACAAGTTTATGAGAATCCTATAATTTAAAAAATCTCTCATACTCTTTAGTCTAAAGTGACTATGCTCTTATGCAACTATGAATATTGGGGTGCTTAGAGCAACAAAATCCTCTGAACCAAATAAAGATAATGGTGGTGTTGAATGATGGAGAAATGGAGAGGCATAACGTACAACAGTATATATGTCACTTGTGCGGATGAAGTAAAGGAAGGATAAATAGTCAATAATTGACACGAAAATTAGGAAGTTTTGTTAAACTAATACTACATATATAGCGGTGAATCATAGTTGAAATATGCAAATCTCATATGATAGTAGGACTGATAGCAAGCAATATCCTAAAAAACGAAATATGATTAAAATTGTTTGTGTTGTTAAACTTTTCTGAAAGTCTTTTAAATGATAGGGATGTAATGGAAAATATTGAGGTCTGTTAATTATAAAACAAATAGGTATGATTGACGATTAAAATTTTTTGGAAATATTGAAAATATATTGGTAACGATTTTTTTTTTCTGACAGATTGAAATATGTTAGTAATATATAATCATGACGAAATTTTATATTTGTCAGTAATTATCAAAAGAAAAATTGTCAACAATTATTGAAGAAAAAAATTATTGTAAATTATCGTAGAAAAAATTCGTCGATAATCATTGAAAAAAAATTCATTAATAATTATCAAAAGAAAAATTTGTCAGTAATTATTCAAAAAAAAAAAATTCGTCGATAAATATCATTATCTGATTCATCTTCTTCCTCCTTTGTCCTTTTTCTTTCTTTCAGACTTGAAATATTTTCTTCCACTTTCATCCAACACAAAATAGAAAACCCACAAGAAAAAATGAAAAACAAATTTCACAATTAAGGTCTCTGATAAAATTTTGGAAAAAAACATTTAGTTATATAACACAATTTAGGAGGGTTAGAAGTTGGGAAAAATGGTTAGAATTGGTAAAAGGGGGTTGAGTTGCTTAATTCTGCAGAATTCGTACTGCAGAATTATGCAGACTTGTTGAGCGAATGGATTCGCACAGCGAGTGGTCCAGGTGAGTTGCTCTCTGTCTAAGCCATTCACACAGCAAGAATGTGCATTGTGCGAATGCTTGTGGGATTTGTTATCTGTCTGAGCAATTCGCATAGCGAGAAGGTGTGTTGTGTGAATGATTACGGGGTTTTCTTTCTGTCTGATGATTTGTACAACGAATCATTTTGCTGAGCGCCTGATGGTGGCCTAGGGTCATTGCCAAATTTATTCGAATAGCGACAGGGTGCACTTTGTGAGTTCTTTGGGGGCATGGGTGTTATGCGAGAGGTTGAGGTCTGGTGCCACTGAGAGTTTATTCACACAGCGAGGATGAGTCGTTGTGCGAGAAACATCTAGAATCACTCAGCGAGGGTGTGTACTGAGCGACTGTGCCTGGTTATCATGATTTCATTTCTTCTTTGTTTCTTGATTGTGAACTACTGAATTTGACTTGGTTGTAGTTGATGTATGATATTGAACGAGTGTTATGTAAGTATCAAATAGAACAATTAATTTGAATCAATATTTCAAGACATACAACACATATTCATGACTCAAACAACATATTAGACATGTTGGAAAAGATGAAACAACAAGGAATTCACAAGAACATAAATGGGTAAAAAATGGGACCCTTATCTCTTGAAGACTTCCAAGATAGTGACAATTTCTCTGATACCAAATGATGGAGATTGCTTTGAGGATGCTTATTCAACATAAGATGATCTTCCAATTGGGTTGATGAAGCTTCTTCAAAGGATGAACTCCATATGACCAATGATAGTAGTATAAGCAAAATAGAAATGAAGAGATGAAGACGTTGATGTAGTGTGGTCTTCGTAGATGTACCTCTAGGAGGTTAGGCCAACCATGAAGGAGAATGTGTGAAGAAATCTAGAAGAAGATAATTTCATAAGGTGAGAACTCAAGAAGAGAAGTCTTGCAATTTTAGGAAAAAACCTTTACATTTAATCATGTTCTAAGGATTACAAAAGGGTGTCTCTCTTTTTTATAGGTGAAGGAGAAGGCTAGAGTACATGAAATACTTAAGAGCCTTTCCATCATTAAATAAAGAGTCTCATATTAAATGAGGAGCCTAAGCATTAAATGAAGAGCTTAAGCATTAAATGAGGAACTTAAACATTAAATGTGAGGAGCCTTATGCTTTGTAACTAACTTAGTCAAAGCATTTAATGCAAAGGCTCCTTGCAACTAACTCCTTCCAAAACCCATTTCTAACCCATTTCTAACTCTTAAAGCCATCAAACCTTCTAAACAAAGCTAAACAAAGTGTCTTGGCCAAATACAAGGCATAAAAATGATTTATATTACGTATTTACAAAAAGTGTTTTAAGATAAAGAAGACCAAAATGTGATCCTTCACAAGAGTAGAATCCTTTAAGCTCCATCTTCTTTCACCATGACTCTTTATGAGAGGTTCAATGTCTTCTAAGGCTTAAGGGAAAGTAAGAACAAGCTTAAAAGTCATTATTCTTCTTCCAATCTCCTAGGCTTAGCTTAAATTGATGCTCCCTTCATGGATCTCCCTTTAGTTCTCAAAACAGATTCCATCACGTCTTGTTCATGGTGGGTCTAGTAGTGGTTTATGTCGCTATGTTGTCAAAGGAGTTGTATCCTCTGCTAGCTAAGCTTCGTGGTCGAGCTTTATCTGCTAGTGATTACTCTGGAATGGTTATTGTACTCTACCCTTTTCTTATGCTCGGACATGGGAAGCCCGAGTTTCTTTTATGCTTGATCTCGTGTTTTGAGTTATCTGTTTCAACTCGACATCTCTTCTATTTTGGTTGTGTTTTATAATACTTGTTGTGCATTGTCTGTTAAAGTATGAATGTGTTGTTGTGTTTGTTTAATTATAATTTTAAGTATTTCTATTATATCTTATCATAGGAAAACATAAGAAGAAGATATTGTAGGTACCATTTCAATTATGATAATTGTTTTTGGTGGGAAAAGTGAGATTTTATAAATTTTAATATTTAGGAAAAATATACAAAATGTGGTTAACTATAAATACAGGTCAAAGGTATGAGGTTGGTGATTCACATTTACTACACATTTACTACTGTCCAAACTTATTGTGTGGACTATACATTAACTTGAGCGTCGGAGAACCTTTGACAGGTACCTGACCGATCGATTTTGAGAAGAATGAGACTTAGAAGGGTGACCGGACGACGATTGAAGAGAACTTGGGAGAACAATGAAGGAAAAACCGAACGACCGAGAAGACAAAGAGGTGTTGATAGTGACTCAACCTTACAACCGAAACAGTAGGTGTTGTTGGTTGTGTTGTTTTGTTTTGTTGCGAAGCTGTGTGGTTGGTTGTTGTGATGTTTGAACATGAATGTGATGCTTGTTAATGGTTGAATGCATGTGAAGATAAGATAGGTTGTTGTTAGGTCGTCTCACCATACCTAGTAAATCCAAAGATGACTCTTTCAGTCGTGTCATGCGAGAAAGGGGTCCTCTTCAGCTGTGCGATGCAGGAATATGATGGCTCAAACTTATCGATTTTGATGAACAAGTGGTATGGTAGGGTACGGGGAATAGACCATGGGTGTTTGTGGTAACTTGTTTTTGTGTGGTGTGAATGTGGTTGACTTTATGGATTGGGGATGAACATTTGAATAGTGTGGATGGATGTGATTATTATGTATTATCTTGTATCATTTTATGTTAGTTCATCCTTGCATTTTATGGTTGTGATTTTCACTTGTGATGATCATTTTTATACGGGAGTAGATGATGTTACAAATGAGGCTGGTGTTGTATAGAGTGAGGATACACATGGGAAAATAGTATGAAAAAGTTTTTAAATGTTTTGAGAAAGTAAAAGATTGTATGTTTAGATTGTTTTTTAACATTATAGGTTGTAATTGAATTAATTGTTTTTTTCCACATAGTTTCAATTATTTTCACAATAATGAAATAAAGTTCTCAATTTTTCACTATTTCATGAAGGTTTCAGAATTTGATTTTTCTTAACTTAATTAATTACACGTGGCATCCTAAAATGGGGTGTTACATTGAGCGTACCCTATACGGTATGAACTTTAAAAAGGAGTATGTAGGCAAGGAGATCATCTACAAAGATCTGTGTGCATACATAAAGATTCTTCAATACGTTTACTCTAAGACGTTTCCGCACAAGAACAACGCCAGAGACCACGTTACTGAGTTGAGTAGATTTGTTATCCACCACATAATGACTTGGCTGCCATTCAACTTGCCACATCTCATCTTTGTCCATTTCATCCAGTCAATTAGGAACCTAGATGACAAGGTGATCAACTACTATTAGTCTTCCTTGGTGTACAGGTTGCTTGTTAAGCAAAAGGTATTTGAGCATCTGCTATCACTAAATGTTTTTGCTTTAGTAAGGAGTGATATATTGTTGAGTGGTGCTTCACGAGGCCAAAAGGGCAGAAAGACATTTAGAGATAATAAGACATTCCTAAAATATTTCCTCAAAGCCTTTAGATCCGGAAGATTATACAAGCTACTCATGAACGAAAGCATTGACACCCTACAACGTAGACCTGAGTCTGACCAACCTACCTAAAAGGGTTATAAAGTCTATCTAAAGTCAACTCTATATCCAACGGTCATTTCTCAATAGGGTTATATAAAGAAGATTCACATATGAGAAGATGTTGTTGAAGTTATTAAAAATGGTTGAAAAGAAAAAGAGAAGAGAAGATAAGAGAGAGAGAGAGAGCATATACAAGAAAGATCATTGAATATTTACTCTATTGCTCTTTAAGCTCATCGTTTAAAGCTCTTCAAACCAAGAGAAAAAACTTCACAAGTTCACAAGTTTCATTGTTTTGCACTTATCCTCTCTAAGAGTTACTCAAATCTGTACTTGAATCAAGCACTGATTATGTTTATATATTTTGAAGAGAGTCAAAACACTTGTATTGTTTACCATACTTAAAGAGAGTTCCACCTCTAAACAACATTTTATTGAAAACACAAACGTCTATTAGTTATTGTAGACTCCCTATGATAATTATTAAGCATTAATTTACAAAATAATTTTAAAAAACTATTCAACCTCCCTTACAAAATAATTTAAAAAAACGATTCAATTTGCTTAACCGAAAATATCATAAAATCAATTTTAAATTTTTTATTCAAACCCACTTTAACAAAGGATAATGATACTTAGACAACATTTTTTTGACAACATTTAGACATCATCTACAAAAAAAATGTTGTCTAAATATCATTATCTTTTAATAAATATAGTTTTTGAAAAATTCAAAATTAACAACACAATCCAGAGTTTAATCAAGCATCATCCTTCTTTCATTTCAATTAAACCTTGACCATTAAACTTATTCACATCAAACTCAAGATAATGTAGGGGAACTTACAAGAATTAGCTGTACTAATCAAAATCATATTTAAAACTCATTTTAACAACAATCTATAACCCAAAACTTAAATGACAATTCATTTCAAAGGAAGATCTTGCATGGAAACCAAAATCTTGTAACTAATTTACCTTCATATTCAAGTCATTTATCTTAGCTTTATGAAAAATATAAATATATATTTCCTTGTAATTTCTTATTAAAAAAAATTTATAACTTAAATGCAAACTTACTCCGAGTCTATAAACCTAAAGTAAAGCGTTAAATTTTAATGTAAGTTTAACTAAGTTAAAATAATCATTTTTCACAACTAACTCTACAGAAATTGATGACAAATTGTTAAAAAGAAAAAGAGAGAATATAATCTTTAAAGAATAGAATCTTTAAAGTAAATAGAAACTTAATCAATTATATGAAAAAAGAAAGAGAAAAAATATATTTAAATGAAAGAAAAAAAAAAGTAGGAAAAGAAAAATAGAAATGAGAGTAAAAATTGAGGTATGTCAAATAAGAAATCCCATACTTTCATTATATTGATTTATACAATGGTTAAATTATTAATAAAATTTATCTTTTTCAATAGGATGAAAAAATTTAATAAATATTATAAAAGTAAAAGGTTATGAAAAAAGAGTTAAAAACAACCATTTTTAAAAGAGCATTACTTAAAGTAGTGTCTAAAAATATTTAATTGAAATTACCGATAAGAGATGTTATAAACTTAATAAAAAAAATGTTTATCAAACACCAATTATAATTGAAACATTTCTTTTCAATTAGTAAAGATTAAAAAGCTAAATATCTTACTAAATAATGCAAACTAATTATAAAACGCTACACTTGGTTTAATTTTAAAAAATTTAATACCTTTCAAAATTTATTTTAAGGTGGGCCAAGTGATAAGACTGGCAATAAAGAGCCCTAATACTTGAGGAACACGAACGTTGAACAGTCATCCTTGCTTAAACTTCCAAAATTGGTCTCAACATACATTTTTTATGCGAATTTTGGTTCTTTTTTCTCAAAATATACACTTCTATTTCACCAATCATGCAATAAAAATAAAGAAAAATGGGTGGAATAATTTCATAATGTAATAAAAGAGAAAATTTTATCCAATTTTCCAAACTGACAGAGTAATTATTTGGATTAAAAGATTTAAAAAAATAGTGATAATTTGGACAAATAAAGAAGAAACTAAAATATCATCAGAATTAGACCAGTGAAAATGGATGATCCGGCTTGACTTGACCCGTCTATTACGGGGTTGGTCACTTAATGAGTCAACTTAATTCGGTTTACTTATTAGTGAACGGAAAAAATTCGAATCCAGCTCGATCCATGACAGATTGGTAGATAAAACGGGGTGACTCACTGACTCATTTAATTATAAATTTTTTTAAAATAAAAAAATATAATTTTTTTAATTCAAATATAAATAAACGTCACTCTAAACTAATATTAAACTCCAAAAACAATTCAAAATAAATAAAAAAGTATCATACAGTCAAGTGTAATCCAAAAACATGTACAAAAAGCAAACAAATAAGTTTTTAATATTGAGAATTTTTGTATCCCCTGTACGTTTATAATATTAGAGTCTTGAATAGATAAATCTATATTATTTTTCTCTCTTGAAACATCTTCTTTATCACCATCTACAATATAATAAAAAAATGCTAACTAATAATATTGAAATACAAAATAATTAAATTAAATTAGGTGGATTGGTGAGACAACCCGGCTCACAGTGAGTCAAGTTGAAAACTAGCTCGCATAAAAAAAATACATTTTTTTCAAACCTAATCCGACTCAAACCCATAGTGAACCGGATTGACCTACAGATTACAATCCATTTTGACAGCACTAATCAAAATCATGCTCAAATATATGATTAAAATCTTTCCAAATATAAACTTATTTTATTTTGTTTTATTATTGTGATTATTAGTTGCAAGTTGATTTATTTATGATATTAATGCATTTTTCTCAGTTTAGGAACAAATTTCTTTTCAGAAACATCTATAAACATTTGTTTGACGAAAATGAGTAAAGTAATATTGATGTGTGCACGCAACCCATTCAAGAGGAAAAGAAAAGTACTGTAATAATTATGAAGAAAGAAATTTATTTTCTAATGTTTTCGGAACAAAATATTATATATATATATATATATATATATATATATATATATATTTGTAATTATATTAATTATTATAATACAAAATATTTTCTAACAAATGTACGGCCGTGGTATAGGTCAATAAAAATGATCGTATGAATCTACCCAAATTAAATATGAGATCATCTTTCGGGTTTTCAATATAACGCATAATTTAAAAGAAACGGATGCTTTATATTGTAAAACATTTTATAATTTTATGAAATATTTTTTGTGTTTGAATTAAATAGTAATTTTATCTCGAAATTCAACAAATTTAACTGAATTAATTATTTTTTATTAGTTTACACGATTATGGGAAAACTGTTTTATACTAAATGTTGTTAATATTAGCACAATTTAGTGAATTACTCAATAATAAGTAGCTTAATATTAATAAGAATCAATATAATACACTTTTAGAAATGCTTCTCTCGAAAAAAGGTTAATTGTGAATCAAGTTAATAAACGGATCAAGTTATTAAGTGAATGAGATTACATGTTGTATTTAGCTTTTTATACTTTGTTTTATATTCTACTTAGGTTTTCGGTGAGTTGTATGCTCTTCTTAGCTCAAAGACGAGTTGTATTATGATATTTATATCTTCATGTTCTTCGACGTTTAATTTATGTTTAGATTTTTCAAGTAAGTCCATAAGTAGATACTCGTAAGTCCATAATCAAATACTTACTAGATATTTGAAGTATTTTCTACGTAGATTCATGGTTGAACACTCATATTGAGATTTATTGACTAGTCACATGTTTTGACACTCATGCTTAAATTTATCGAGTAGTTACACATTTTAACATTCATGTTCAAATTTACCGAGTAGTCACATATTCAAACATTGAGCACGAATTTACCGAGTAGTCGCATATTCAAACACTGGACTCAGATTTATCGAGTAGTTGCAAGTTTGAACACTACGCTCATATTTATTGAGTAGTTGCATATTCAGACACTAGGCTCAAATTTACGGAGTTGTCGCATATTCAGACATTGGGCTCAAATTTACTGAGTAGTCACTCATTCATACACTAGGCTCGGATTTATTGAGTAGTTGTATATTCAGACATTAGGCTCGGATTTATTGAGTAGTCGCATAATCAGACACTAGGCTCGGATTTACCAAGTAGTTGCATATTCAGACACTATTCATGTACTTATGAAACATAAAGTGTAACAACCAAAATAAACGAAAGAAACTAGAAACTAGAATAGACAAAATACACACCTACAAAAACCCATGCTATTTCTTTTTATGCTTTTTGTCACTCTAAAAACTCTTCATTGTCGCTCCATCTATGATCATATCACTTATCAAGCCCCTATGAATTAATTTTTTTTTTCCAGTATTGAATGAAAGACAACTTAATGGCACCCATTCACCACTCAAATCTAGTTAGACCTTGCATCTCATCGTTCAAACCTTTTTGTCGCTACACTCCTCGAGGCTAGGGGGGCTATTATACCTGCAGGGTTATTACTAAAGATACAAATTTTATTTACAATTGCTATGTGGTATAAGACAACTACCCAATACCTATTGTCAGTATCATGTTTCATAAGTCAATTGATGACCAGCTACATTTATTTTATTTAAGTTCTTCACATGCCTTCAAGTCATGAGAAGTTGGGGGCTGGTGTATTCCTACTACAAGTCAGTCTCTTCCTACCCAGCCACAATCGTACCTGATATAAGTTGGCCTCTTGTTGCCCGACCACAAGTCGACCTCTTCCCACTTGGCCACATGTTGGCCTAATCGTACCATGGCCTCAAGCTAGTCTGGTCCTACCTAGCCACAAGTCGATATGTTCCTATCCAACCAAAAGTTGACATGTTCATATACAGTCACAAGTCGAACTATTCTTACCTGATCACAAGATGGCTTGTTAATACTCAGTCATAAACTAGTCTGTCATACTCTATTGGTGTGTTATTCTTTAACTTAGCATAATATGCATCAAAGGTAGACCACTAAGCCTACCTTGACCCAAATAGGTGCACCGCAAATGTTATAATTACTCAATAAATAGTACTGAGGTAAATAATTTACATTCATTATTACAACATTAATTGTTATCTGATGCACCTTGGGTATGTTAGAGTGTTTTTTGTAGACACACCAATATCCAGTAGTGCAAAAATGTTGTTTAACGTTACCCCTTAGACGTCGGTTAAGAGTAAGCACGACGTATATTGATGACCGATGGCATTTTCGTAAATAAGTTGGACATATCGACGTCAGTTAAAAGGTGCCCCGACGTCTATAATATTTTAGACGTCGGGGCCCCTCTAACTGACGTCTATATGTCTGACAGGTGGGTGAAAAGTCATTTCTTTCAGTCATATAGACGTCAGTTAGGAGGGGCCCCGAAGTCTAAAATATTATAGTCTTTGTTATTGGGGAACCGACATCTAAACCCTAAACCTAGAAATTTAAAAAGTCACTTTTTGACTCCATTTAAACGTCGGATCCTGCCACTCCGACTTCTAGAGCCCTTTAGACGTCTGTTATTTGGGCAACCGACATCTAAACCCTAAACCCAGAAATTTAAAAAGTCACTTTTTGACTCCATTTAGACATCTGATCCCGCCACTCCGACTTCTAAAGCCTTTTAGACGTCTGTTGTGGGGGGAACCGACGTCTGTAGACGTCTGTTATGGGAGGAACCGACTTCTAAATGTCTGCATTAAAGCACTGCGAACGCGAGACAACAGTTACGCGCACTCATTGTTCATCATCGTCCTCGCATTTTCTCTTCACGAGCTACGTTTTTCAGGTTCGTTTTCTCACTTTTGCACTGTTTAAAATTAATTTTACTCCAATTACATTACTATTTGATGAATTATCTTTCATTTCAACCAATTAAAATGTGTTTTCGTTGAGTTTTGTCCAGTTTTGCTCGTGTCCTTGGGCAGCGTTCTTGGACGGCGATTTCTTGCGTTTTGCACTCCTCTAATTCCCTCCACTACATTATTAAAACCATCTAATACAAAAAAAACGTACAATCCATTCTCTTCAACTAAAATATAAAGTTGTAAACTCGAATCACCATAAGCCAGGAGCAACTCGAGAGGCCTCAAGCAGAGAAAGATCCTATCAAATACGGCGACATTTTAGACATCTGACCTATGGAGTCTGACGTCTATATAGACGTCTGACCTATATAGTCCGATGTCTACATAGACGTCGGTCATATACTGACCGATGTGTAATTAACGTCACCCGAATAGACGTCGGTTCCATATGTGACGTTGAAATCTCAAAATAATTGACGTTAAACAGTGTTTTTCCACTAATGAACTATCCATAGAGGACAAGTATTGAGAAAAGAAAATAAAAATACTTGATTCATGAAAGATTGAGGAAATGTGTGAAACTTATCTTACTCGGATCCGGAAATACACTTAGTATGTACAATAACAGTTCCATATATTATGGTAGCATCTTACTATTAAAAACACAAGAATAAATACGGGATTTAATTGCTATTATAATATGTATTATATTTATTATTTTCCATAATTTCGAACCAATTACAATATTACACTATAAACGCGATTAATTTGGGAAGCAAACATTTACGTATTTTTTTGACTTTTCGATATTCTATTAGTTTAATGAGGGGATAGGTGAGGGAAGTGGGATTTTAAATAGAGTTGAATTTGGCGAATCAATTTATTTAATTTGTTAAGGATAGGTTTGAATTGGTGTGACTAAACTTTGTAACGTGCATAATTTGCATTTCCAAGAGAATACGTAACGTGCATAATTTTCATTTCTAAGAGAATAGGGTTGACTTATTTTGTTGAGTATTTTATTTTAGAACTTTCATTTTATATTTTTTTTCTTCATATAATCGAAAAGATATTTAAAGTTTTCTATTTGAGATTTAAAACATATGTATCATTAACTCTTTAGCATAATAATTTATGGATTATTATGACATTTATAAATTTGAATATGATTGTTAAAATGAATTCATTTAGTTTCTTGGAAGAGGCTTATCTTATCTTAACTTATTTTATAAATAAAATGGTTAGATTAGTTCAATTAATATGTTAACATTTCAGTAATCCACAATTCATAAAATAAGATATAAAATAAGATATTATAAGATTGATAAAATAAAACATATTGTCTCATAATATATATAGTATTAATACATTTATCTAAAATAAAGAATTGTAATAATAAAATATATCTAAAACAACTAAGGAAAACTATTAGACGAAAAGAAAGAATACTCCGCAATATCATTATTTTTTACCAGAGATGTTTCAATACCTATTCCTCATGTACTCACACCAATAAAGTAATCATTGCAAAAGAAACAAACATAACACAAGAAACACAAAAATAAACAACAAGTTAAGTTTGTGTACGAAAAAATTATTCTAAGTACATAATATCAAACATAAGATAAACATGGACTAAATACAATAAATCAAACATATACACACAAATAGTTAACACTAGACTCAATTATCTGGATACAAACATTGATGTCAAATCTCGGGGGATCGTCCACTTGAGGTGGCCTCTACTACTCTACAAAGTCATTGCCACTGGTTTCACCCTAACATACACAAGGTTAGTCCACCTTTACCCCCTAAACAATCCCCTCTTACATAAGAAACCACAACCATTCCTTCAACACCTATACAACCACCCACTCAACCTAAAGCTGAAACCACCTAACAAGCCTCCATTTCTCAACAATTTATTCCCAAACCAAAACATACCATCGACATCAAATCCTATTACTTCGTTGATCACAAACCTAAACCTTACAAACTTTTCACTTATCCTTTGATAAACCTCCCACAAAACGTTGCTTACACACGCCAAGAACCAGTACCAAAAGACTTCCATACAAACCTCTTTGTCTTTCCACCTCTCATTATGACACCTAAAAATTCATATATGCCCAAACATACCTTATATGGCCAACTACCAACACCAACCTTCCCAAGATTACCTAAACTCTTCCACCCAACGCCATCATCCCTCTACCTCCACCTACTTACACCAAAGAAACCTATTCAAACCTCAACCTTCTACCTGGACTATACAACCCTCCTTTAAGATCAATGCAACCTTATCGTTCCAACAACAACCAACCAAATGATCGACCACCCAAATGAGGCCTATTCCAGTAAGTGGAAGAACACCTTATGTCTTAACATATTCCCTCACTCTCACCTCCTCACCTATCTGATGACAATAAGTCTGAAGAATTTTGACTAACTCTTCATAGATGTCTTAAGGATATTTAATCCCTACCTTTCATTAGATACTTCGATAGTGATGTTATCTTTTACTTGTGGATGTCTAAGTTCCAACCCATCTCAATTGCACATCTAAGGCTTCTGATGCCTCTTGAGTTTCATAGGATGTTATCTTTGTTGATGTTTCACCAAGTACTAGAATGTCTAAACCTTAAGGGTCACATATTCTTGATGCCATATGGTATAGCCCCTTGTCTAACACCAATCGATATAAGGTCATTGAAGATGGCGAAGATAGAACCAATCAGAGAAGCTCGTTCTACACCTATAACACCTGTGTTGGCTAATCCTAAGAAGACCTGGGTCGTTGATCCCTCCAAGAAGTTCAATGAGTTTGATGCTTACCTGTTTTGGTAACAAATTATCTTCAGCCAGACAAACACGTCTAAACCAGACCACGCCAACTCTAGCCATCACTCCGTAGACAAGTTTAGAGAAGGGATTATACACCCTAGAAATAGTGTTTTAGAACCTTGCATACTTCATCACTTTGATGATTCTTATGTCACCTTTCTAGTAGATCCAAATGCTCAGGGAAGACAGCTCTTACAAGTGTTGCCTTTCGATGATCATCTTCATATGATGTTTTTCATCCAATAACCCTTTTATGTAGATGACATTGTCCATGAAATACAACTCTTCCTCATTGTCTCCTCGCTTTAACGCGTCATTCAAGAAGAAGAAGCTCAGTTTGCCAAGGATGTTGATCCAATAGATGTTGTTATCATTGAAGATACTTTTGATGAAGAAGTCAATCCTTTGTTGGACAGTCAAATAGGTGAGAACCTAGACAAGCCACTAAGCCCCATCACCCAACCACCAAGCCCTCCCAAACCTCAAAGGTTGACCCCTCCACCAAACACCCAACTAGTCATCCATAACCCTCAACCTTATAAGCGTTAAATGCTTAAGGATTATAAAAAAGCGTCTAATCGCGATTTCGTCTAATAAAAATTTAAATCATCTAGGATACATGTAACCAATGTTAAACGCTTAAAGTTACTCAAAACAGACAACTCTAAACGATAGAACTTCTATCATGCCTAAACACTTAGGATCGTCTAATGCTTTACATGTATGTTATAGTACTTTTTTTTTGTTGTGTTATGCTCTCTTTTTCTGTGCAGATTATCAACTTTATTCAAAACCTTGCTCAGAATCAAAACGACGTTAAGAGATAAGAGGATATTAAAGGGATGTCTCATACATGCTTTCTGCCTACTCTTTTCATACGCTTAACACATTTTTTGTGCCACGAAACAACATAGCTTTTAACTTTACCTTAAAAGGCTACATGTCTAGAAGAAAGTCAAAATCTCTGAGTAGCGGATCTTTTTTCGAAAATGTCTAAATAAAGAAGTTTGCATGAAGAGAAGAGGAGAACTTTTGATATCAAGTTTATTCTCATTGCTTATCTCTAAGTTATTTCTTTTAAGATTCATCTTTGGAAAGCTCTTGTACAAGTTTTCAGAAGTTCATTATATTGTTTTCATATCCTCTCTATGAGAGTAATATTTTGTTTTGTAATCTTTCAAAAACACTTTGTTGTTTTAGATTCATAAATGAATTCAAACGCTTGTATGTTTACCTTAGTGAAGTTAAACGTTCTAGTTAGTTGGACTAGGGTTGAAACCAAGAGTGGTTAAACTCATCTAACCCGTTGGTTAGTTTATAAACCAGGAGTTGTTAAATTTGTGTTTAGTGGAATCCCTTAAAGGATTTTAAGGGAGAAATGGAAGTAGCTCAGTTTGGAGCGAACTAGTATAAAAACAAAATGCACTTTACTTCTTTTGTTTTTAAAAGTTTTCCATTCAACACACTTTATAAAACCTAAGTGTTTAACTACTGATGTAAAATATCTAACCCCTGCAAAGTAATATTAAACAATGTTTGCGAAAGGTTTTAAAACGTTATTCAACTCCCCTCCCCTTTTTCGTGTCTTTTCGTGTTTCAAATTTTTAATAAATGATATTCAAATATTTTATTATTTAATAAAGTTAAGTATAAATAGAATTCAGTTAAAACGAGTTTCATTTTATATAAATTTCTATTTTTCTAAAATAATTCTCTCTAGACTTTTTTTGTCTTCTCTTTAAGAACTGGCTTTATTATTCACCTCTTTCAAGATTCAATCTCACCTTAGAACTGTTGGGATATGGGGAACACAACCAACAAATAAGCTTTGCAAATAAAGTAAGTTCATTTTCTGCTATATTCTTGAGTTAAGATTTTATCTGATTGTGTCTAACCTTTGTAGGGTTGCATGCGATCTTTGTTCTCTTTGAATCTTTTCTCTTTTGTAGGCATGGGGATGTGTTTAGATAACTAATCTAAGTTTTCTTTGTATAGTTAGATAATTTTTGAGATATAGAGTTTATGAGCATCTATGAGTTAGATGTTATTTATATCAGATAAGAGAAGTTATTTTTTATTGTTGATTTAATCATGTGTGATGTGTGAATTGTGATTTATGAAGTTAGAAATTAGTATATAAACTAACTTGGTATATTGTTTGATTGGATATTGTATTGATTGGTAAATTTCGTGAGTTGAATTTATGATTTATGAAATTGATTTTGCTATAATAAGATATTTAATTTGCTCTATCAGAGGCTTAGTTTTAAACTATAAGATGGTATTTTGCAAAAGAAAAGATGGAATCATTTGACACGTAGATTAGATAACATAATACAAGAATATGCTTTCTAGTATAGCGTTTGGCAGCATTGTAATACCATTGAGCGCTAGTTTGAAATTAAAAATTAGTGAGCTTTATCGGTGATAGCGTTCGACACCACCCTAAAAATGGATGAATTATATGTGAAAAAAGAAGACATATGGAATGTGTGAATGTTGTATATACTTTGAAGTGGTTGTATTTTTACTTTAGTTTGATATGAATTATATGGAATGAGATGGTAGTGATTCCTAGGGTGGGAATACTACTATGTTTGATGATGTGTGGAGTGTATATTGACATTAGAATTGAAGTGAGACTATCTTCATAAATAAATATTAGACTCATGTTGAGGAAGATATTTAAGGTGAGTGTTGAAAGAGATCCTAATTTGTAGATTTGGTAAAGAGGGTCAAATATCATAGATGTGAGATTTACCATGTCATAATGTTTGGTAAAGAATGAGGCCCTGTCATGATATAGCTATAATCCATGAGAGGTAGGAGTGAGTATGACAAACGTAGGGTTTGAAATTGTACTCAATATAAGTCTTTCAAAGGTTGTGTCATATATGTATGTTGTGTATGAAAGTGTCATAAGGGCTTTTGTAATTGTGATTTTGCTTCGAATTTAATTATTGAATGTTACGTATAGATTGGCAATAAGATTTATGATTTACAAAACTTAATATTTTAAAATATATAGTAAGTAAAATTTAAATTACTCAAATATCTTATGTGTTTGTGTACAAATATAGCATAAATAAAGATAAAAGAGTTATGTATTAGTCTAATCTTTCACTTCTTTTGAAATGTTGTTTAAGAAATCTTTTTACACAAATGATTGTACATTATCAAATTAACTATATCTATACTTGTGTGCTTCATTAAAATTATGTAGTAACATTTTGATAGTAGTTGTTGGCTTTTTTTTTTTTGTTACACTTAATAATTGTGATGAATTAATTAATAATCTTTATTTTGAAAAATTTATAAATCACATTTTCAAAATATAAAAATGTTTTTAGAAAAAAGTAATTTCTCACAATTTCAAATGCGTGATATCAAATTCTTAAAAGTTGGAATATAATCTAATAATTCATGGATAAAGAAACACTTTAATCATGCATCTTAAATCAATAAACTTCAATTTCAAGTAAAATTCATTTTTAATATGTAATGTATAAATTGTCATATTGTTCACTTAAAAAGATGAATTTTTTCATAACTTTCCATTTTATAATTATGGTTATATACTTAAATGTGATGCATGTAATTATTAGTTGTGTTCGCAATAAAATTTATTTAATAGTGGAAATAATTGAAAGTTGAATTATGTTATATTAAACTATATGTAAATTTTTATGAAATCTATCTAGTTTAAAATACTTACATTCTTTTTTTTACACGTTATACTTTCTTTATAACTATTAAACAATAAAGCTAATAATAGAGAAAGAAAAGAAGAAGTAGAGAGCATAAGAAATAATGAAGACTAATTTTTGTATATTAGAAAAGTCCTATTTATAAATACAAAGTGTAAATAAAAAAGGATACAAATCAAATAGTTAATACAAATATTTAAATTTCATAAAGAGTAATCAATCATATGAATAATATAACAAATTAATCAATCATATAACTATAGAAAATCAATGAACAATCATTAATTCATATTACTCTCTCCTGATGTTTAAATTTATTGATCATAGAATGTGTCTAGCTAAAACCTTACTAGAAAAAACTTTTTGGGATAAAAACATAATTAAAAAAAAAAGAGTACAACATTCTTTATTGTAAGAGACCAAAAAACCAAAGACATGCAAGATTACCCAGTGAGATTGTAGGAAACATGTCAATACATTAATTCAGATACATCTTAATTGTTGTAAGAATAGGATTAAAATTATATTGTCATCCTTTTCAACTTTTAGATGAATTTCATTATGTTTCACAATGTGTCAACTTAAAAGAATAAAGAAAAATAATTTTATCAAAGAACATTAACAAGTTAAAATAATGTAAGGAGAGAACATGTGTAATGTGAAAAAAGCATTTCACTCACACCGTAAATCACATAATGACTCTTGGAAAGAAATTTGAGAAAGCGTCTCACATGAAAATTATAAAGTATCTCAACCATACATGACAATGGAAAGTTCAACTATTATTTTTAATTTGATGTGAAGCATTATGGCATATTATTAAGTGTTGTTTTAGTTAGAACTATATAGATAACTTGTCATTTAAATCTTAGGTATAATTTTATTCATTTTTACTCTTTATAACATATTAAATGTTTGGTGTATTTCCTTGTTAAGTAAATTAATTAACAAATGACTTAATGGGTTTAATGGAACATATGTTATCTTATGTAAATTCATGTTGAGAGAGAATCAAAATAGTACTAAAATGAATAACTTACTTCAATAGGAAGACTTAGTTGAAATCCAATCTGAAATATTTTATCTCAATTACACCATGTTCTTGTTTCAATTATTGATTTTCTCCTTCAATTATTTCTTTCACAATTAGTACTAAATATTTAATTACTTTATTCTCCTTTTACTTGTCATTAAATTATTGTCCTTAAAAAAACAAATGTACTTTTTGTAGATTTGATATTATTACTTGATAATAATTATGCACTTTCAGTTTTCACATATCCAAATATAAGGATTTATCATAATTGAACATAGAAAAGTTATTCAAATGCTTAGAAAACATGAATTAGAACTCAGAAGAAGAAAAAAAAATGACAAGAAAAATAAATATTTAAATTAATCTAATCGTGAAGAATGTGAGTTCAACTTTTGTTTGATGGTGTGAAGAAAGTGTTAGTAACGTAAGTGAATATAGTTCTAAATCTCATTCAAAGTATAAAAAAGTATAAAAATTTGTTAATGAAATTATTGATAACCTAGGTTTAGAGGTGATGAGAAACATAACTTTTAAATTAAAATCTCTTTTGATCAAGTAATGAAATACAAAACTTAAAAGGAAAAGGCTTTTTCAAATAAGAAAATTAGTTAGAAATAACATGAGTGACGAACAAAGCAATGACTAGGGGTGGGCAAACTGTCATATAGTATACTGCACTATTAAAATCTATAAATAATTATAAACTATTTTAACAAAACTGCATTGAACTAAAAAATAGTTTAAAATAACTGAACTGAAACTATTTTTTAGTTCACATACTGCAGTATAATTCAATTTGCATCAAAAACACTCTTTTTCATGTTTCCCTTTCACGTTCAGTAATGGAAACAACTCACAAAACTGTTTAATCTAATGATTCATCAAATCAAATTACCCACTGTGTTCTTTCAATCTTCTCAATTCTCTTTCCGCCACATGTCAATACTCTATTTAATGTGTCGGCGGCGTTTGCGCCACTGTGGCGCCATGATTTGAAGGGTTGCGACAATATATCCTTTGGAGAGATGGAAAAAACGCGCTAAGGCACACTGTGGACAGTGAAGCAACGCCACGGTGGGTAATTTGATTTGTGGTTAAATAGCTAATTGCGCCACAGTGGCAAATGGCTAACGTGCTCGGAAACTTTGAGAGAAGTTTGTGGTAAGAAGCTAAAGGTGTCAGAGATGGACGACAACGGGATGGAAGAGGGCAACGGGCTTTGGCAAAATCTGTGTGAGGCACAGTGATAAAGAGAGAGATTCTAATGGAGAAAGGATTGTTAACTAGTTAACTAGTTAACTGTACTAAAATTATTAAGTTTTAGTTTTTTTAATCTGAACTATAAAATAATTTAATTGGTTTTAGTAAAAACGGTTTAATTTTTTTTAAGTAAATAAAGATACAGCTAACTAGAGTTCAAGTTCAGTTTGATGAACTATGTCCACCCCTAACAATGACTTACATTCTTATTGTAACCAATTACATAGAAGTTTTGTCCTTGAAGGGGAAAATAATTTATAATGGTGTAATCAACACAAATTAATCAATTAATGTTATTTCTTGGTGAAAAGGAAAACTCACTCGAGTAATAATAACAATTCAAATTAATCATTCTCAATAAGTAAGATTAGTATATGATGTTCATATTGTAAGATATGGATTCATACAAAGTTTGAAGTTTGGAAAGTTAGGTGAAATTAAAAAAATAAAAAGGGGGAATATAATTATTAGATGACCCTTATTCTAGTTGATTATTTACATTATCATCAAAATATCATGATGAGATAAGTAATTGTTGACTTAGTTGATATTCATGTTCTTCTTTTTGTTATGAACAACCATCTTAGTTATTCGATGACCAATATATTGTATATATGTTGATTTGAAGAAGATTTGAGTTGGAATTATTCTAGATAAAAAAGAATGACTTTTTATCTATAACTAAACTATGTGAAGTTAAAAATAGATCTATTACTCTAACTGTGTTTATGGCAAATAATATTACTATTTATGTTGAACTGCGGAATAACTTCTATAAATATTTATGAATGTTTATCTAATTTATAATATTTGTACGTTTAGTGTAATCTAATTATACCATCATTTATATCTATTAATTGCCATAATATTTCTTAAAAGTTATTTACTTTTATTACTAAAATGAAATCTCATTTTAAATTAATTAAAAAATTTACTTAAAATAAAACAAATTGACATCACAAAGCTTCTCCATAATGTAAAATGAAAGTAAGAGAAAAACGGGTGTTAAAAGATAATTTTCATGTTTAGAATGATATTTGATCAAATGCTTACATTATTTATACTGTGACTTTGCATACAATTTTTCAAGTTTGCAGTTAATTTTTAGAAACATCTAAATTTTTCCAAATTTAAACATAATTTATTATCTGAAGAAATTTTTAGTTTCTCCCAAATATAAAATCGATGTTATTTAAACTTCTATGGAAGGTCTTGTACACTTAGACAATGAAAATACTAATAAGTAGAAATATTATTAATGACTTTACAAAAGGAAACTGCTAATATGTAAAAACAAAATACTAACAATATCTTAAAATATTAATAACATTGTCAACTTATAAAAAGTCATCATTAATATAACTTTAAAATAACTACTATAAAAAGTTAGCAAACTTATTATATATAATATTCTATTAGTGTATAATTGTGAAGATATACATGAAATCACATAATCTATTTTTTTTTTCTACTTTTACGTCTACTGAGAATATGTATTTTTTTTACAAATAAGCAAATAATTAATTAACAATTAACTTATTTTATTTAAATCAATATTATCATAATCTTAAAGTTTTATTTTAAAGTATCCATGAAAGTAAATAATTTAAGTAGTGATTACATTTAGCATATCTTATTAAATATAATTATTAAATTATGAATAATATTAATATTATCCATAACTTAAAAAAAAGATTTTTGAAATTAATAAATATTTTATGTATTTTATTTAAATTACGAATAGTATATGATTTAATATCTCTTGTTTTGTTCATTATAATTTTTAATTTAGCTATTTAAGATAATGACTTGATATTGATTATCTAGTATCAAATATTGGATAATCTATAATTAATAAAACGATTTTTAGATATTTTATGATGGATCAACTAATTGGATATCAAATATTGAGTACACTAAAGGTTGTGCATATTTTTGATAACAATGTGGATTAGGTAACGCTAACCAGTATCTCCTCATGTTTGTTTAAAATATTAGGTCAGTCACAAAACTTAGTAAAAAACGAGTCTAATCTCATAAGTAAGTTGGTCATTAAGTCTTTCGACTAGTAGGTTCACAATTGTAAGCTTATTCAAATGGAACTCAGTCAATTATATATATCTATAAATATTATTTTAATCGTAATTTGATTTCATTTTTATATTTAATTTAAATTTTATTAGAATCGTTGACTAAGTAATAAAGAATTCGTGAAAGTAGAAGACAATTTTGCATAATACATTGGAAAAACACATATCTAATATATAAAATTCACAAATTTAAAATATATAAAATAATTAAAAATAAATGTGTATCTATAACTTTATCATAGGAATTTTTTTTTATCAGACTATTTTACCTTTCACCTACTCTTAAAATCATTATTATTTTATCCTTTCGCGGCTTTTGAAACTACGCACTCCTTCAATTAAACCCTATATTTTATTTTCTTTTAGAAAAACCTCTATAATATTTTCTGCATTTATTAAACTTTTTTGTTTTTCAAACTCTCACAATAAATTAAATATATTAAATTGCTGGAAGGTAAAATTATTAAAAACCCTAAATTTAATATATTAAACACTACTGTAGTTATTTTTCATAATAGTTTTTAAATATATTTTTAATTCTTCGAATTTGAGATAGGATTATCCTATCCAATAATTTTAAATTCTTTAAGTCACTTAAATTTTAAAAATATGTTTGAATATCTTTATATATTTTTTAAAATTATCATCTGTATTAATAATTTGATAATAAAAAAACTACTTGAGAACGTAAAAATAAACTAAATTAAATTATTACACAAAATAAAGTCTAGTTATGCTTGTAACATTCTTACTTTTGAATAATTACATTATTTTATTTAAAAGTTAGAAAATTATCGTTTTAGTTTTTGTGATTGAATTTATATCATAAAAAATGTTTTATATTCTATGTAGATAAAGTTTAAACATTGAAAAATACATTATGAATAAATAAAATAAAGATAATAATAAAAGGGAAACAAATAAAATATATTTATTAAAAAGTGTTAACTAATTAAAAATCTATTAATTATTATATCAATATAAATATATAATTAATATATATAAAACAAGGGTTTTAGAGATAAGAAGATGATCATTCAGAACCCAATGGGGACCATTTTGATATTCAGGAAAGAATATTAAGTCACACCCAAGAAAAATAAGAAAGTAAGTGAAATAAAATTAAAATTAGATTCTTTTAACTCAGAATTTCACAAAAACGGTCACGAGAAAACTTAATTTTTCTGTCAAATTCATATATCTTTAGTATATTAAAAAGGATGAATTAGCTAATATTCGATAAATTCCACATTCGTTTTTAAGAACTAATATTTAATTTCCACTAATATTAATATTGTATTTAATTTTTATTATATGAATAATTATTTTTTATATTTAATTAAAATATAAAACAAATTCAAAAGATTTTACCATTCCTTCCTTCTTTGAATACATTCGTATTTAAATTTCATGAGTACATTTCTTCTAAGAAAAATATGATAACATCATCAAACATCATCCTTTTATTAGTTTTCTAATTCATAACTAGAATATGTGCATATAATATTAATTGATTGAGATCAAATAAGTGCTTGTTGCAACAACTTCTCATAAAAAGCCCTTGTTAAATGGACAAATAATAATATATGCATGTAAAACATAATTTTTATCATTATATTTTCCTTCCTTTTTCTCACCATTTCCTTTTTGTTAATTTCTTCTTTTATCTTTTTTTTTATATTTTTTCTTGAATTTCATCTTTTTGTCAATTTTTTTTCTTGAATTTTTTTCTCATAGTTCCTTCTCTTGAACTTCTTTCTGACTCATTTTCTTGAATTTCTCTCTTTCTCAACTAATTTCTTTTAGATCTTGTTCACTTGAATGAATTTGAGGGAGAATAATTGAGAGGATAAATCCTAAACTAATTCTTACAAACTTTACTTTCAAATTCACTCTCATTTACTTCCAAATTCACTCAAATAAATAACAAAAAAAAATTACCTTCAAATCCATTCAAACTCTCCCTCAAATTCATTCAAGTGAATAAGACCTTAATTTTTTCTCTCAACTTATTTTCTTTAATTTATCTATCTTTCCACACATTTTCTGTCTTTTCTTTAATTTCTTTCTTTTTCTTCTTCTCCATCTCTCTTCCATCACAATTCAATTTCAATATTCATCAAACATTTTTTCCATTTATGTATCTTTGCTCTTTACTTTTCTTCCATTTGTTCTCCTCAAAATTCTCTTATAATTTCCTCTCCATTTTTAAAATAAACTCATTAGCAAACAATTTATGATAAGCATGAGTTAAGGGGTACTTTGAGCATGTATATTTTCTATAAGTCTAAAAATACAAATATAAATTGAAAGCATATGAATATATAAACAAACCTCACTGAATATCAAGAGCCGAAACAATGAAAAACCATAGGAGTGTTCTAATTTTCAATTTGGAAAAGGATATTAACATTACACTCAAAAAAATATGAAAAGGTAAGTGATAAATCATAAATATGGTTGTCACCCTACTAAGATTTTTATAAAACAATACTCCATAAAACTCTCACAAAGAAAACTCAATTTTTTTATCAAAATTCATGCATATCTCATATTTCATCTCAATATTTTACAAAGTCTATACTTTTTTCGAAAATAAATTAGGCATGACCTGCAAATTTTATATTAATTCTCAATAACTAATATTTAATACATACTAATGTTATATTTAATCCTCATTAATGATTATTTTTATATTTAATTAAAAAATAAAAATTACAAAAAAAAAGTCAAAGACTTCTTAAAATCATTTCATAAACAAAATTAAAAAATAAAAGAAAAAAGAGACAATGATTAACTCATGAAAGTAATCATGACTTTAAAAGAATTAAAATAAAATAAAACTTGATCTATAATGAATGAAGTGGAAGAGAAGCTGAAATAAATGTAGGATCGGGAATTTGAAGTAAGGAATTTTAAACAAAATTAATTATCTCAAAATATTTCTAATGTGTCATCATAATCAAGGTAAGGAGAATGAGGTTAAACTTTTCTACTTCTTGTATTAATACTAATAAACTTATATGTGTTTTATTAAATTTTTATTTATTTTGAATTATATATTGTTTTATTACTTTCATTTAATTTATTTTTAATTATTATTCAATTTATTTTATTTTTATGTATGTAAATTTAAGTTCAATGTATTAGTCTTATTTTTTTATTTTTTTATTTTATTTATCTTCAATTACATATTGATATGATTATTTATTTTAATTAATTTTGTATTAACTCAATTTATTGATTTCATTTAATTCATTTTCAGTTATAATCTGGGTTACTTATGATTATATTATTTAATTTATATCTAATGTATTAGTCTTCTATATTAATTTATATTTTTTTATTATATTTATTTATTACATTTTGACCCATATTTAATTATTTATTTAAAGTTCTTCCTTTAAGTCTTATTTTTTTTATGTTTTATTATTTTAAACATTATTATTTTATAATTCAAATATATATAAATATGTGGGTTTGCTAACTTGTGTACGCCTTTTTTTTCAGTTGGTACATTTTATCAATGTGTGTCGGGTTTTAGTAGACAAAAATACCCTAATATATCATAGATTTTAAGTTTTAAGGTTAAGGGTATTTTAATAATTTTCATTCTCAAAACTAAAAAAAAAAAAAGAAACCCCCAAATCCTTCCTCCCTCATTCATCTCAACCCTTTCTCTTTTATCTCTCTCAGTCCAACATTTTCTCTATCATCCCTATACTAGTCTCAACTGAAAAAACACTCGCTGTTAAACAATTTGCTTTTGTAAAGAGTTGAGTCATTGACATATTCGCCTTTAGATAAATGTTCATTCAAGATCTCTTCAATTTCATCATCTTCACTAACCTCTTTAATTTCATCATCTGCGGATGTTGAATCATCATCTCTAAAAAAAACTTCCAGGCCAATTATCAATTCCTTCAAATGTCATTATACTTGTGAAAATTAGATAAAATTAGATAAGACAAAAATTATATAATGAAAACTCATCAAAATCATTTTTTATAAGAAATTGTTTAACAACGAGTGTTTCTGATTTTTTTTAGTTGGGGCTACAACAACGATGACAGAGAAAATGTTGGAGTGAGAGAAATAAAAGAGAAAGGGTTGAGAGGAATACGGGAGGTGAGCAAGGGTTTGAGGGTTTTTTATTTTAATTTTGAAAATGAAAATTATTAAAATACCCTTAATCTTAAAACTTAGAATTCATGATATATTAATGTATTTTTGTCTACTAAAATCCGGTACACATTGCTAAAATGTACCAACTAAAAAACACGTATATACAAGTTAGCAAACCCCATATAAGTTATCTATAAGCTTTACTATTGTTTTTATAGTTTTTATAGGTTTAAATAACGTATAGATTATTGGTTAGGGAAAACTTGACATTTTGTGATCGTTGAAATTGTCTTAAAGTTTATCATATGTTGTAGTAATTAAGGTATCAGGGATTATTCCTATAGGATCAAATTTTCAAACAAAATAAATTTTTATTTTATTATAAAAAAAAATTATTGACGGATGAAATTTGTTAATAAATACAAAAAATCTGTTGATAATGTAAGTTTCTCGATGAATTTTTGACAGACTTAAATTTATCGATAATATCCTTATCGGAATAATTATTGACGAATAATGATTGTAAGTAATTACTAACAAATAAAGATTATCGATAATTATTGATATTTGTTAATTACCGACGACATTATCTGTCGGTAATGATGTGATCCAATGTGTTACATTACCGATAGAATAATCCTTTGATAATTCCATCAATAAAATGAGTAACAAATTCAAGTGCAGTGAGCATCATTTCCTACCCACCACAACAAACTTGGACATAATCAGATGGAATGACAATCAAATCCAGACAATCCAAACAATTCAAACAATATAGTGATAATCAAATTCATATCATTAAAAACATAATTATAGTTTCATTAATAAAAATATAGAAGTCTTAAAGTAAATACACATAAACTAACAAAAGTGCTATTAATTAGCATAGTCATCAGAATCATTTTATTCTTCTTCATCCTATTATTGCTGGGAGGTGGCTGGATTAGGGTGGGTTGGACTAGGGTGGGCTGGATTGGAGAGCATCATTGTTGGGACGATGTTGGGCTAAATTGAGGTTGTTATACCATAGGTTGTGCTTCCGGAGGCAAAAATCTCATGACTAGATTTTAGAGACTCACAAATTATTGTCTCAAATCATCATAAGCCCGGTCACAAGCTTGTAGTTGTTGCCTCAGAACATCATAAGCCTAATCACCACTACCGAATGTAGATGGTTGGTGCTTTAATGTACCTTTTCCAACAATGTAATTGCCAACAAGTTGTCCTATCCCATATAGTCGTCCTTTATTTTTTCCACTGACGACATCCACCCAATACTATGTCCTAATGATGTCATTGTCATCAGTATTTTCTTGTAATGCATCATCAAGACATGATCCTTGCTTCGATCTGACCTATGAGAGTCTAGTTGAAAATTCTTCCCATTAAAGAATATGCAAAGTGTTAGTAGAAGGAAGAAGTTTAAAAGAAACAAAATAGTACAAGTTTGAGGTTTGTAAAAGAGTTTGCTTACATGTGTCCTCCGAGACCTATCATCAAAAATTGGCCAAATCCCTTTCAAAGATGAGTTTGTTGAAACATCTCATCAATATGCATAGTCCGTCCCAACTCTTGTGTCGATAACAAAATAAAAAGTTATATATATATATATATATATATAATTTTAAAATACATCATTGTTATAGTTATTGAAGTCTAAAAGAATTCCATTTATGAGAAATGAAATTAAATGACATGTTAAATAAATACATATTCAATATGAAAAGAATAGTCATATTGATATACACGTATACATATACGATGAAAATGCAGGAGTTAGATGGTCTAAAGGCAAGGCTTGCAGATTATTTTGATGTGATATCAGATATAAGCTCAAGAGGTCTTGTAATAATTATGTTGAATGGTCTAGGTAGCAACAATCAACCACTTTTTGTTGCCAAAGACATGAAATCCTTTTACTTTTAAGAGTACCATGATGATGTCACTTTAGAAAAAAAGTAAAACCAAGTCTTTTATTTTCCATTTTATCAATTACTAATATGTCAATGTTAATATATATTAACAAATAAGAGAATTAAATTCAAAAAACCAATAGAAGGTGAGAAAGAAAGTAACATGATAAGGTTTGAAATAAATTGATGCACATGAATATGTCTCCTTACATGGATGTTATACTATCAGACATATGCATAAGGACCTCCATTGCACCTACTTTTATGTATGCACACAATTTCAATTCCTCAATGAATTTGTTGAAATTTTGAGATATAGGTTCTTATGATACTCTCTTCCTTTACCTTTTCTCCAAAGTCTCTCAAAGGTTTAACAAAGGAAACAAAGACTATGAAGCAATTAAAAACCAAAAACACAAGAAACCCCAAACCTAGCTACTAGACCACAAAACAACTAAAGAAGTAATATTGTGCCCTCCAATTGGCCAACCGAAGAAAAGCAAACACACTAGCTTTATATACACCATCATATACCAACTTAAAAAGACAGCATAACCCTGTTAAATTGCTACCATAAACTAAAAATGTAAATAAAAGTACCAATCACTTGGGGCTTTATTTGAGAGAGAAGCTTAATAGAAGACTCTTCATGCTTCATGCTATAATGCCTGTCTTGAAAAATGCAACTACCTGAACTCTTCACTCAACCAAGACCTTTATCAACCAACAATCACAAAATCAGCATACCACTAAAACCAACTAGCAGACACAAGACCAGATGAAATTGACGTTGCACAACATATGAACAATTTGGGGAAACATGTCATCTATGAGCTCATTCAAAAAATATAATAATAACCTATGCAACTCTCAATAATTTTTCCAGTAATACAAAACAAGAAAGTAAAGCTTAATTTTAACACCCTATGACATCAAATTTCACAACCAAATACTCATGGCTATCATTGAATAGATTTAACTCCCTATTACGAAGATTACAGGCTTAATTTTTATAATTCATTCCATAAACATAGAACATACCTTGATGACAAGGCCTCTCGACGACGACAACGACAATAAATGCAGTAGGGACCGTCGACCAACATCCCTCACACGCACCACTAACCTCAGACCAAGATCCCTTAAACACAACATGACTCTTGGACCAACACCCCTCAACATAACATCCATTCTCACGTCACAACAATGGCCTTCTCACGACAACGTTAACCTAGTAAACTGTCTCGTATCACAACTATGAATGGAAGAAGGAGTGAAGCAGCAAATATCATCTTCGTTGAGTGAAAAAGCATAGGAGTGCATCTTTCTTCGAAAGCAGCGAGGAACCTCTTTTTTCGAAAGTTAATTTGAGGGAGGAAAATCCCCAGATTTTAACCTGATTTCATCGAAAAACATACAGACGGACTAATTAGTCGGTAAATTATGTTACCAATTCCTTACTAACATGCATATCTGCTGATAAATCAAACATAAATGTTTGTCAATAAATTCATTTTACCGACAAAACTTTGCCGATTAATGAAAAAGAAAAGTTTATCAATAATTTCGTTAGTAATTAAAATTTACCGACAAATATGAGATTGTTGGTAAAATGCGTTTTTTCTTTAGTGTTTATTATAAAGTTTATCTATTATCTTCTTTTTCTTATAATTTTGTCATCAATATTAATACAATTAATTGATAAAGATAATCCTTTCAACTTGGTTAAACTTCTACTAAAATTTTGTTATATTTAACTACCTTTAGGTCTCTAGATTTTCAAAAGTTTTACTTTTAAATTTGGAAGTTAGTTTGAAAAAAAATATATTTTAAGTAAGATAAACTATTTATGTTTTTTTTAATAAAACCTCGAGATAGATGATCTTAATATGATCGTGGTCACAATATCTTATTTTGTATGCATAGCCATCTATTGTTTGAACATATTTTAAATGTTTGAGTTTGAGATGATATTTTTGTTGTTATTAGTTAGGTGTTATATTACTACATTTAAGACAAATTAGTTCAAGTTATGATTATTTGGAGCAAAATATTCAATGTTAGTTTATAAGCTTGATGAGAATTGAAATATACACAATGAATATGTTAAATTGATAGGAAGGAAGGATGATATTTGAACAAATTATAGTTTGTATTAATAAATTTTTTAATTGTTCAAAAATTTATGTTTTTAAATGCCCTTGAATAAAATCTTCACAAAATAGAATTTGATTATATTACATTAGACTAATTTTATGATATTTTTGTTCAAGTGGATGATTTTCTTTGAAAGAAAACATAGAGCAAGAAACTAAGCTTGAATTTTGGCCTTAAGCAAATGATTTGTCACTGATGTATGATTTTTTTCATTCAAGTAAATGATTTCTCACCCAAATGAAAATAACACTACAATTCATCATTGTTTTTTTTTGTCTTAGTTTTGCTTAAAAGAAGGATTTTTCATTTAAGCAAAGAACATTTTGCTCAAACAAAAATAACACTACAACTCAACCTTTTATTTTGCCAAAATTTTACATAAAGGATTTTTTATTTTTTTTACTTAAGCTAACATTTTTTCTTCTCCTTGTCTCTTTAATGAATTTGAATGTTTATTATAAAATATAAAATGAATATTAGTATGCATATATAGTTATTTTTTAAGTTGATTTAAATGAATTATATGATACGAGAATTGTAACACTTCTAAAAATTTGGAGTCACAAATTTAGAATGATATGTGAATTATGGTTTAATTTGGGTATTAAATATTGACATATATGGTGTAACAAAGACCTTTTTGTTTTAGTTGTGGTTTAAATTACATAAATTACCACATCAATTGGTAAGAGACTAAAAAGAGCGCTTAAACGTAGTTAGATATTTTAACTTAGATTATAATGAATTTACTATAATAAATTATTCTTAATTTTGTTTATAAATATAATGACTGATTTAGATTAGATGTTAGTATCGAGTTATATATAATTAATATGAATTTTCTAATAGCTTGATATTCCATCACTTGAATATCCTGTTATATATACTTAATACAATATACTTAATCTTGATGTTTGATTGATATTGAATTTTTTTATAGATTGTTAATTTAATTATTTTCTTTACATATATATTTTTTATGTTAAAAATTTATTTGATTAACTTATCTTTATATGTGTAATAATATGTTATAACTATATTATATATATGAGATATAAATGTAAATAAAAAATAACATAAATGAAAATATTTTATGTATATTTTTATGTATATTTTTTACATGTTTAAACTCTATTTTAATTTATATTATATACTTTCTTTTTATGATGGTCTTACAAAACAATATTATAATAATTACATGTGATATAAAATTAAATGCACATCATTAATAAAATTTAACTCACTAATAAAACTAAGAAACTAAATTAATTAATGTCATAAATAATATATTTATTAACATATTTACTTTATGATAAAATATTAATGAAAACGTTTATATTACTTTAATTTTTAAAGATAAATTCAAATTAAAATATTCAAGATAGCAATAAAAAGATAAAAAAAATATTCATATGCTTAATTAGTGTAGAAGTCAACTAGGGATCAGTCTGTCTAATTTTGGCCCGTTTCAAAATTGACTTACAAAAAGTGAGTCAATCTCTTTTGCACCCGCAAAAGAAATGTGGGTTAATTTCTCTACTTAGCTCCACATAATTTTTGGCTTGTGGGTCTGCGAATCAGTTTGAGAACATAAGAATTTTAATAAATTTATTTTTATTTAATTAAATTAATAGAAATAATAATTTATGTAAAGTTATTATTTCTTAAAATAAATAATATTCATAATTTTATAATTTATAATTTTTAAATATAAGTTTATTGAAAAATAAAAATGATTTTGAAATGGACTAAAATAAAGAAAGAAAACGTAAATGATGAAACTACTTTTGAATGGACTTGATCCGAATGAACAATCTATTTTTGGATGGAGTGAAGAACAAAACAAATGAAAAATTACTAAGAAGAAACACAGATGATGTGTTTAATGAAAAGTTAATCAAATGTTAATCTAAAACATATTTTATACCTTAAAAACTTTAGCATAATTTAATTAAAAATTATATTAATTTACTTTTAAAATTTAGAAATTAAACTGTATCAAAATTTAAACCAAACAAATTTTTAAGTTTTCATAATAAAACATATTTAATTCTTCATTCGTAATTTCCTATTATTTTACTACAATATTACAATATTTAAAATAAGGAATTTTCAATTTCCAAGCCTTTTTATTCATGCAGAGGGAACGTTCATCTGTGAATTTCCATTCCTACCCCTCCCGCCCTCGAACGCAACACGTAAAACATTGGTACTCCAAGGGCATAAAAACAGCCTCAAAATTACCGAAAGCGACACAACACTCTGCGGCCTTTTAAATTCCCAATGCCCAGAGAGTGTTGTCATCTCCCAACATATCAACCCTTGTCCCTGTTCGTCATCACACACACTTTCTCTCTCTAGATTTCGCTCTCTCTCTCTCTGGATTTTTTTTTCTCTCACATTACAGCTATCGTATTTCTGTCTCTGCCATTGCGATAGGGACGCTGAAAAAAAAGATGCATATATAAAATAAATAAAACACACAACACAACAGCCTATAAACCCAGCGACGAGGTTTTCTAAGGGACGAAAAATAAACCAGAGAGTCTCAGAGGACGAAAACAAGGGAATCAATCACACAACACAATAACAAGAACGGGTCTTTGAAGAGATTGGACCAAAGGGTCAAGTGGGCCATTTTCGGTTTTTTCTACCATTCATTCATTTTCCTTGTTCAGGTTAGCTGAGGAAACTTCATAAGAAACTTCACTAAGACATTAAACGTCTTTTTTTTTCTTTTTTTTTTTGATTTTGTTTATTCGCTATTGGCTGTTTCTGTTTCCATTTTTGTTTCCGTTTCCATTTTTTCTCTTTATATTGATGAGGGGAGAGAAGTTTAATTCAAAAACATAAACTTTTGGTGCTACCCGTTTGAAGGGAAAATGTAAAGTCTCTGTTTGTACTACTATCTTTTTAACGCGTTTTTGTTGCAAACACGTTTTGGTGATCATTTTGTTGACTTTGGGCACTTTATATTAACTTGGTTGTAAGTTTTCATTTTTTTTTTGCCTTTGGGTGGTTTTGTTTTTAACCTTTGAGGAAATAAAATAAACTGTTGTTCTTACTCTTGGTGGCTTTTGTTTAGGAAGGGCGATTGATTTTGCAGGTGTTTGAAGTTTTCGCTTGGACAAACATCATATCTTTGAGTTGTTCTGTTCTGTCTCTGTTTTCGTGAGATTTACGTTTTACCATGAGAAGTTAACACATACTACTTCTCCCCTTGTTTCTCGGAAGATTTTGTAAGGTACAGTGAAAAGAAATCCCTTGGCTTGTCAAATCAATGGTTAAGCCGTTAATGTTTGATTTTGTTATGATTTTTTTTCTCTAGTTTTATCATTCACTCTAATCTTTTTGGGTTTTGACTTGCTTAGTGTTTATCTAGGTATAGCATCCATCAATAATAAAAAGCATTTGTTGTTGTGGCCATTAGTGGGAAACATAAAAGTTGTGATTTTGATTGCCAGAAGGCATGGATATGCTTTGTTTTGGCGCTTTTATTTGATGTTTATGGCTGTTGATGTCATGATTAATACCTAGGTTTCTAGCATCTATAACGGATTTTGTTTGTTGTGGACTGTTGGAAGAGAGTTTGGTATTTTTTGGATGAAATAAGGAATTGGGTTAATATTTTTTAAGGCCCCATGGTCTAGTGTTGTGCTTTCTTAAGGTAACATGTCCTGTGTCTGGTGGATTTTGAAAGCACAAAGAATCTAATCTTGTATTGTTTTGACTTTTCTAATACCAGTCATGTGAATGTTAATGCCTGTGTAGTGGATGTTGAAATGACAGAATTGGAGGTAAGGAGTCAATGGCTGTAAGAAAATGGTCTTGTTATGTGGTTTTTTACCTTTCAGATACAGTTTTTATTCTGTGATTTTTGTCTGGGGAAGGAACAAGAGTCTGTTTGTTTTTCCATCGGACACCAATGATATGTGAGTGATTTCAACGTCCCTTTGAAGCTTTGGATCGAAAACTAAGAGCGTTAAAATTTTTGGAAGATGAGTGAGGCTTTGAAGTACAGTCATTTCATCAGTTTCTGTATTTGTGTTGAATTAATTACTTTTGTTTGTTCTATTTACTATGATATTTATGAACTACAATTAGTAGATTATTAGTTACATTTGAGAAGGTTTAAAGGGTCCTTCTAGGCATAGTGAGAAGTGGGGATAGGTATCTCTTTTACCATGTAGTGATTGGATGATTCCTGATGGGGTTGATACGTTTTTCTCATTGTCATCATGTTGAATTTAAAAGTTCCATGTCAGATGTTCACTTTCATAATGTGTCCTATATTGCAGACACTACCAAGTTACTTCTAGGCCTGATCTTTACCTGTTGCATATGAAGATTTCAGGGAATCCTAGGGGGTTATGATTCAGATGAATACATGTGTAATATATATATCAAAAGTAACAACTAATTCTCAGTTTGATAATTGTTACTTAAATACTCATAATTGAAATATCATTTAGTATCATGTAATGATTGTCCAACAAAGGTAGATCACTTGATTTTACTTTTGGATTTAACTATACATTGAGGTTATGCATATTTTGTTGACTGAAGTTGCCTTTGCAAGACATGGGAAGTGAACAGGATTAGTGTTGATTATGGAATTAATCATTATTATTTTCATAATCAATCGGTACTGAAGATAAACTATTGATCTGACCCTTTTGTACAGAAGTTCTGACCAGTTTGACTGATGGGCCAATTCTCGTATGCTCTTTGAACCGAAATTAGAGGAAGCCAAACAAGTCCTGATATGCATGTAAAATCACAGTAAAATATGCATAAATGAGGGCCCTGTGTTTTTTTGGCTGAGTCGGTGTTAAATTTTGGCTTTAAGCTTTCCTTTTTCTATAATAAAACCTTTCTTTTTCAAAGAGTATATGATTTGTACATTCTCTTAAGTCGGTTCAACTACTGAATTATCTTCCTTTTCTTGCCATAATGGTTTCATTTATGTTCACGTTGGTAATTGCCACCTTGGACATGATGCCTAGTGTTACGTGGATATAGCATAACTTAATTTAATGCATCTTTTGATCACGTCCTTCATTCTTTATTCTTTCTGGTCCTTGTCTTCTAAATAAGATTGGTTAGAAATGTCTTTTTGCAGTCTTTGAAAGTTGCCAAACATTAAACTTTTACAGGTGAAGAACAAAAAGAAAAATTCCAGCCTCCATTAAAGGCCTCGATCTAAGCATTAAAGCATAATGCTTTTTTCTTTTTCTAAACACACTCATCATGACCACCATTGTTAAGACTTTATTGCCCTTGTTTGTCTTTTTAAATCCTTGAACACTTCTCTATTTTTACCTTCATTTGCTATGTTGTAATGTATCTGCAGATGGAATCTGTTAAGCCATCAGCAGTGACACCAAGCAAAAGCAAGTTGGCTCGCACATTTGCCAAAGTTCTTCACGTTAGAGCAGTGACAGGAATTGCACCAGTTGATGGACTGAATAACGATAAAGGGGATGCAGATCTCAAAAATGAAGGAAATATAATCAAAGAAGATGAAGAGCTTCAGAAAAGAAAGGCCACAGAAGCTTTGCTTGCAAAAGCATTTGCTAGCATTTCAACGGTGAAAGCTTCTTATGCTCAGCTGCAGCATGCTCAGTCTCCCTATGACCCTGATGTAATTCAAGCTGCTGATCAATTGATAGTCTCAGAGTTCAAGACATTGTCTGAGCTAAAGCAATGTTTCTTTAAAAAGCAATTTGATCCTTCACCTGATAGAGCAATTCTTCAAGCTAAATTGAAGGAGCTGGAGAGTGTGAACAAAACATTTGAGATCACAGGGGAGAAGTTAGAATCACAGGCTCGGCTCAAGGAATCTGAGATTATATTTCTTCAAGAAAAGCTAGAGGAGACTAACAAGCAGAGCAGGTCAATTGAGAAGAGGTTAAATCAAAGTGGATCATTATCAGTTCTTGACAACCTCCACATTTCAGGACTAAATCCTAACCATTTTCTGACTGTTCTTCGACACACTGTTAGGTCCATTCGAAACTTTGTGAAGTTGTTAGTGAATGAGATGAGATCTGCAGATTGGGACATTGATGCTTCAGTGAATGCCATTATCGAGCAGAATGTGGTGTACTGGAAAGAAGATCACAAATGTTTTGCAATTGAGTCCTTTGTGTGCAGGGAGATGTTTGATTCTTTCAACTTCCCTAACTTCTCCCTACCCAATGAATCCCTGCCAGATAAAAACAAGACGCAACTGTTCTTTGGGAGGTTCAATGAGCTAAAACCAGTGAAAGCAATGGAGTTTCTTTCAGGGAAGCCAAGGTCACCCTTTGCAAAATTCTGCAGGATCAAGTTCTTGAGACTTGTTCATCCCAAGATGGAGGCATCATTCTTTGGCAATGTGAATCAGAGGAACATGCTGAATGGTGGAGAGTTTCCTGACACCAACTTCTTCACCTCATTTGCTGAGATGGCCAAGAGGGTGTGGCTTCTACACTGCTTGGCCTTCTCCTTTGAGCCTCAAGCTTCAATCTTTCAAGTGGAGAAGGGATGTAGATTCTCTGATGTGTACATGGAGAGTGTGAATGAAAATGATGAAGAAATGGCAGTGGAATCTGAGCCACGAGTTGCTTTCACTGTTGTTCCAGGCTTCAGGATCGGTAAAACTCTAATACAGTGCCAAGTCTACCTCTCACAAGTCATGGTAAAAAAATCCACATTCAGAGAGCAAAAAAGGTTGTAGTAGTAGTAGTAGTAATAACAGTAGCAGTAGTAGTAACTACTGGTGTTTTCATCAGTGGTTGACCCCACCATGCAATAGGTTGTTGAAGTGGAAACCAATGTTTTTAGTTGAACTTTTGGGAGGGACATGGCTTGTGCAGTGCATGGCTCTGCTTGTGGGGACTCACCCTTCTGCTGCCATGGTTCAATGGGGGCATTTTCTTGTCCATTTGTATTTTGGTCAGTTTCAAAAGGAAGCGCGTGAACCAAAGTGCCCTTTTTGTTCAGAATGTTTTCTTTTTTTACTATGAAGTTTAATTAATCAAATGGTTGCCCCAAATTTTGTTGATATTAGGCAGATGGCATAGATGGTCTTAGCTGGAATGCATCTTTACCAGACATTGCATGTTTTTGTACATAATAATGTTGGTGGTAATTTTGTTATGTTCTTAGATTTTTTTTTCCTTCCATAATGTTGTCTTGTTATAGATATATCTCATTGATATTTTATGCTTTTGTCTCAGACTAATTTAATGGAAATGAATGAAGTTTCAGCAAAATGGATTTTCAAGTAATTTAACTTTAGATTCAATTTATTAACCATTTATGTTCAATTTATCGGTTTTCTTTCCATTTTTTACTATTTTACTAGTTTTTTAGGCTGAGTGATTTATCTTTTATATTATGGAAAGTAGGTTTTTTCTCTATGAAGACAGTATTAAATTACATTTCTTTGAATTTTTCAAACATATTTTAGATTTAATTAAGATTTATTTTTTGTGTGATTTAACATTTGTTTTGTTGAATTTTTCAAACCTATTTTAGATTTAATTAAGATTTTTTTTTTGGTGATTTAACATATTTTTGTTGAACGGGTTAATTTAAATTTGTTGATGTGAACTTTTTATTGTTAGATACTGGGAGTTTGGATAGTATGGATGATATTTTAGGTTTAAATATTAATAGGTTCGGAGGTTCTTATTTATGCGGGTTTGTTTCAATTGGATTTTTTTATTCTGAAAGTTCTCAATTGGGTTTTTATTTTGATAAAATTGAGTTAATAATAACTTTGTCGTTAATTGCGGTAGACGACGTTAATATTTTTGCGAGATGACATGTGAGGTGACATTGAATAACCACGTGGCACATAAGACATTATTACGTAGATTTAATTTTATTTGATTAAACCTCTCTCAAACCAAGCCTCATCCATGGCTTCTTAGGTTCATCACTTCTCATATACAGACCCACCAAATTGCTGAAAGCCAGAGAAGTGACATAACCCATTTTGTCAAAATAACTCAATGTCCTGTCTTTCATTAGTTCCTTACAGTAACAATTCAAAAGAGCACCATACATATTCTTGTTCTTGGCTGGAGGAGGAAGACCACTGAAAAACTCTTCAGTCGCAACCACCCCTTTAGTCTTGGACACAAGATCTAATTGCACTGCATAATTATTCCAGGAAGGGTTAATCTTCCTCATCTCCATCCATTCATTTATCTGTAATCATCACAAATTATAAACTTTAACATACATCAGAATCACAAAAATAATTTAAATTGGTATTTTATGCTGAAATCCGCGATACCTTCGAAACTGCTCCACACATCTTTTGAGTTCTGCTATTTTTTTTTTTGGCTTTGCCTTGCATTACATGGTTGTCCAAAGTTTCCGACACGATTCCTCCAATCTTGCCCAACGCTGATAACATTCGATAGATGTTTGGACTTTTTATCGAATTCTTAACCGCCGTGCAAAGTCGTCGGAGTATCCATCCTCCACTAGAAATCAGTCGGCCGAGATGCATCTCCGTTGATCTGGGATCGCAATTGAGAAACCATGGTTGTGCGATTAGGTTTTCAATTTGGGTTAATTTGGCTTTCTGTTGTGTTTTTGGATTTGCAGGTCTGGCGAACGGGAAAACTCACGATTGGCACTTTCACGACGACGCTTGGTGGTGATTTCTGGTATGCAGGTCCGGTGACGATTTCGTGGTGGCGGCTTCAATGGAGTTTATGTGTGATTCGCATGACTGCCATGGAGAAGATGATGGAGTAGATTCTCGCGCGAGAAGTAGATGCGCGATTCTAGGTTCTTGGTTTGATATTCTACAGGTTGCTTGCGATTGACGAAGGAGGAGAGAGACAAAGGACTTGCGATTGGCCATAGAGGTTCACGATGAAGGTTGAGGGGACGACTGCCGGCGAGATAGCGGTGGCGGCGCATAGTAGCTAGGGTTTGGAAATTAATGTTTCAGTAGAGAAGACATAGATGACGTGGTAGGAGGCGTGAGGTGGTATGTTCTGATTGGTTAACCTGTGCCACATCATAATTAAATGACATCTCAGCATGTCACATCGAAAAAATATTAACACCATCTACAACAATTAACGGCAAGGGTATTATTAACTCAATTTTACCAAAATAGGAATCCAATTGAGAACTTTCAGAATAGGAAGACTCAAATTGAAACGAACTCGCATAAACAGGGACCTCCGAACCTATTAAACCATATTAATACTATCACTGAAAAACCTACAAATGTAAAAATACATGACTTCAAATTATTCAGAGTTCTTAATTTGTCAACAAGATTTTGAAATTAAGATTAAGAATTAGAATTAGTTCTTAATGATTAAAATTATTTTTTATTATTGATTAAAATTTATTAAGATTATAAAAATGATAACTTATTTAATTTAATAGTTTAGAATTTATGAATTTAAGTCCAATAGCATTGAAAGAAATTTGTAAGAAAATGTTCATTAATATTTCTGAAGAAAAATTATTTTCATGTTAACATATAATTATATGGCTTAAGTAAGTTTAAAGTTATGATAAATTGAATATTTTTTACTAAGGATTTACTAATTTTTATACATAGTACTTAAATATTTAAAAATTTTTAATTAAGTTTATGACATTTGATTTTCCTGTTAATTAAATAATGTGATTGTTATTTTTGAAGGGTTAAAGATTTACATTGTAAGATATCATATTGTTTAAGGAAGTGCTTTGTATATTTTATTAAAACTTTTGAAAAGACATGAATGGTTTGAAACATGTAAATGTATTATTAACCTAAAAATTACTTACCGTATTAAGTTAGCTACAATATCATTGTATTAACTACTAAATTTATTTTTATAAATAAAAAAAAATAAGTAAGATTATAAAATAAGATAATAGCAGTAACAAAAAGATTAAATAACAAAAATGTAACTAAGAAATATAAAAATTTTGAATATTAAAAAAACTTATAAAAGTTAATTAAAAATATCTTGAGAAATTTAAAACTCACTTAAGCGTAAAATTCTTTAAAGAATGTTCCCAATTACAATATTCATAAGATATTTCTAAGTATAAATGTGTAAAAGATAATTTAACTCTGTTCTGTGTACATTAGTTAATCTTGGTGGACAGAACCATATATAAATGTTATGGATGGATTTTTGAGGAATTATGACTTTTACAAAAAGCACAATTTCCAATTAAGTAGAAATTATTAATTTACGTGAAACATGTTTTTTTATCGGACAAAAAATGTCTTTCTGTTCTTATCTTTTCCGACCTTAGATGCCTTTAAAGGGACACATAACGAGTCATTATTCCTCATTAACTTTTCAAATTAATTTTTATTCTCTCATTAACTTTTCAAATTAATATTTCGACAATACATGAGGACACTAAGATTTTTCAGAATATTTTAGATTTTTTAATATTTAAAGTATCTTTTAATTGTCTTTTAATTTGTAATATTTTTTAAAAAAATATTCTTGTAAGCTTTAATTAAATAGTTTTTATACATTATACTAGGAGACCAAATTAAGGTAAAAATTTACTCATAGATTAAGAATGTGTTAAGATCGAGATTTATATGAAAAAAAGAGAATAAAACACTTTTTCATATAGTAAAATTAATTAAGAAAATTCACATAATAATGCAAAAAAGTATTCATTATCTAATTTTATTTTATGGAAAATTTATTTAATAGAAAGATAAGTGACTTATAAGTGGTATTGTATTTTATAAAAGGGATTTGTTTTTTTCTTTTGAGAAAAGAAATGGGATGTTATTTTTTGTATTTATTTTAGGAGAATTATTGTTGTTATTAATTTTTTTACCATCCATATTTATTAATTAGTATCTCATATACTTAATATACCTATATATTTCATGCACATTGTAAATATATTAATTATTAAATTCCTTATATATATATATATATATATATATATATATATTATCAATATCAAAATTTAGTTATTTCTTTTTAAGTTGTAATATTTAAAATTAGAAAAATAATGTAACCATGTCCGAAGTAAATTTTCTATGTTTTAAGCACCATGACACACATCATGACAAAATTGATACTCTAATGTGCCAAATAATTTTTTATATATTCAGGTCTTAAATTAATAAATTGTAACATTTCATTAATTAAAAATAATATTTATAAAAGTTGTAAAATCAATTTATTGGACCTCCTAGTGAAGTGAAAGCTAATTAGGTGGATCCCACATGATACCAACTTTATTCAATGAGACTGGTGAAAATGGGCCACATAAAGACAAAATTTGTAAACATCATTCATTCATTCATTCATTCTTACGTGTAATATTAATTAATATTAATTTCATCTACCACGTTTACTTTTTTAATTATTTAAATTTCGTTTTCCTTTTAAATTTGATGGAATGAATACAGTACTCAAATACAAACTTTATTAAACAATATACTCTTATATTTGAGCTATTTATTTTGTTAGATTTTATATAGATTGTTGTAAAAGTAAGAAAACATACTTAAACTTAAAATATTAAATATTTTGATGTTGTTGTAGATACTTGTTTCTATGTATGTAATAATATTTTGTAGTTAAGATTATAGAGGGTTTAAATATATATATATATATATATATATATATATATATATATATATATATATATATATATTTTCAACCTTTTTGTAATAGGAGTTTAAGTTTTAAAGTGAACAATCATCAAATTCGGTAATCATTTTAATATATTTATCTTATTTTATATAGAATAATAGTATGTGTTAAATATTAATGCATTAAAAATTTTAAAAAGTCAAATGGTAATAATAAAAATTAAAACATTGAAATCTTACATGCATATGTTAAACGAGCAATTCAATTTAACCTATTTGAAAATGCTTTCATGTCTCAAAGAAAGTTGTGAATCATGCTAGATTTGCATCCAACCCTAAAAAAAATACAAGTATACCTATTAAAAAAAGTATTTCATGTCTCATAAAGAAGGTTGTGATTCATGCTCCTTTTATATCTAACCCTAAAACCATACCAAACCTTTTTAGAAAAAGGAAAATGATACTTTGACACTGCGTGGATGACAAATTTTTGACACCGGTAACGTGTCACGATGTCATTGGTGGACTTTTATGAAAAAAAAAATTGAAAATGACGTGGATAGTGGAGGGGTCTGAGTGAAAGGGGGAAGGAAACATTGAATTCAAAACTCATTTTCAGAGTTTGAGGAAGAAACCCTAGAAAGAGAAACTCTCCCTCCCAACCCCTCCCAACGCTCAAAGCCCCGTCACGACTCCACCGTCATTCGCCGTTGAACGGCCACCGGAGCACCACCCAGAGGCTCTGTCGTCGATCAAGTCGCGTCTCTCCCCAGAAGTCGCGCATCTTCCCAGTCGTCCCGTTTCCACCGTCGACGACCCAGAGGCTTTGTCAGCGCCCTTGCCGATAACGGTCAGGCCACCGTGGCCGTCATTCCCTCCGTGCTGTCTCCTTCCGCCGGCGTGGCTAGCCAACCGTCTTCTGATTTGTTGTGGTCTTTCTCCAATAGATTTCCTGAGACCAAATTGCAGGGTCCTGGTTTCTCGCTTAACTTGTATGCTTGGAAGAACCAATAAATATGCATAAATCCATCACATATAGAGTACTAACAGACCTCTCAGTGATATTTGGTTTATCAACCGTGTGATCGAAACATTGTTGAGTAAAAATGAGTGCTTTTGTTTCTCTCATTCCCTTGTCAAATTCATGTCCTGTTTAGTTGAGCCGAGTTATATGAACAGATCAGAAACTTTTTTTTCCCTCTGAAATGGTTGTACATTTGTCTTCAATTGGCAACTTTATGGTTCATATTACTAAGAATACAATCTTTACAGTATGTTTATTCAATTACATCCCTATTATGTTTAAATTAGTAAGTATTATCTACTTTTCCCTGTTTTGGCTCTTCATATGTTTTGACTTTAGTATTTTACTTACAATTGATGATTCATTCCATGAAGCACGCAAAGCTTTTACATTATATTGCTAACACCCAGGTACTAAGAAGGCCATAACATTGAATAACTGGTAAACTTAGCAGAGCTGAGGTTGAAGATGAAGATAGTGCCAAGATCTCTAAAATATCAAAACTCCCTTTAACAACCATCTTAATTTTTAATGTATCTTAGGGAACTGGGATGGTGATGACGTTGTCATCAGCCTGGAGGATTTATAGTTGTTTTATGTGCTGTGATAGGGCATGAATATGAATATATTTTTGCCTTTGTAGGATTGCATACTCTGATGTCTGATAATCATTAGCAAATTTGATATGAGAGTCTGGCCAACTATATTTATGTGCTGGCTAGTGAATCATTATTGCATATTTTAAATCTTTCCATTATTGAACCTCTCTTGCCAACTCATTAAGGCCTTAGATGTTAAATAAATTTATTTTTATGACCATTTAGTCTATTGCATGACCCTTTAATCTCAATTCTGCAGCAGAACTAAACTTGATTACAATAGTTTAACAATGGTAATTTCTATTTAAAACCTTCATTCTGGTATTTCATTTGCAACTCTCAGAAACAAAAGGGTTTTGAACTATGCAAGCTAAACAAACAAACTATGCATAGTCCTTTTTTATATTGTTCTTAATCTTAGCATGTGGATATTTTATTCTGACTACTTTATTCCTTATCAATTTGTTCTTAATAGCTAAGTTCTTGGTAATTGGAATGTAAATTAATTTAGTTATTTCTTTTCTTTAATACTTCATTTGGCATGAAGTGATTTCACAAGCATGTTGCGTAAAGAATGCAGAGCTCTGAAGGATGTATCACATTCACACAATAACATGCATTTAATGTTCATCAGTGTCCAGGAAGTTGCACTTAATTAATAGTAGCCTAGGAAAATAGTCTCCACTAAGTTTGTCAGAAGACAGTATATATGGATGATATATACAAAACTTGTACACACTGCATTCTCTTGAATTTTCATTCTCTTGCTTTCTCTCTTTTACTCTAAATTCTCCCCATCTAAATTCAACATGTAAATGTCCCAATTTTGATAAAGTTATAATTTGAGCTTGATACGCACTTACGAAATTATGGTTGGAGTGTTTCTTTGTTGCTATACCAACTTTAATTGTTGATGTGACATCTTTGTCAATCTTCTGTATCTCCTTATAAGAAGGATCCAATTGAAATGTGTACTTAAACTATGCAACTAATTTCACATCCAAAAGATTGCTAACTCCGAAGGAAAGATAATGTTCAACTTGGGAGGATTAAAACTCTTGCTAAAAAGAGAAAAAAGAGAAAGAAATATCAAGCTTAATTAACTAAAATGACGCAATTAAGTATAGTGATGAGTGGGTAGTTTAGGCTAAAAAGAGAAAAAAGAGAAAGAAATATTTTTTTTTAAAAGTGATGGTGCAGAAACAGAACTAGTAGCAGAGGCAAAATAAGTGGGTAGTTTAGGCTGAGTTTTTGCACGAGGAGGTCATCTATGAATTTGACACTTATTTTGAACTTCCCATTTAATTTTTTACCAATAATGTTAAATAAAAATGATTATCTGTCATTTATTAACACATTTATATCCGAGTTCATCCCCAAGAAAACATTTTTTTTAAAAGTGATGGTGCAGAAACAGAACTGGTAGTAGATGCAAAATAAGTGGGTAGTTTAGGCTGAGTTTTTGCACGATGAGGTCATCTATGAATTTGACACTTATTTTGAACTTCCCGTTTAATTTTTTACCAATAATGTTAAATAAAAATGATTATCTGTCATTTATTAACACATTTATATCCAAGTCCATCCCCAAGGAAACATTTTTTTAAAAAGTGATGGTGCAGAAACAGAACTGGTAGCAAAGACAAAATATGTGGGTAGTTTAGGCTGAGTTTTTATACGAAAAGGTCATCTTTGAATGTGACACTTATTTTGAACTTCCAATTTAATTTTTTACCAATTATGTTAAATACACAGAACTGGTAGCAAAGGCAAAATAAGTGGGTAGTCTAGTCTGAGATTTTGCACGAGGAGGTCATCTTTGAATCTGACACTTGTTTTGAACTTCCCATTTAATTTTTTACCAATTATGTTCAATAAAAATTATTATCTGTCATTTATTAACACATTTATATCCAAGTTCATCCCCAAGAAAACATTTTTTTTTTAAAAGTGATGGTGCAGAAACAGAACTGGTAGTAGAGGCAAAATAAGTGGGTAGTTTAGGTTGAGTTTTTGCACGATGAGGTCATATATGAATTTGACACTTATTTTGAACTTCTCGTTTAATTTTTTACCAATAATGTTAAATAAAAATGATTATCTGTCATTTATTAACACATTTATATCCAAGTCCATCCCCAAGGAAACATTTTTTTAAAAAGTGATGGTGCAGAAACAGAACTGGTAGCAAAGACAAAATATGTGGGTAGTTTAGGCTGAGTTTTTATACGAAAAGGTCATCTTTGAATGTGACACTTATTTTGAACTTCCAATTTAATTTTTTACCAATTATGTTAAATACACAGAACTGGTAGCAAAGGCAAAATAAGTGGGTAGTCTAGTCTGAGATTTTGCACGAGGAGGTCATCTTTGAATCTGACACTTGTTTTGAACTTCCCATTTAATTTTTTACCAATTATGTTCAATAAAAATTATTATCTGTCATTTATTAACACATTTATATCCAAGTTCATCCCCAAGAAAACATTTTTTTTTAAAAGTGATGGTGCAGAAACAGAACTGGTAGTAGAGGCAAAATAAGTGGGTAGTTTAGGTTGAGTTTTTGCACGATGAGGTCATCTATGAATTTGACACTTATTTTGAACTTCTCGTTTAATTTTTTACCAATAATGTTAAATAAAAATGATTATCTGTCATTTATTAACACATTTATATCCAAGTCCATCCCCAAGGAAACATTTTTTTAAAAAGTGATGGTGCAGAAACAGAACTGGTAGCAAAGACAAAATATGTGGGTAGTTTAGGCTGAGTTTTTACACGAAAAGGTCATCTTTGAATGTGACACTTATTTTGAACTTCCAATTTAATTTTTTACCAATTATGTTAAATACACAGAACTGGTAGCAAAGGCAAAATAAGTGGGTAGTTTAGTCTGAGTGTTTGCACGAAGAGGTCATCTTTGAATCTGACACTTGTTTTGAACTTCCCATTTAATTGTTTACCAATTATGTTCAATAAAAATTATTATCTGTCATTTATTATCACATTTATATCCAAGTCCATCCCTAAGAATACATTTTTTTTAAGTGATGGTGCAGAAACAAAATTGGTAGCAAAAGCAAAATAAGTGGGTAGTTTAGTTTGAGTTTTTGCACGAAGTGGTTATCTTTGAATCTGGCACCTTAAACACACATGATGACATACAATTCCTGTAAATAACACCTTAAACACACATGATGACATACAATTCCTGGACATTGTGCAACAAAGGTCATAGACAAATAATGCTCATTGTTGTATTGAACCATGTCATACTGAATACCAAAAATAACACAATCATCATTGGTATGTTCAAATTACATTACTAATAAATTTTAACAAGAAATTTCTTTCATCAATTCTAACAACAAATATATGTAAATTTAGACCTAATAACTGCATCTTGAAACTGTTCTAAAAAATACATATATCACATTCCTATAATCCTTAATGAAAAACATCTACAACAACCCTAAATGTTGCAAGACTTCATTCCGTTGCACATTGTCGCATCCAATGTTCATTCATAAACATACTTTTCCCTAATCTCTTGCAGTTCCTCCTGCAAACAAATAAATGAACACAATATCAATCACATGGCCATGTTCAATAAAAGTTCAAAACAACTTCAAATCTTAACAACTGACACTAGTGTAATTGGGCATTGTACCTGATATAAAAAAGAATATTATTTGAAAAAGAATTACCGATTCCTCGTCAGATTGTACATCATATTCATCATCATTGTCGGCAGCATCTGATTGATACAATTGAATTGAGGTAAGTTAGAAAAAGTGATTCCATATATAACTTCAATGATATGTCTTTCTACCTACCAATATCAGCTTCCTTAGGTTCATTAATAACATCTCCATGCACATCTTTGCGTTAAATACTCATGTGATGTGATGCTCTGCAGAATTATTCTCTCCTGATTTATGAGCATCCACCATATTTTTCGCCAGCATTGCTGAGTACCTGAAAACAATATATACTTAAAAGATAAGAACAATGAAGTCAAGTGGGCTGCCAGGTTCCAAAAAACATAAGTGAAAAAAAATTAAAAAGGAATCAACCTCTATGTTTGCCCTAATAAAAACTCAAACTGTTTGTCAAGTGCCTTTTTCTTCTTTTCATCTAGTTCCATTTGATGTTTGTAAAGAACCTGGTACAATAATAAATGATAAGATCACCATATGGAATTTACAAAAAGTATGCTAGTAAACAAATCAACTGAGCAAAAAAATATTACCAGCTTTTCTATTTTTGTCTTGAATTTCTTAACATCATTAGAAATATTTAGTCCAACCTTTCTTAATCGTTGTTCTTCTTCCTGTACAAGATGCATGTTTCATCCCAAAACATAACAGCGGAGAATAAAAGAAGCATGCAATCATTGAATTATGCTTTCTATTTATAATAATACAACCATAACATCAATAACTAATGTAGGTTATCACTACTTTGATTTATAGAAGACAGATCGACACCTTCATCTTCTTTTCACCCCTTGTAGCCTGATTTATCATGCCTTTACTGACTCTTAAAGCCACTTTCTTTGCCTAATTTCCATTTCCTCTCTGATTAAAAATCTTGCAAAAACAAAGAACAGGATGTAAAATCATACAAAATAAAATATAGAAACACTGCACGTTACAGATTTTGAAGGTGAAACTAGTGTGTACCTTTGATAACCATGGTTATTTCTTCTAAGACATGGTCCCAATGAGTTTTCGGTCGGCAATGCTCCCTTGGAGCTTCAAGAGCCTAACGCAACAAAAAGTCAAACTTAGACAGAAAATTGTAAAAGAAAAATATCTTCTTTTTTGAAAAATAGGCAACTAAAAACAACTCTCATTGAATGATTTCACATTTAATATTTCGGGTTGTTCTAAGATTTACTGCCCTCTTTTTTTGCAACTCCACTTTCTGAGTGAATTACAGGATTAACATCTAAAAATATAAATATTCTTTCAAGGATTATTAAAATCCCATTTCAGACTAAAAAAGACAGAAAAAGAAAATTCATAACGCATCATAAACACAGTCAAGGTAGCATGCCATTACAATTTTCCATTTAGTATATAACAAAAAATTGAAAATAGACCTATCTCGCCAAAGGCAGGGTAAGACGGCGGAATGAGAAAGCAAGCCACGCCGGCGGAAGGAGACAGCACAGAGGGAACGACGGCCACGGTGGCCTGACCGTTATCGGCAAGGGGGCTGACAGAGCCTCTGGGTCGTCGACGGTGGAAACGGGACGACTGGGAAGATACGCGACTTCTGGGGAGAGACGCGACTTGTGGGAAGAGACGCGACTTGATCGGCGGCGGAGCCTCTGGGTGGTGCTCCGGTGGTCGTTCAACAGCGAACGACGGTGGAGTCGTGACGGGGCTTTGAGCGTTGGGAGGGGTTGGGAGGGAGAGTTTCTCTCTCTAGGGTTTCTTCCTCAAACTCTGAAAATGAGTTTTGAATTCAATGTTTCCTTCCCCCTTTCACTCAGACCCCTCCACTATCCACGTCATTTTCAATTTTTTTTTTCATAAAAGTCCACCAATGACATCGTGACATGTCACCGGTGTCAAAAATTTGTCATCCAGGCAGTGTCAAAGTATCATTTTCCTTAGAAAAAATAGGGTATCAAAAAGAAGATTTTTTGATGTTCATTCAAGATTTGGATTGGACTATATGATTACATTACATCCAACCGTTATCAATATACTTAATAATGAAAATAATTGTTACCAATATATTTAAGATAATAATATTTGATAATACTTTATCATTATTTACTTATATTTTATAATTAATCTAAAATTATTTCAAAATAAATAATAATAATTATAAACATGATCAATCACAAAATAAAACGTAAATGGTGTTGAAATGTTAAAAAACAAATGTTTTCAAAATATCATTATCCTATATTTAATAATGAAAATAATGTAGCATTAAGGTGACATGAGTGGAATTTTCAAAATCTTTTAAAAAAGATGTCTATCATTTTCATAAAATTATGTGGGAAAGTTTAGATTTAAGTAATTTTCACAATAATATTGAGGGTAGGTGGTTTCCTTTAAAAGCTAAGGGTACGAAGAAGCATCATTGTGATGCAGTGGGGACTCTGACAAAAGGATTTGATTTTTATTTTAGGTGACTGTAATAACAGTGACATCATGAATGTGGGGGCAATAACGTTAACAATAGTGCAAAACAATGTTTTCAAGTAGAGACATGTGAGTCTCTATTATTTCATATGAATTTCAACCCAAAAGAATTTATGTATGTAAATCCTATTTTTAAAAGGTTATTTTTTATGTACTGTACTTGCCTGCAAAGTCCAAGAATTATTAGTGATGATTTGTAATTCCAAAATTATAAAAGAGAAACAAAATAAATTAATTTGATGCATGGATTTGAAGGTTACAGTGGTAAAGTGGAAATAGAAAAGAAAATCAAACTAAACTGTGAAATTCTTCATCCCCCTCAGTTTTTTCATTTTTTCTCTTTCTTTAAGCATTTTCTTCAATAATTGTTTAAAACATAATCAAATTTCACATTAGAAGAGTTAAAAATTGTTTTTAATTAATTAGATTTTCAAATAGAATAAGATTTCATTTATTATGAATATTCTTTATTTGTATTCTTTTTTATTAATGTTGATAAAGTTCATTAAAAAAGTGATTATTTAAACTTTGTTAAGCTGATACTAAAATTTTGTTACATTTGAATTTTTTGTTTTAAATTTCTAAATTTTGAGTAATTCTTATAACTGAGTTGTAACTTTCTTTAAAATATTACAAGAAAATTATTAAATAATAATTAATTTAAAAATAAATAATAATTAATTTAAAAATAAATAATAATTAGTTATTATATTGACTAATTTAGATATTATTTTATAAATTAAATATTATTGATATTTAAAATAATCTTTATTATTAATAAAAATCTATAATTGATTTGTAGGATCTTAATTTGTCTCTAACATTAGTTACTAATATTTTAACTACTTTTTTTTATTAGTTTCTAAATTAGTCTATAATAATAGAAATATAATACAATGAAATAGTTAAAATCTTGGTAGTTATGTTGGAGATTAATTTAAACTCTAATTCACAAATTCTCTATAAACTTTTATAATTAATAGAGAATATTTTAGATACCAATCATTTTTAGTTTATGAAATAATGTTTAAATGGGTTAATATAATGATTAATTGTTTTTCGTCTTTAAATTAATTATTATTTAACAATTTTCTTGTAACAAAAAAATGAATTAAATGTTTATGTTTTTTTATAGAACCTTAAGATAGATGATTTGATATGAAGATGATGTGGTGTTTGTTAAGTTTTATCCATATTGTTTATTGTTTGAACATATTTGAATGTTTGAGTTTGGAGTCTATATTAATCGAGATAAGATTTGTATAATAGGTTGAATGAAATTTTGTGGTGTGTTTATCAGTTTTGTGTTAGAATACTAATTGGAACAAAATAATTTAATTTATAGTTATTTTGAATAAAATATTTAATGTTAGGAATTAGAATGTTTATGAGTTTGATGTGAATGAATACATACATACACATATATCAAATTTAAATTATTAAGGTTGGATTAATTTGAGTGAAGAATGATCTTTGAGAAAATTAATGATTTTACTTATCATTTTGAATGTAACTGAGTTTTACTTGTCAAATAAGTTTTGGTTAAAATTTTAAACATAAATTTGTTTTGTTGCATGAGGTTGATTTATATTTTATATTTTTATTTTGGTTTAATACCTATTTTGATCCCTCGATTTATAAGGTGTGTTCAAATTGATCCTTGTTTTTTCAAAAATTCACAAATGTCTCATATTTTGTAAAAAATGATTCAGATTGATCCTTTTCGCTTATGGCGTTAAAAAACTAACTGCAGAGTTGCTCTCCTGGCATCCACTTAATGAACTATCCAATTTATTATAACGTGGCGTCTTAAGAGGAATTGAGGTGTCAATTTTAAAAATAAAACTTAATTACGTGGATTACCATAGGTAAAGTGCTGGAGGCTAACCCTAAATGCTTGAACGCGCTGATCTCCTCCACTTTCTGAAAGCTTCCCTAGGCAGCCCCTTCAGCTCCGACCCTCTCTCTCTCAACCCCAACCTTATCATCATCATCATCAGCGACCTCAACGGTGTCTGCAAAGACACCCTTATCGTGCGCTTCAACGAGGCCCGCCGCAGCCTCCACTTTATCGTCATCGCCACATCGCACCCTCGTCGTCCCACCGAAATTGACGACAAGGACTATATCTTTGTCTCAAAGGAGGAGTTTCTTGGGGTGGTGGAGCGGGAGGAGTTGCTCTAGTACTCCTTCGTTCTTAGGGTTGATATTCAGGGCGCCGCCACGTGAGATAGGAGATGAAGCTTTTGAAGAATTTTGATTATGTTGTGGTGAATGCGAAAGGGAAGCTGTAGAATGCAGTGAAGTTGATGAAGTCTATTATTGATGCTGAGAAAGCTAGGGTTTCGCACTTAGATAGAGGGCTGAGGGTAAATGAATCTTTGAAACATTTTCTTTTATTGATTTCCTAAATTGTTCATTGTGGAAGATTGTTCACTATGGAAGATTGGTCATTGGTGTTTTGTTCCCTTTATGCAAAACTTCACTATCTCCAATTTTTCTCATCAAAACTCCATTGCCTTCTTTGCAAGAATTCAATTTGTACCTTTAACGAGCCACAAATCACAAATTGATTTTAACCTAAAGGTAATGAAGGAGAAGTTGAGATGGAGGATGTAGTGTGGTTCAATATTTAGTATGACTGGTTAATGGTGATGATGGTTGATGACAAAAGAAGGAGAAGTGTGATGAAACTTCTAGTTTCTCAATAATTTTACCCCAGCTTTTGTTTTCTTTCTTTCCTTGTCTCTATAATGGATTACATGTAAATATTATAAATGTAAAATGAATATTAATTTGCATATTTTGTTTATTTGTGTTTTTATTTAAATGATGTAGGTTGTATCAAAATGGTTCTTGAAATTGGTAATAATTTTATGAATTTTTGTCATGGATATGGTATGATATGTGAATTATTCACTAGTACAAAACCAACGTATAACGTCACGCGTTCAACAATTAACCACTGAATAACCAATGTTAAGAATGACTGGTGACATTTTGGAAAATAAATGCAATTATTAGACGTCGTTTAGAATTGTAATTCGATGTCAATTTTTTATTAAACGTGGAATATTGAGAATTTCAACGTCTTATTGGGTAAATTTTGCGAAAATGCTTAGCCCGAAGGTGAAAATGTACTTACGTATAATGTCAAATGCCCTAAAATTAGACGGCAAAAGGTTATAAAACGTCAAATGCCCTAGCGTTAGACGTAAAAAGGTTAGTGAATTCAATAAAAGTTTGAGTGGGAGATTGAAAATTCATTCACTTTATCTTAGCGCGTGAGACTCTCTTCTCCGCTCAAACTTTTCTCGAACAAAGTTTGATGGCCATCATATGTAATATTTCTTTCATTTGATACAAATGCACGTTAATTAACTACTTTAGGTATGATTTTCATTTGTTTTGACCGATTATTTTTGTGTTCTTGTCCTTCATAGGCACATTCTGCTTTCTCTCTCACTGGTAGCAACACTTTATTCTGACAAACCCACTTTTTGAAGGTTAGTTTTTGGTTTTGTTTTGAAGAACTTATTGTTAGGATAAACTTAAATTTTAGGATTTTATTAATAATTTTGTTTAAATCTTATTTTATTAGTTTTGGGTTTAGTAATATTTAGTTTGATTTTGATAGAGATAAAATAAGGATAGGTAGTTATGATTTTCTGTTTATTTAGGTACAATATTATTTTATGATAGATTAAGAAAATTTTATTTTTAAGATAATTGATATTTTATTTTCAGTTTTTATTTTTATTCCCGTAATATTATAAGTGTCACGGCTATTTAAAGCCCTTCAATTATCAACGAATAACAGACTCAATTTTACAAAAATATCTAAGTGTGTGTAATGTGAGATTTTCTTAACACTGGTATCAGAGCTTTATGCTTTGAGTACCGAGAGAGAAAAGAGAGAGAGGAGAGAGTCAAACATCGTGAGAGAAAAAGTGAGTGTTTGATTTTTTTTGTGAGAGAGATGACAAAGGTTATCAATGGTATAAGTGTGCCATAATTGACGAGGAAAACTAATTATAATAATTGGTGCCTCCAGATGAAGGCATTATTGAGATCCCAAGACGTTTGGGATATGGTGGAAGATGGTTACGCTAAACCTGATGAGGACGAACATGAGACGATGACACAAATGGCAACATTGAAGAAAACACGTGCTAGAGATGGGTTAGCATTGTATTTTCTATATAATGTAGTAGATGAGCCGGGATTCAAAAAAATAGTGAATGCTAAATCAGTAAAGGAAGCCTGGAAGATATTGGAGGTTGCGTATAAAGGTGACAACCGTGTTATACAAGTCTGAATACAAGCTCTCAGAGGAGAGTTTGAACAGTTGAAGATGGAGCCCAAAGAGCATATAACCGAGTACATAACTCGGGTGGAGAAGGTGGCCAACCAACTCAGCAGGAATGGAGAACAAATGCCATCTAACCAAAAAAATATCGAATGCTAAATCAGCAAAGGAAGCTTGGGAGATATTGGAGGTTGCGTATAAAGGTGACAACCGTGTTAGACAAGTTGGAATACAAGCTCTCAGAGGAGAGTTTGAACAGTTGAAGATGGAGCCCAAAGAGCATATAACCGAGTACATAACTCGGGTGGAGAAGGTAGCCAACCAACTCGGCAGGAATGGAGAACAAATGCCATCTAGTCGGGTTGTGGAAGAAGTTTTGAGATCCCTTACACAAGATTTCGAAAGTATCGTGTGCGCCATCGAAGAATCGAAGGATTTGTCGATTCTCACAATGGATGAGCTTGCTAGGTCATTAGAAGCCCATGAACAAAGGAGAAGGAGTTGGGATGATTAGGTTGAACCTGACTAATGAATCACTATTTTATACTATTCACTTAACTTTTCGTACCGAATTGTGTTAGTGAATTGTGTTTAATTCTCCATTATTATCTCATTTTCATTATTTGGGCTTAATTTGACTAATAATTCTTATTTTAATTAATTTGAATTATTTGGGCCTAATTATTCCAATTGTTATTTGTAGGAAAATTTTGGAATTATTATTGGGACTTAAAGAGAGCTACCACAACATTTATTTTTTTGCACATCAACATTTCTTTTTAATTTCATTTTTAGGTTAGCTTTAGGCCATTTTAGGCCATCTTTTCTAGAAGCCCATTAGAAGGACAATTTTGTAATTTGGGGCTTTTAAAACCCCAATTCAAATTTCACTACACTCTTCTTCCTTTTATTTCACTACACTTTTCTCCCCTTTATTTAACCTTTTTCTCGATTTCCTCTTTCTTGTATTGAATCAATTCCGTTTTTGAAGTGCAATTTCAATTTCGTTTTCTGCTTCCACTTACATTTCTAATTCTGTTTCTATATACAATTTTGTTTTGCCTATTTCAGTTCGCGTTTTGTGCTTTCGATTCCAATTCCGTTTTTGATTCTGTTTTAATGGAAGTATAATTCTGCTTGGTTGGTCTTAGTGAGATTCCAACGTTTTCCTTGAGATTGGTGGTCTTTCATTGTGATTTTGCTGTTCTAACCTTGCTCCATATTTAATTATGTTCTGTGCTTGCATTTGGGTACACGCTTAGTTGCCTAATTGTATTTAATATTTGCTTAGTCGATTAAACTGCATTTACTTAATCTGTGGCAGTGTGGACATGATGAAATGGGAGCATTGCGTTTTCTTAATTCGCATTTAAGAAAGCATGATTAGTCTTCACTTAGTTGGTTAATTCATGTTGGATTAAGGGTTTGAGTAGTGTACAATTGTTGTTAATCTGTGATTGGAAGCATTGTAATTGAGCTAGTGACCAATCGTTTTCAATTAGTAGTTCAATTCGTATTTTATTTGAGTGCATTTCATGTCACAAAACTGATCTAATGACTGAACCAATATTTGGTCCTTGAGAGACGACCTAGGAATCACTTCCTAGTCTATCCTGCATTTAATTGCATATTAATTTGATTTGGATACGACCTCGATCACCGATGGTCAAGCACTATAGGTACAGTTTGACTCGAATAAAACTCGGATTACTCAAAGCTGAGGTCCTGGCGGTAGAGGGCGAGGAAGCCGAGTATGAGGTGGACGTGGCCAATGTAATTTTGAGAATGATATTGAAGAGCAATCTGGTTAGCAGAATTGGCGTGACCGAGGTCAAGGGAAAGGCCGAGGAGATCGTTTAGGAGTGAAATGTTTTAAGTGTGGCAAGTACGACCACTATGAAACGAGTGTAGATCAAATAAGTTCAACAACTGTGGCAAGGCTGGCCATATTGCAAAGTATTGCAAGACCGAGACAAAGGGGAAACTAATCTCTAAAGTTGCGAAAGAAGAATGTGGGACCTTGTTGTTGACAAAGAGCTCAGATGCAGTGAATATGGAAAATTTGGTCTCAATAATGGATGAAGTGATCTCGGTAAATGGTACGATAAAGGTGGAGAAGGAAAACATGGAGAAGGAACTCAAACAAAAAGATTAAGAGATTCAGCAAATAGGGAGGTTTCTAGATGAAGCTAATGAAATTATGAATAAACAGAGGGTTGAGCTTGGGGATCTGAAGAAGGCGACTCTTGAAAAAGAAGAGAAAACATCTAATGTTCTTGAACAAGACAAAGAAAAAGATAAAGATGTTGAGAAGAACCCGATGAAGATGTCGGCCAAGATTGTTGAGAAATCGCCTAAGGGTAGAAACGAGTTAGTTAAGGTTATTGAGAAGTCGGGCATAACAAAGTCAGTCAAAGCATTAAAGAGGTCAACCAAGGTAAAAGACAGGAGGGCTATAAGGAAAAATAAGAAGTCAAATATGATTGAAAGAAGCAAATCTGGTGTGGGATGATGCACATGGAAAGCCGAATGAAGGAAGGAATAATTTAAGTTTATGGGAGAGTTTGTTGGGATAAACTTAAATTTTAGGGTTTTATTAATAATTTTGTTTAAATCTTATTTTATTAGTTTTGGGTCACTAATATTTAGTTTGATTTTGGTAGAGATAAAATTGGGATAGATAGTTATAATTTTCTATTTATTTAGGTATAATATTATTTTATGATAGATTAAGAAGATTATACTTTTAAGATAGTTGATATTTTGTTTTCAGTTTTTATTTTTATTCCTGTAATATTGTAAGTGTCACGACTATTTAAAGCCCTTCAATTATCAATGAATAGCAGACTCAATTTTAGAAAAATATCTGAGTGTGTATAATGTGAGATTTTCTTAATAGTGATTGTTGGCAATCCAAGTATGAGTCTAAGTCCCATATTAGATAGAAAAGAGAAAGTAGAGCACTATATAAAGGTGAAAGACCCATTAACCCGTTGCCTTAAGGTTTTGGGTAGAGAGTGGTGTTAATCTCTTATGTGGTTAGGTTCAAGTCTCATTGGTATTGTGTCTCCCTGGTGAACCCCCTCCTCGATATTTTTTTGCTTTTCAGGTCTTCGTAGAGTTGTAAACAAAGATCACAAATAATTACAAAAAACAAAAAAAATTGATTAACGTTGTATATTGACAAAATTCGACGTTAATTAACGTTAATTGACGTCAAACATAAAGCAATGTCCGATGTTAATTAACGTTAATTAATGTCGGACATAAAGCAATGTCCGATATCAATTAACGTAAATTAACATCGAATTTTTTAAATTTAACGTCAATTTAACATCTCCCGATATGATGTTGGCCTCAAATTCGACGTGAAAGGCTGAAAAACACTGACGTTATACGGTGTTTTTGTACTAGTGATTGTTTTATTTATGTATTGAGTAATGACACCTATGTTGTAATAAATTTATTCTTAACTGATGGTCTAGGTCATAGTTTAACATATTAGATGGTGGGAAGTCGAGGAGAAAGTTTTTTCACATTGTGGTATGCATAAATGTATAACTTGGACGGTATTGACCTTATAATTTATTACTCTTGGGTTTGTTTGTTAATACAAGTATTGGATTAGACTAGATGTTAGTCTTTGGTGGAACATACTTAATATGGGTATTTCAGAAGACATTGATTGATATTTCATTTGTTGAATATCCTTCATCTATAAATCTTTGGTGGTTTATATGATTGTTGTATATTGGTATTTGAACGAAATTGAATTGTTATGGATTTTTAATTAAAATGTCTCATTTCATATACAATTTCTTATGTTCAAAATTTAATTCAATAATTTACCATTGTATATGTTGTGATTTGCGATGATTATACTATTTACATGAGCAAATATAGGTACAAGTGTAAAAGCAACTTTAAAAAGATATTATAGTTTTACTTGTGACTCTATTTTTACAAAAAAAAAATTTACTTATATACATATATTTTATATATGTTCGATAGTATTTTGAAATACTATATATTTTGTACATATCCTCTGTTGGGTCCATACTAATTATCTAATTTTGTGAAGGTGTTACATAAATAACATTGAAATGTTTGCATGCAAAATCACTCAAGTAAAATCTTGCATATAACCAGACTGATTGTTACTATTTTAGTGAACATATCAGAGATAATGGTTACATAATAAGAAACATTTGGATCTAATAAGTGATAAGTTAACCCATATAAGAGACTTTGTTGAGACAAGATTGTCTAGAGGGATTAGATCGTCTAATGCATATTTGGTTTTGAAGTTTAAAAAATAACATTAAAAGAAATAATCTTGAGTAATAAAATATCTAAATGAAAGAACATAAATATATCATGCAGAGAATAAAGTCACATTCTCAGGTGGTCATAAGAGAGCGAGTCTGAACACTAGATAACGACCAACATAGAATCATCTAAGCATCCATTAAATGAACCATCTAGATGTCCGCTTAGCTAGAAAAAGAAGCCAGAGAGAAAAATGTCTAAAGGTTAGAAACATCTAAGCATCAAGAATGAAAAAGGTTTATATCTAAAGCTACACAAAGCGTCTAAATGCTAAATGACGAAAGAGGTAAGCTAAAATGACATGACTTGTTCTTGAGAAGAAGCGTCTGATTAGTAGGAAAAGCCTACACAATCTTAGTAAGACACTATACTTAAGATACCTACACAAAAAATGTCTAAATGAATCTTGTAATGAAATGAGCACAAAAATCTAGCAAGTGAAACATTTTTTACAACAGGTATCGTCTAAAGAACATATGCACAAAAACAAAAGGATACACCTTTAAGTCTTGAGAACGACACTTTACCCCTGAGAAAAGATGTAATACAAAAGCTTGATGTCTCACAATTAATCTGTGTTACAAGAAGAAAAAGAGTTAAAGAAAAAACATCATCTAACGAATATTAGCTCTGAACAATAAAGATGTGATCTCAAACTTGTAATCAATGAAAAATGTCTTATGAATGATATCGTCTGATGAAAAACACACTAATCTCTATGTATCAAATTACTTTTGACTTATCAGTGTCTAACGCTTCACAACGAATAAAAATATGCTTTATATTATCTAATATTAATTGAATGTTATGATCAACTGATATATTTATTATTGACATGATGTATGACAAAATTTTCTAAACATATAGTGCAAGATAACATTCATAAACGATCAAAACATTTAATGTGTCATTTAATGCATATACTATAAAAGTGTTATTCTCCTGATATGATTTGTCCTTGTTTAATGTATAGATCAGAAACAATGGGTTAATCAGAACAAATACATATGTTGATAAAGATGTTGAGAGAAGAAAATAAAATTATGGGAATGATCTAAGCATAGACTTCTACTTTAACATTCCGTACAAGCCACATTTCAATCAAGATATGATAAAGCATTGTACCTCTGCATGACAAGACAAGTAAGTCTGACCATCTACCAAAAAGCACTAAGAAGCCTACACAAGAGTCAACACTACATCCAACAATCATCTCCTCAGAAGGAGAATTATGATGCAGAGAAATATATTGAGGAAGAGAGAAGACTGACGAAGTAATGATAATGAAAAAAAGAAGAATAAATTATGATGCCCAAGATGGGATGAAAGAAAGAAGAAAATAAAAGAAAAAGAGGTTGAAACAATTGAGGTTGAAATTAAATGATGTAGAGAAATAAAGTTGAGAGCATATTGAAAAGAAGAGAAGAAAAGAGAGAGAGAGAGAGAGAGAGAAAGAGAGCATAAATTGAATATTCATTCTATTTCTCACCAAGCCTATTGTTGAAAAGCTTTTTTAGTCGTCTTAAAGCCAAAAAACCTAAATTCTCCATTAATGTAGTATAGGGGTAACCTAGGGTCTAATCCAAGGACTTGGCAAAATCAAGTTCAGAATTATAGAACTAAACCTAATTACTTATTTACTAAAAGCTAAAACTAGGTAGGGAAAGAAAATTAATAAAATCTAAAAGGAAGAAAGTAATTGATAATGCATAAGAACATGATTCCTAAACTAGAGTGAATGATCAATATGTATTTATTTAGTTAAAGTGAACTAAAATGTAATGTTAATGAAAGAATGATTAATTTGGACAAAATTAAAATGATAATTAAACTAGAATAAAGCATTATCCAATTATTAAATACCTAAAATGATGAATACTACTGCAATGCAATAATGAAACCTAAACCTAAACCTATGAATGATAAGACTAAAATATGCAAAAGAAAGTAAAATTGAATCCTGTAAATGAATGCAAAGAAAATATAAATTTTGAATGAATGAAAAATATAATCAACCAATGCACATTATCTTTATACAAGGTCTGGAAAGTAAAATCTCAATACAAGGAATTTAAATCTTCATGTTTCAGAAACAAGTAAAAGAAAATAAGGGAATTCAACATCTAAACTAAACTAATATGAGATATTCTCAACAAAAATACCACAATTTCAAATGACAAATTAGGTAAAAGCAAAATTCAGGGACAAATGTGTATTAGACTGGATAAAAGAATCTCAATTACTCTCAGAAAGACATTATGAAAAGTTAAGCTCTCTTTGGGGTCTTTTTAGTTCATGTTTCAGAACTTAAAGTGGTAATTCTCATTCAACTCCCCAATTTTATGCACATTTAACTTAGAATTATAGCTTTAACCAAAGACAACAACTAGTAACATCAAAAACTTAAAATACAAAAAAGCACATTAAATTGGACAGAATAAATGCAAGAAACATAAAGGGAAAAATGAGAATACAAAAGTAACTCGAAAATTAAAATGACAAATGCAAGAAATGTAAATTGAATTGAAAGGGTAATCAAAGAAATGTAAACTGGAAAAAAAATCGAAACATTAACTTTGTATTGAAATCTAAAATCAAAAGTACAAGATACAAAAAATCCAAGAAAGTTCAAAGTCTGTCACCCATTGATCATCCCCAAGAATTCTAGTGCAAAGAACGATTCTTCTACTCTATGAAAGCTTTAAATCTAAAACTAAAGCAAGAATTGAAAATCTAATCTAGGTGCAGTGTCTGTCACCCAATGCACACACCTACACTTTACAAGATTTCCCTTTATATAAGGAAAGTCAGAAAACGAAAAAGAAAGAAAATATTCAACACCGTGTGAAGCTCTTCCATCCATACGGAATAAAGAAGAGAAGGAGCATTCATATGAAAATTGGTTAAATATTCAACATAGCTACTACTCAGAGCTTACATAGTCTATAACTCTTCAATAAAAGGAGAAAAACTTCATCAAAGAGAAGAGAAGAGAGAAAGAGTAAGTACTCATCCTACTGCACTTCATGTGCATATCGTCTGAAGCTTCTCCATTCAAGAAGAATCAACCTCACTGAAGAGAAGAGATAACAAGAAAGCATAGGTATGAAGATTGAATATCAACAATGTTGCTCTCGACACTTACATTGTCTAATGCTCTTCAACAAATGAAGCAACTTCCAAGTTACAATACTGCACTTCATATGTTTATTCTTTCTAGGAGAGTTAAATTAAGTTTGTAACTTTATAAGCGTCAGATTGTAACTGTAAACATATCCTCTCATTGAGACTTAAACATATGTACCTTGTAGAATCATCTGTTAGTGGATTTGTTGTATGTTCTAGAGATAACTACAACACTTACAACCAGAAGTGGGTGATACTCAACTAGGCAGCGTATCAGGTAGATACCTCTAGGGATGCCATAAATGGCTAGAATACTCAAGTGCCAAAAATGGCTAGAACACTTAGGTTCCAAGAGTGGCTAGAATACTCAGATGTCAGAAGTGGCTAGAATATTTGAAAACCAGGAGTTGTTAAGAATACTCAGACTAGACACGTTGTCCAGGAGAACCAACAGTGGGTGAAACTCAACTAGGTAGTGTATTAGTTACATACAAAGATAGTCTAGGGATACTAGGAGTAGTGAATAATATTGCACAACCAGGAGTAGGTTAAACTCAAATAGACAAGAGTCTAGGGATACTAGAAGTGGAGAATAATACTGCACAACCAAGAGTGAATTAAACTCACATGTAATCTTTAAAAAAGATAAATGGAAGAGTTCTTGGGAGAGATTGGATGTAGCTTAGTTGGAGTGACCAATATAAAAATCTTGTGTTTATTGCTTTATTCTATTAAATGTCTTTTTGCTTTCATCATAAAAAGATAGCATCTGAACAAATTGCTTAAACTATATATTTTCTTATATTCACTAAACATTGATAATGTGGACTAAAACATAAGTGTCAGTAGACTTTTATTTAAATGTAAGGTAGTTAAAGTATTTATTTGAAGACTCACACTTCCTTCTATCACTATAGTTTAAAGCTATATATGATGCTTCTTGTGAAATCTTTTTAAAACATTCTTATGAAATCTAGTGTCTAAACAATGTCTTTAACTACTCATTCACATTTATTTATCAAACGCTATGTTGCGAAAATAATTTCAAAACACTATTAACCCTCCCTAATGTTTTCTTGTGACTTCAGACTTGATATCACATTTAACCTAAAACTTTAAGAAATTGAGCTTGTGATGTTTTCTCCTTATACTACTCATCTCACTTGTCTCCACCCAAGGTGGGACTTCAAACTCCACACTTGAATTCCTCACAATCTCTTTCTTAAGTGAGTCCATTTCTTGTATAAGATTTCTCACTTCTTCAAGTGGACATATTAGAGAGATTAGTATATAGGCGTGAAAAACAGGTAAAAGACGAAGGGTTGAATTGAATTTTCAAAACTCTGCAATTTTTTGCATGTATCATTTAATTATATGTAGTCAAAGAATGTGTTTATATTGGTTAGATGATTTAAGAAAGATGTTAGCAAACAAAGTTTAAAAATTTCACCACTTAAGTTGGTGTAGAGGTTATAATATTCAATATAACAAGGTAAGGAAGTAAAGAAATTACTCAAGATGTTTTTATACTGGTTTGTTTGATAACATAAACAACATTTAGTTCTTAATTAACCAATTGAGTTTCATTATGCATACTACTACTAGGATGAATGAGTATTCTTTAGCCACTCCTCACTAACTGTAGGAGTATTGTTTTAGAACATCGCTTCTCATGACTAACTTGTTAGATATTCTTTAACGATTAACTACTTTTGGCTCAATATTATTTGTCAACAAGGTACTCTAGTTAAGAGGAAAAAATTATCTAAGTTATGATCACATGATCACGAGGTTTGCTTTCTAGAGAGTGGTTGCATCTTTTGACATTCACGAGGTTAAGCACTCTCTTTTAGTTTGTTAAACAAGCACAATCGTGTTCTTACAAAGCTATTTTAGGGCACAAAATGATATTGACAATGTATTATCACTTTGCAATTTGAACTACTTTTGCCTTTTTCTTTCCAAAGGCTTTATACAGGCATAGAAGACTAGAGGTGTTACAAATCCCTTTCTAGTCATTGAAAATCTTCACGCTCACTTAAATGTCATCTTTACATATGATGATGAGCTTGGACATAGAAGATGCATTAAATGTGCTCCATTCATGAACTAAACGCAATTATCTTCTTTAAGCTACATCTTGATCATTAGATGTACTCCATTCATGAAATTTACTTTACTGGTAATTACCTTAGGAAAGGTTTCAGAATTGGCATCGTGAATAATATTTTTCCATTTAGTTTTTGTTTTTTATGTGTTATTATGAACTCTTTCGTATTTGTTATCAGGAAGCTACAACAATTGTAAAAACATTTGTTTCCATGTAGGATTATCAACTGGATGAAAACAAAAAAAAGGTGGCATAAGGGGCTATGAATAATGTTGTTGGTTCATTCTGTTCTTGTTATGTGGCAACCGATATAAGTTCAAATATATTCTTTGCTATAAGAAGCATATACATGTGGTCATGCTAATGAAAGAAATTAAAATGTTTTTCTTTTAGCTAATATAAACATATAATTCAAAATAAAAATGATGAGAAAAGGGGAAGAGAAGTTATCATTATTTGGAAAAATTACATTTTATTTAATGATAAATTATAATATTGTTCAATGTTATTATTATTTTTATATATTTAATGATTCATTTCCATTGAAAGATAGAGAGATGGAAGAAATTAAAACCAAGTGGACTTCGTTTTTTTTTAATGTTGTTGATAACTTGTAAAAATCTTAGTTTTATAGCAATTAAATCTTTTGAATAGTATTTGTAAAATTTGTCAATATTGTTTATCTATATATAATTTCATGTTTTAAAGTTTGTTGTACAACTTAAACCATATGGAATTGATTTGTTTGGAAAGTTTGTTCTGGTAATATGAAATGTATTGAGAGATGAAATCAATGGATAGGAAAATGGTAAAACAAAACAAATTATAAAAAAAAATTAACTTACTACGACCTAGTAATAATTATCATATTAAGTCCATTTACAATGACAGGTCTCTAAATACCAATTATAGTAAGTTGGACTTACCATGTCAAGATTTTGAAAATGTGGCATAATAAGTTCATCTATTATGTTAACATTGTCAATTCATATCATAATAAGTTAGAATTATTATGATTGTTATTTGAATACATGTCATAGTAAGTCATACTTACTACGACATGTTTTTGCAACATAATAGAAAGAGCACATTTTATTTGTCTCCTGCAACTATGATACCAAATTACCAGTCATAGTAAACTTTTTTTACCTGTCATAAAATGTCGCACATACAGTAGTGTGAGTGTTGGACTTTTCTATAACATTGGAAAGATTTAAATCATGAGTCATAAATCGAGAGACTTGAGACTACTTCTAATCTAAATGAGTTTGTATATCTTTCTCCTTATGTATTAACGATCTAGCTCATTTTCATCAAAGTCACGTTCAAACTTAACTTTGTCACATAATTAAAGAAAAAGAATACTTTGACACATACAATTTTTTTACATTCATTTGACACTACATTTTCTTGATTTTTACTTTCTTTTTTTTTTGAAAAAAATTACAAAATTTTACTTTTAATGACCATTTTATCTTTATAATATGTGTTAAATGAATGTAAATGTGTCATCCTTCGATTAAAAATTCACTCTTTTATGATCATTTTATTTTTATAATATGTCAAATGAATGTAAATATACATCGTCCTACCATTACTTATAATTAAATTTAGAAAACTAAGTTAAAAAAGTAAGTGAATAAAATACGTTTTATTTCTCAAAAATACATACATTTCCTTGAAAGTTTTAATTTTTTTTTGTTAAAATCCACTACTTTTGATTTCTCAAAGCGTTTAGATACTATTATAAAGAATAAACGATTTAGATAATAGTAAAAACATCAAAGACGATATATATTAACATTAAAGATATAAGAAACGAAACGAATACATTTGAGAAACTAAAACTGAAATTTTCACGCTTTTTATCTCTAAATAATGTTTGTTGCTATTTGGTTAGTGGCTTACTGAAGGATAAATATCAAAATAAAAATTAGTATGCATTTAAATACAATGTGACAGGACGAAATTTGCGATAACACTGTCATGATGAATCTAGGCCCATATGTAAATTGCAAAAAGCATATTTTTTTTAAAAGTATATAATTGAGTTTAAGAATATATATATATATAGGCTTAATTACCTTTTTAGTCTCCAAATTGGGAGCTGAATTTTCGTTTGATACCTGCTTTTAAAAGTGATTTAATTATATTCCTAAGTTATTGATTTTGTTTTCAATAGGTCCATTCCGTCTTTAAGTAGCTTGTAACGGTGTTAACTTTACGCTTACGTGGCGGTATTTTTCTTCTCTCTCCTCTGCTATTCCTGCTATTCCTGACACTTCTTTCTTTTTCTCACCTTTTTAACTACTTCTCACATTTTTCTCTCTCTTCTATTTCCCTCTCTCACCATTATCTTTATTTAATCATAGTGAACATAGCCTTTGGTGTTGCAGCTATTTCTAAATGTAAGATTAAACACCATTATGCATTCTTTAATTTTTTTAGTTTTAACTATTTAATTACACTCTTATAACTTTTATAAATAAATATGTTGTGTTTTCATATTACTTTTTCATTTTTAACTATTCAAAGTCAACCCTTAAGTACTCTAAAATCATAAAAAACTGGCATAATTAATATCCTTCGGCCGATATAATCTTATTATTCTAGATAAATATAAAATGAGAAAGAAAAAATATTGAAGTAAAAAAACATTTATATATGTTTTTGCCCCCCAAAATATAGTCATCTTTTACCTTTGGTCTCTACAAAATATTTGTTATTTTTTTTGGTAACTTTATATTTTTTTTGTCTTATTTCTCTTATTGTTTTATTTTAATTCCCGCCAAATATTATTTTTTCAAATAAATACGTAATTCCCTTTTTTCAAACAGGCTAGTAAATAAAATGTTATAGAAACTAAATAAAATAGTAATTTAAAAAAAAAAGAATTGAACCTAAGCAGCGGAAATTTTACCAAGATTAAAAAAATAGGATTCTAATAAATTAAGACTATATTTCAAGGATTCTAATAAAAAATGCATAGGCCTTTGACAATGATATTTTAAGAAAAGAAGGCATTCTCTTTTTGTGTTTAGGTATACAGTTTGGAAGTATACAGCATGAAAATAATAGGTTGTGTTCACTGCATCAATAAATAAAAATAATGGTGAGAGAGGGAAATAGAAGAGAGAGAAAAAGGTGAGAGGTAGTTAAAAAGGTGAGGGAAAGAAAGAAGTGTGAGGAATAGCAGAAATAGCAGAGGAGAGAGAGGAAAAATACCGCCACATAAGCGTAAATTAACGTCGTTGAAAGCTACTTAACGGAAGGGACCTATTGGAAGCAAAATCAATAAACTAGGGATGTAATTAAATCACTTTTAAAAGCGAGTATCAAACGAAAATTCAGCCCCCAACTTAGGGACTAAAAAGGTAATTAAGCCATATATATATATATATATATAAAGAATGCTACTAGGCTAGAATTATTTAATGTGTGCACATATAACATCTATTCCTCCAACATTTAAGTTACTAGAGAAATTCATTTTTAATCTAATATTTTTTTTGAAAAATTAATAGCTACTCATTTTTTTTTTCAATTATTGGATAAATTTATCTGTATGATAGTGAATCTCAATTCTTATTCAAGGAAATATATGATTTTTTTTTTAAATAACGGAGGCAAGGTTTTGTGATGTATATTTTTATATCTTTTTCATTATTAATTTTTTGATAACTTAAGGTACACGTTAACAAAGGTCAATAATGTAAGATATGGAATAATTGAAATAAATTATTGATGGGGGTGACAATTGGTTCAATATAATATTAATGGCTTGAAGAAATCTAAGATATACATTCTTCCCCAATAAGATTTTATAAGTTTAAGGAACATAATTTATTTAAATTCGAAAGTTTCCAATTGACAATTATAAGTCATTAAATAAAGGGATTGTTTTATAGCTTGAATAAAGACTGTGAGAACCTAGAATATAATTAAGACTATTAATAGTTTTTAATATGAGTTATTCAATTATTTTATTATTTAGAAAGTCATATTATGAATAAAATATTTTATTAATTGAGTTTTATTTTATAATAATTTTTTTAAAAAAAATCTAAATATTTTTTTTGTCTTCTTTTTAATCATTGATTTCATAATTCATCTATTTGAAGATGGAAGTATGTCATAGAATTTTTAGTGTGTAATATTATAATTAAGATCAAAGTATGTCATTGATTTCATGAATTTATGTTTGATTAAGATTCTATGGGTGTGTTATGATCAATCAAAGTTCTATGTGTGCAAGTATAGAGCAACCTATATAAAGTAGAGCCTAAATGAAATATTTTTTGAGTTTAGAAGTTTCTATCGATTAAGACTCCGACAAGTGTACCGAATCGTATCAAGTAATATAAATGGTAAGACCAAATATCGTTTTCCCAAGAGACTCACGACACTAAACAGTTGTGCTTTTGCTTAACTAATTAAGACTTATAAGAACAATATTTTGGGGTTTTTTAATGCAAAACGATAAAAGTAAATATGCATGCAATTTGATCAATTGAGGCTAAACACAAAAGTGAATGGATGATGTTAATAATATGAGATGAATATGTTGTTAGGGTTTAGATTTCACCTAATCACTCTCATGCATAAACGAATTCATCTTCTTCATTAATATTAATGTCACTCTCTAAAACACTTAAAACTCGATGTCTCGGTGAAGAAAGCCTATCCTCAATTACGAGTTCATACAATCCCTAGAATGCCTAATAATTAATTCTGAAGCACATGAGTGTATATGCAACCAACCCTCATATTCCTATGTCTAGGTAATACTACCTTTGGGAGAATTTTCCCAGTTCTAAATTTCCCCGTAGGCTTAAATCTTCCATTGGTCCTCATATTTGTATGCAAATCTTAGTTTGGTCCTCAAGTTTTGAACTGTCTCAATTGGGTCATAATTTTTGTAAAAATGCACACATTTTACCCTAACCGTTAAGTTGTCTCAAACGGCGTTAATTGATGCTGAGATGAATTTTTTATTTTAGGCTTAATCCCTCCCTTGGTCCTTATGTTTGTGTGAAAATCTCAGTTCCCTTAATCCCCGTATGTGTCCATATCGACAAAATCAATGATCATGAAATTGAATGAGTTAAACAAAGCAAGCATAGAGTGTAGAGGAAAAACCCTAAAAATTAATGAAAGAAGCATTTATAATATAAATCAATTCAAATACAAGAGAGTTTAGAGGTTACATCTTCCCCAATAACAAATGAGATTAGTTCTCCACCGCCATGGAGAAACTAGGTGTACAATGGAATGGAATGAAGATAAAACCCTAGAAAGAGAATAGGAGAGCTCTCATATCCCCAAATTTGCCCCCCAAAGGGGTGAAAAACGTGTTTCTGTGCTTAAGCCATCAAAAGATACTAACCTTAGGATGTCTAAGTCTTTAAATAAGGCAGAAAAATAACAGAAAACATGTCCAAGCCCAAAATAAATCATAAAAATAACAAAAAACAGGTCTAAGCCTGCGTCACTAGCGCTCAACAATCAAAAAGGGCGCTCAGGGCCATTTGCGATTCTTCTTTGTGCTACTTTTCCAGCTTTACCTGAATTCAACTCCTTGCTACTTCAACTTCTTCATCCAATTCATCTCAATTCCTGTCAAAACAAGAAAAGCCAAGCATAAAACCCATAATACCACCTTCAACTCTCTTATTCTCAAAACTTAAGCAAAAGTATGATTTCAAGCTAGTTTCTAAGTCATTAAGGGTGTTTTTAGAATCAAAATTAAGTATAAAATAACAGTGTTTTCAACCGTTATTACTATCTAAGTAAAGGAAGCTAGTAAGTTATAATAGAGCTAATTGAACTTGATTGGTTGTGACGAAGCTTGGTTTGATTGATTTGATAAATCTATTATTCTTATTTTGAAGTGAAAATATTAGTTGAAATGTTTTATTTGGTATGTTGGTTTTTTAAAGTGTTTAGTTAAAGCATTTGATTTTAAACTAATGTGTTGGAGAATGTATAGATATTTTTGAATTGTGAATGTTAGGACTTGAGTTACAATGTAACCAAATTGGTTTATTTGCACTATTTGAGCATGCTTGAACTAAATTATGCCTACTAAATGCTTAAGAAATGTAGAAATAAGTTAGATATGCCAATAAACCCAATCTGGTATGTATTATTGAACTATGATATTTTTATATGATTGATGATCTGTGATACTGATTGAATTGTGTTTTGGATGAAATGAAAAGTTTGTTTGTGAAATTGATTTAATTTTGCTAGGATTATCTAATTTGATCTATCTAAGGGTTGTTTTGAACTAAACAAGGTATTTAAAACTAAGAAATAACTAGAATTTCCTAGATAGGCAAGTTGGGCACCATTCTGGGACCGTTGGACGCTCACAAGACAATGAGTTCTAATGATCCAGGGCGTTGTATTGTTGGGCACTCACTTGATAGTGAGCTCCACAAGGTTCTGGCATTGGACACCAAGTGTAAGGCATTAGCTGCCATCTTGGTTTTGTTTTTGGCTGTCTTGATAAATTTACATTTCTTAATTCATTAACTATTAGATTGAGCTTAAATTGTGAAAGGTAGTTCTTGAAACATGGTTCTTCATTTTGACTGTTGGGATTTTCAATTAGAGGTTTGTGGTTAGATGAGTACATCTCGCTATTTTGATATACTTGATTGAAATATTTTAATTGAATATTATGTCAATGCAATGAAAAAGAAATAATGAATGACTTAATATCTAATGTGATGTGTGGATTGTATGAATGAGTAATACTAAAATGATATATATATATATATATATATATATATGTATATATATGATGATGAAGATTGTTTAATATAAGAAATATGATGTGTTGAATGTTGATTTGATGAGAGTGTAGAGTGTACTTCACTCGGTCTTGAGTTTAGAGTGTATTGTAGGGGGGATTTGAGAAGATTATCCTGATTCTGCTAGTATCTAACTTATATAGAAGAATATATTTAGTTTTAAGAGTCTATGAATATTCCTATAGTGGGATTTGATGTGAAAGAGAACAATTCTAACGAGCTATAATGAATTAACCATGTCATGGTGATGAGGACATGAGTCTTAATATATTAAGGGTGGAGTAATGCTTATGTGGTAAATGCCAAAAATCTACTGAGTGTTCACATGACAAGTGTAGAATCTTTGAGTCTACTCAATACATGTGTCTTCTATAAGTAAGATCAAATTTCTATGTCTTGATAGCTAGTGGATTTTGATTTATGTGTAAGCAGCGTGGACAAGTTATGTGTAGATATTTAATTCTTATATATGTGATTACTCGGTTATGATAATAAGAAATTTACTATTGTTATGAGAAAACTTATCATTTGTATGATCTTTTATAATTAATTACACTAGCTTACCTTTTTGATTGATGATGTCATGGTTTTCCCACTGTGATTGTATGTTATATGTAAGTAGAGGATATGATAGGTAAGAGAGTGTATGATGCAATAAGACAATTGATGGTCTTCCTAAAGAAAGTAGTTTTTTCTCTAGTATATACATTTTTGTATTGTATATATCCCAATTGATGAAGTATTAATTAACTTTCAGAAGTTTAAATTTGATTATCTCATAGAGGATTTGTAAATACGTTTTATATACTTATATAATTTTTTATGTTTTTTATCAATTATGTAATAGTTTAAATTAGTAAGATGATTTTAATAAATTGAGGTGTTACATTTTTTGGATCAGAAGAGTTCCTCTTTACAATAATCTTTTGCCTATGTTAAAGAGTTTCCTGTTTTAGAGGAGAGAACACAAAATGGTGAATAGATCAGAAGTTATGCCTAATAGATGGTTTGCAAACAGAAGGAGAATCTTCGAGAGAGATGGTCAAAAGACTCCAACATAAGCAGTATGTTAGATTTCCATTTTAGAGGAATCAGGCATCCTTTTCCCAACCTATATGAGCAGGAAATGTTTTTAGTATAAAAAGGTCACATCTTCAAGGAAAGTGTTCTCGACAGTCATGGTTGAGATAAAATTCGTATAATATGAGTAAATAGATTTTAAAGAAGCCATGTTAAAGTTATAATATTTCAATTGAATTAAATTAGTTGAAGTTGTTGTTGATAAATTAAGATATGTACTTCTAATATGAATATTATTGTTTTTAACAATTACAAATAATATAATAATGAAAATCGATATTATATAATCATTATTATAGTGGATAATTATTTGTGACATGTAAATTTTTTATGTTAATAATAATGAAAATTAATATTAAATTATTATTATTAATTCATAAACCTTCAATAAATTTATTAATTAATTATATTATTATCAAAAGAAAAATAATTTTATTTTTATGATATTTTATATTAAGGAGTAATTTTTTTGAAACATGTATATTTTATCATTATGTGAAGTCATTAAAGAAAAATCTTAAATTCAAATCTAAAACAATACTAATTTAATAATTTTTACCACGAATATATGTTTTCTATTATATATGTATAAGAATGAATATGTGACACATTATTATTGGAAAAATATTCTAGCAGTAATAATTAATATCTTGTTATTAATAATAATTACATATTAATTTATAACTATGTAATAAGTTTTATTTTTATCATAAAAATAAGGGTTAAATATGTTTTTAGTCCCTATACTTTGGGGCAATTTTGGTTTTAGTCCCTCTTTCAAACTAAGGTACAATTTAGTCCTTCAACTTTAGAAAACTCTGGTTTTAGTCTTTTTTACCAAATTTTTTTAACTTTATTTGTTGTTTCAAATGCGTTTCTCAGTTAACATTGAAGTAAAAATGTGTCAAACAGTGTAAACAATCCAAATGCTATAATGAAACGTGCTTGAAACAGCAAATAAAGTTAAAAAAATTTGGTAAAAAAGACTAAAACCAGAGTTTTCTAAAGTTGAACGACTAAACCCAAAATCGCCCCAAAGTATAGGGACTAAAAACATATTTAACCCTAAAAATAATACTTTTATTTATGTAACATTTTTTGTTGTAAGTACTCCTAACATAAATATTAAGAGAAGATCGTTAGAGAGAAAAATTAGAATTATCTACATATCTCTAGTTTTGAAGTTTAACAAACAACATTAAACGAAGTAGGTTTGGATCATCAAATATAAAAAAGAGTATAATAACAAATTACAATGGTCGAAACACTAAAAGTCGAAAAAGCAACATAGAAATACAAAGTCAAGATTAGAAACATCTACATAACAAGCCTAATCAAAAGTTATGACTAAATCTACATAAGATGATTAAATAATAGAAGAAATAAGATGAAACAACATAGGTGCATAACAAAAGTTCACACAATAGGATTAAAACATATAACATGTACAAGAAACATTCAAGTAAAACTAATAAAACACTAAACGCAACAACGTAAAGATCATTTAGTGACTTCACACATCTTATGTACCAAAGAACTGCACTGAACAATAGATGTTTGACAAAATATTATCCTTCTGAAATCCACAATACAAATAGGGAAATGAGGCTTAAGAGAACCATTAAGGAAAAAGCCTTTGCAAGATGCACCATTAAACGGTGTCTCTATTTAATGCGTCAATAAGTGTTTTGTTGAGTATAAAGAATGCAAAAACATTGCTCAAACAAACTCTTACTATAAAATGATGTTTTTGTTAAACACACTAAAAAGGACAAATCTTGTTCCAAAAACACATGATAAAAGATGTCTTACTAAACGTTCTCTTGAAGTCAACGGATATCTACTAAATAAAGCGCCATTAGAAGAAGTCTCCCATAGGTTAAACGATACCATGTGTCAAATGTGTTTTCATCCAACAATGAAACTCTCATGAAACATTTGATATTCTCACTAGAAAGCTCAAACAATCAAATCCTACCTGAATGGTAGAGAATGTGAAAAACTTCGTTGTTCTAAACAAGCATTAAATGTCATTAAATGTTCAACATTCAAAAATAACAAAGGTGATAAAAGAAAGGACATATATGTTGCATGCATATCTACTCTACCTTGTGCAGATTACTTATTACAAGCATCCACTTGCTCTATCAAATAGAAGTCACAAGACATTTATGGAACGATCTTCTCATCAAAAGTCGTGCCATAAAGAAAGTACGATCCATTTTTTATAAAGTACTGAAAAAATGAGTTTACTCTGACAAGTAGACATCAACCTATGACAGTCACCTATGACTAAAGCTACGAAGAGTCGAATCTCGAGGACAAGCATCGTCTAATTGCTACATTATCACCAAATCTCAAGGACAAGCATAGTCTAATGGCTAAACTGTCAAAAGGAGTACAAAATAGAAGATATTTGAAGAAGACGGGGAGGATGGACACTTAAAGATTGATATGAAAATCAACATCATGTAAAGATCAAGGATTCTCTCAAAACTCTTTAGAATCAGATCCTCTTTTGTAAGAAGAAAGAGAGAGAGAAGCTCAGTAAAAGAAACACTCTCAAGTTTCATTATCATATAAGCTTACTTTTGTAAGAAGAAAGAAGAAAGAAAAATATTCAGTGAGTCTATTAGATTGAATTATATTGAACACACATCCTTTTTGTGAAAGTTATTCTCTAAGGCCTTGTAATCAATCCTTTGATTGTAAATTTTAAAGAGAATTAAAACACTTTACATTTAACTTTGAGGAGTTAAACGGTAGCTAGACAGTTGTGTCTAGTGAAAACCAAGAGTGGGTGAAACTCTGATGTTTAACTTGGTGAAGCTAAACGATAGCTAGACGGATGTACCTAGTTAAAACCAAAAGTGGATAAAAACCAACTAGACAGTGTATCTAGAGGATACCAAAAGTGTCTAGGGATACCAGAAGTGGTGAAGAATATTGAATAACCAAGATTGGGTGAAACTCAATCAGGATCACAGTAATGATGGTTACTAAGTTGATTACGACAACCATAAGTAGGTAAAACTCAACAAAATAGTGTATCTGAAGGATATCGGGAGTGTTTAGGGATACCGGGAGTGATGAAAATAATACACAACCAAGAATGGGTGAAAATCAGTAAGAGGCACAATAACAGTGGTTACTAGGTTGACTGCGATAATCAAGATTGGATGAAACTCAGTTAGGATCATAGTAACAACAGTTACAGGATTAATCAATTAAATAGTGTATCTAAAGGATACTTGGAGCGTCTAGCAATACCAAGAGTGGTGAATAATATTGCACAACCAAGAGTGGATGATACTCGATACTGGTTAGAGTAATGGGGGTTATTGAGTTTGACTAGTGAAACCATAAGTGATAAGAATACTCATATGTACATCACTGAAAATTTAGTGGAACCCTCTGAGTTATATTAGAGGAAAACTGGATATAGCTTAGTTAAGTGAACCAATATAAAAGTATGTGTGTTATATCTTAGATTTACAAACGTTCACTTTATTCAAAAAGCAAATCCTTAACATGCATGCCAATTAATAGACAACCCCCTTCTTTAAGAGTTACTAAACACTACAAAGATAAACTAAATACCAAGACTATAAATGCATCTATCAAAAGAACATTTATAACCCATTTTGACAACACGATATATTAGATAATATGTGAATTGTTGTTTGACTTGTATATTAAGTATTGTCAATTATGTTTTCTTTATTTCATTAATATTTAAAGTCATAAAAACTAAAATATCATGTGATGAAAAGTTAAGGGAGAAGTTTTTATACATCACGACATAATGGGTTGTAATAAATTTATCTAATTCATTGGTTTGTTTGTAAATTCATATCTTGGATTGGATTGCATGTTGATATATATATATATATATATATATATATATATATATATATATATATATATATATATATATATTCTTAAGATAAAGAAAATTTCATAATTCGTTTTTTAATATCTTACTTTTATATGTGAACTGTGATTACTCTCTTATATACACCAACATATACAATTAAAGTTGCACGAAGAACGAGTGGAGGGTAAGGAAGTTATAAAGATTTTATTTTAACTATGCTTCTATAAATATTTGTATATGTATATATATGTGACGTATTTTGTGCGATAATATTTACTTCCTTGATTTCTCTAAGAACAAAAACCATGATATAATATGGAACAGGGTAAGTAGAGGGAGATATTTACCACCCATGGAAACAACTACCGAATCACAGTCTATTCTCTTAAATTCCTCCTTATCTCTACTAGACAATATCTCCAAAACACTTTTTTCAAAAATCGAAAATCTAATAGAATATTCACATGTTCCTGAAGATGCACACATTTCTGAGTCTTCAACTCCTCTGCTCAGTCCATACAATATCTTCAGAAGACGAAGATCTTCCATCAGATCCATCGCCATACTCATTACTTCCCGAAGAACCCTTGGAAAGGAATTTGTTCAATGTTCTCTTGTGGCAACACCTGAATAACAGTACGTGACAATAGAGATACCAAAAGAATTAATTCGGCATTGGCAACATGAAGGATATACTCACCTTCATTATGGAGCCATCAGACTCATTCTTTCCCTCCATGGAAGAAGAGGTCTTCTTGTCTCTGCCAGAGTCTCTCTCTTAGATTCCAGTTTTCTCCACTATGAAAATGTTGTCATTGGAACAGTTCTGACCACCTTACATGCTAGAAGCGTAGTTCTCACTATGTTTCCTGATTACAATGTTAGCTGAGAGATCCAACTGTGCCCCCAAAGACTTAAAGTACAAGTACAGATAATGGAAGTCGGACAAGTAGCTGAAGCCCTTTGTGCAACGCTACGTCATCAAATTATCTATAGGTTATAGAATCATGCAGTCAACCTATCGTTACCCTCGAGTAGTGAAGGCGCTCTGTTTGTTATGGCTAACCCCCACGAAGAGAGCCCATCGATAGTCCAGATCCCTAGAAACATTTCTAGACAACAATTAGAGGAATTGATTCATCTACAATGGGTGACTAATTATGAGAAGTTACACGAAAATAAAAACCTCTCCAGACTTCTGAAGCCACTTTAAGGAGATCTGTAGACGGGACAGTCAGAACCATATTCAAGCAACTAGGAGATGAAGCCAGTACTAGCTCCTCCTAGATTTTCCAGTCTATGATGATCCAATCAGTCACCAAAGAGAAAAAAAATCCCTATCTAGGGAGTTCTTCCTAATGGAAAGCCCATATTCACAGACAAAATCAATGGTCATTTCATATGGGATGTTGATCCTTCTATGTGTGACCCGGACTGTGAATGCAGCAAAGATGATGATAGCTCCGAAGATGACGAATCTTCATGGTCTGTGTCTTTATCCAAAAGTATGAAACAATATAAATGGGAAGTGAGCATGTACTTCCCTGAAAAAAAAGATTTCACATAAGCAATAATTATGTACATGGTAGGAAATTAAAGGTTTATAAAAATGACAAAAGAAGAGTTTGTGTCAAATGTTGTAGGGCAAAAGGAAAATGTACATGATATGCATATTGTGCATAAAAGGCAGTTGAAAGTACATAACAGTTAAGGAAGATTATAGACAAGCACACATGCAGTATAGAATTTAACATCCATAAATGGTTAAGTGAGAAATTAAATAAAACCATAAAACAAAATCCTAATATTAATCTGACTAACCTCCAAAACAAAGTTTCTAAGAAATGGAACATTAGTGTTTCTCGGTCTACAACCTGTAGGGCAAAAACAAGGGCTTTTAAACAAATTGAAGGTGATTTTAAAGAACAATATAAAAGAGTATATGCTATGCAAATGAGTTGCTAAAGTCAAATCATGGTTCAACTGTCAAATTTAATGTTGAACCTAATGAGGACACTCCAATATTAAAGAGACTATATGTGTGTTTGAAGGCCAGTAAAGACAGCTTCGTTTCATGTAGGCCTATTATTATAGGTTTGGATAGGTGTTTCTAGAAAGGAAAATATTGAGGTAAGTTGTTCACTGCAGTTGTAAGAGATGTTAATGAGCAAATGTTACCTTTGACATACGTTGTTGTGGAAGTGGAGAATAAGGAAAGTTGGGCTTGGTTTTTACAATTGTTGATTGATGATCTTGGTGGTGTGGAGCTTTGTTCAACAATTACATTCATTTCAGATCAACAAAAAGTGAGCAACGTAACCCATGGTTATTTTTTATTGTTATAACTTTATGTGTTTTATTTTATCTTATATACTGTCAATCATTACTTTGATAGGGACTTGTACCAACAATACAATAACTTCTCCATGGTGTGGAGCAAAGGTTTTGTGTGCACCACATATATGCAAATTTTAGGAACTAATGGTCTGGGCAAATTCTAAAACGTCTATTATGGAAGGCAGCATCATCGACACACCCTCAAGAATAGGAGACAATGATGATAGAAATTAAAGATGTCAATGTAGATGCTTTTAAATACTTGTTAGTCATTTCACCAAGGTATGTCAACCAACATTTAAATTAATTTTTGATATTTACTTTTGTTTTCTTTCTTAGCTCATATGTTTTACTTGTTATTTATTTAACTAGATTTTGGTCAAGGTCAAGATTTACGGGTAAAGTTGCTTGTGACACCTTAGTCAATAATATGTCTGAAGCTTTTCACATTGGCATATTAAATGCAAGGGGTAAACGTATCATCACAATGACAAAAGACATTCATTTGTACCTCATGAAGAGATGGACAACAAATAGAGAGAAAATAACTAAATGTGAAGGTTCTCTTTACCCAAAAATTAAAAAAAGATTTCATATGAAATTGCACATGACTAAATATTGGATACCTAGGTACGTGCACATAAATACATTAAAATATGAACTTCTTTATATCTTAATTTGTTTACTTTAAATATTGAATTACATCGGTTATCATTGCAGTTGGTCAGGACTGAAAATTTTTTAGGTCAGACACACTTCAACCATTAGTGAAAAGTTTATGGTTGACATAGATAAAGTGGAATGCAGTTGCAGAAAGTGGACTGTATCAGGAATCTCATGTTGTCATGTACTAGTTGTCATGATATTTTTCAACATCAATAGAGAAGACTACATCCCACATTGGTTTAGAAGGTCAACATATCAAGAAACATACATTCCTATTATATACCTTGTCAACGATCCTCACTTTTGAGAAATGACTTTTCATCCTAATGTTTTGTCTCCACCTAAAAGGGTTTTGCCTGATAAACCAAAAAAGAAAATAAGACTAGAGCATTAGGAACTAAAGAAGGATGACACACAACTAAAGCTAGGTGGAACTCGTAAGAGATGTGCCATATGTACACAGCTTAGTCATAAAAGAAATATTTGTCCACAAGTTGCTCCAACAAATCAAAGTCAATCTCAATTAAGTCAGCTTACTCAATGCCAACTTCAAGAAACTCAGCCAAGTACAGTAGGAGTTTAGAAGTTATTTAGAAGTCACAAAATGTTTAGCTTAAGTATGTTACAACCCAGTATTGGATATTTTGTAAACTTTGATATGTATTTTGAGCTTCATTTTGAATCTTGATTCAGTATATATTCTACCATCAAGAACAATGTTGTAGATTTGAATGATTTTAATCTTACTTTCAATGACAGTTTCTCTTTTCAAAGTGCATTTAAAGTCCAATTTTTTATTATAATGTAATTTTGAATGATGAATATTCCATGTGCATGTCAAGTACAGTATAATTCAGTTGTAATGTATATTCTTATGACAAGGAAATGGATCTTTGTTGTGAAATACTTACATATTGTTGTCAATCATTATTACGTTAGCTCTTTTCTGGTTTGACGTTATACGTGTAACGTTGAAGACAAATTTCACACTAATACAATTCGAGAATTAGTATAAAAGTAAACTTTTTATACCATTTTTGGAAAAATGTTCAATACTTTTTATATCTCTATTTTTTCTATCTGTTTACTTGGTTGAGTTTGTTAAAGTTGGCATTAAGCAAGCTGACTTAATTGAGATTGAATTTGGTTTGTTGGAGTAGCTTGTGGGCAAGTATTTCTTTTATAACCAAATTGTCTACATATAGCACATCTCTTACGAGTTTTACCTAGCTTTAATTGTTTGTCATCCTTCTTTAACTCACATGGCTCTAGTCTTCTTTTCTTTTTTGGTCTATCAGGCAACACCCTTTTAGGTGGAGGCAAAACATCAGGATGATAAGTCATTTCTCATAGGTGAGGACCGTTGATAGGGTATATTATTAGAATGTATGTTTCTTTATATGTTGACCTTCTAAGTCAATGTAGGATGTAGTCTTCTCCATTGATGTTGAAAAATGCCATGACAGTTAGTGCATGACAGCATGGGATTCCTGATACAGTCCACTTTCTGCAACTGCATTCCACTTTATCTTATTCAACCACAAACTTTTCACCAATGATTGAAGTATGTCTAACCTAAAAAAATTTCAATTTTGACCAACTGTAATGATAACCAACGTAATTTAGTATTTAAACTAAACAAATTAAAATATAAAAGAAATTCATATTCTAATGTATTCATGTGCTAGGTATCCAATATTTAGTAATGTGCAATTCTTTATAAAATCTTTTTTTAATCTTTGGACAAATCGAATCTTCACATTTAGTTATTTTCTCTCTATTTGGTGTTCATCTCTTCATGAGATACATACGAATGTCTTCCATCATTGTGATGATAGGCTTATCCCTTGCATTTAATATGTCATTGTTAAAAGCTTCAGACATATTATTGACTAAGGTGTCACAAGTAGCTTTACCCGTAAACCTTGACCTTGACCAAAATCTAGTTAAACAAACAAGAAGTCAAACATATGAGCTAAAAAAGCAAAAAAAAGTAAATATCGAAAATGGATTTAAATGTTGGTTGACAGACCTTGGTGAAATGACTAACAAGTATTTAAATGCATCTACATTGACATCTTTAATTTCTTTCATCACTGCCTCTCATGCTTAAGGGTGTGTTGATGATGGTGTCTTCCATAATAGACGTTTTAGAATTTGCCCAGACCATTTCTTCCTAAAATTAAAATTTGCATATATGTGGCACATACAAAACCTTTGCTCCACACCAGGTAGAAGTTCTTATAATGCTGGTACAAGTCCCTAACAAAGTAATGATTGACAATATACAAGTTAGAATAAAACACATGAAGTTGGAACAGTAAAAAATAGCAATGGGTTACGTTACTCACTTTTTGTTGATCTGAAATGAATGTAATTGTTGAACAAAGTTTCACACCACCAAGATCATCAATTAACAATTGTAAAAATCAAGTTCAACTTTCCTTATTCCACTTCCACAACAGCGTATGTCAAAGGTAACATTTGCTCATTATCATATCTTGCAACTGCAATCAACAACTCACCTTCATATTTTCCTTTTAATAAATACCTATCCAAACCTATAATAGGCCTACATGAAACGAAGTTGTCCTTACAGGCCTTCAAACACACATATAGTTTCTTGAATATTGGAGTGTCCTCATTAGTTTCAACATTAACTTTGATCGTTGAACCAGGATTTGACTTCAGCAACTCATTTGCATGGTCATATACTCTTTTACATTAGTCTTTAAAATCACTTTCAATTTGTTTAAAAGTCATTGCTTTTGCCTTTCGGTAGTAGACCAAGAAACACCAACGTTTCATTTCTTAAAAACTTTGTTTTGGAGGTTAGTCAAATTAATATTAGGATTTTCTTTTATGGTCTTCTTTAACCTCTCACTTAACCATTTTGAAGTCATTAAACGGATGTTAAATTCTCTACTGTATGTGTGTTTGTCTATAATCTTCCTTAACTGTTATGTACTTTCAACTGCCTTTTATGCATAATATGCATATCATGTACATTTTCCTTTTGCCCTACAACATTTGACACAAACTCTTCTTTTGTCATTTTTATAAACCTTTAATTTCCTACCATGTACATTCTTATTGCTTATGTGAAATCTTTTTTTTCAGGGAAGTACATGTTCACTTCCCATTCATATTGTTTCATACTTTTGGACATTGAAAAAATTCCAAAATCCACCCATATCTATCATCATTTGTGTTATCACTTACTACAACATTGTTCAAAGTGTCAGATTCCCAATCATTTTAAGATAAACCCCTAGGTCCACCAACTTCTACTTGGTGAGTACCTTCAAATATCTCTTGTTCCACTTCATCTCCATTCCAACTTCTGAAATCATACTAATCATATCCCTCAACCTCTCTGTCTTAGTCTATGGCTCAACATGCTCTCCATGCCCCTCTACATCCACACCAACATCACTGTCTCCCTCCCATTTGCCTCAACCTCTACTTGACCCTGTGCCTCCACACAATCACCCTCTACCTCACCCTTTACCTCAGCCTCTACCTCAGCTTCTACCTCAGCCTCTACCTCAGCCACTGTCTCAACCTCAACCTCTACTTCAGCCACTGCCTCAACCTTTGGTTCACCCTCTGCCTTTACCTGCCCCTCTACATCCATACCAACATCAATGTCAGCCCCTCCCAAAAGAGGACCATCATCCTCTTCCTCTGGGTCTAACTCACTTTCTGTTTCACCAATCTCTATCTCAACTTGTTTTTCAGCATTCTGACTCTCAACTTCTGCTTCACCACTATGTCTCTCAACTTCTGCTTCACCACTATGTCTCTCAACTTTAGGTTCAGGAAAGTATTCCAACATATCAAGATACTGAGACTCACACAGTATTAGAATGAGATAGAAAGAAATTGAATGGCAGTATAGGGCAGGGAAGAGGGAGCATTCTATGATTATTTTCCAAAGTATGATATACCTTGAAATTATTATTTGGTGGAGCATCATTTAAAAAGAAAATACTCATCTATTGGCTTACCATGTTTGGTAAAATGTAGCATAGGATAGAATTTCTACAATTAAAACTTGGCTTGTTGTCTATTTTCTTGATGGGTTATCATTTTTTTCATTAAAGAAACTAACAAATTCTAAAATCATAATTAATAAGTAACTCTTGCTCCACACACTAATTCACTTTAATATCTTTAACCATAATCTACACCAAAAGTTCCACTTCTTTCTCGCTACTTTTATTTAGAAGCATGATTCAAGCATATGATGTACAATAAGATAATACAATTATTCAAAAAATAATGTCTAAGATACATATTTGAAAGTTTATAAATATTTTAAAAATAAGGATTACATAAGTACCATTTTATACATTCAAAATAAAAATATACTTCTTAGACACCGGAAAATAAGGAAAAGTATGGGTACTTTTCATCCTAAATAATATTTGACACGAAACAAAAAATTGTCCAAATGTAATAAAATGATGAACCATTGAGTGATAGGACAACTCACCCAATCAGAGTCACAACAGACACAAAGGGAAATATCACAAGTAGAATTAAAAAGCATGTCTTGCTCGGGATTACTCTTGATATAGCGCATTACACGCAACACTGCATCATATGTTCTTCTAGGAGATTTTAAAGAAATTGAGAAAATGTATGGATGAGAAAAGAAATTGACGTAAGATCGTTCAGCTCTAATACCATAAATGAATAAATGAAGTTGTTCTTAAATAAGTAGTCCATCTTATTGCTCACATATTAGTCATTATATAGATGTTTGAAATAATATAAAAATCTATAAAATATAACTGAAAGTGTCAAAATACAGAAAACAATAAAGAGATAGTTTTTCCGTAAGTTAAAATTACTTAACTTAAAAAAATTAGAGAAATTATAAAGAGATAGTTTCAACAAATTCGCTTGTGCATAAACTAATTTTAAAATTATGGAAAAGTTAATTTCAATTTTTCTTCCTAAAACAAGACCTATGTTTTATTACCATATCATTTAATTTGATCACAATTAGATGCATCTCATTCACTTTATCCAATAGAAATCAAAACGAAAGATACTATTGAATTAAAATTATAATGCAAAACTCACAATAATTTGGATTGGAGCTACCTACCTCCTGGTTTTGAGAATCAACAAGTAATGGAACTGGTGACTTGATGACCCTTTGTTGGAAGGGGGAGCTCAGAAGGCCTCAGTTAGCATATCTCCTTCAACAAAGGTGTGTCCAAAACAATACTCCAAGCCTTTAGCACTTGATTGCAATTGCTCTTCATGGACATTCATCTTCGCTTTGTGGACTAGAGATTTACCTCTTTGATATAGATCTAGTTCAATGCTTGGCAGGATTTGGTGAGTCCAGGCCATCCCTGAAATACGTATTTTGGAACTAACATAATATCTCTTTGCACATTCACGGAAACCCAATATAGAATTCATGCCAACACCAATTCATCAAAATGCTCAAAAGCTCCCAACGACTTTTCCGATTGACAAACCAATAAGACCAAAGTTTTCCACACATCCTCACAGTAAAATCCCCCACCTACCAAACCACTCAAAACCTTCGCTAGTAACTCAAAATCCCCTTCCTTGCATACCATACCAACAAACTCATTCAAACTGGAGGAACGAGGAACATAGCCTTTAAAAATCATCTCCTCTAAAACCAACCCAGCTTCCTCAAACTGCATACACTGGCAAACCCCATCAAACAAGGTGCGGTAAGTCACAACATCAGGAACACACTGTCGCCTTGGCATGTCCCCAAATAAATCATCAGCCTCCCTCCATTTCCCCTCTTTACACAGCCAACCAATGATCACATTGTAGCCAAAAACATCAGGCTTCACACCCTCTAACCCATCATTCAAAATCCTATAAGCCTCTTCAAACTTCCCCTCCCTACAAAACTCCCCAATTAACACATTACACGTCACAGAATTCGGCTTCACACCACCAATCTTCATTTCCTCCAAAACCCTAAATCCTATATCCTTCTTCCCTCCTTTTAAAAACCCTGAAACCAAAGTGTTGTACACCACAACATCAAGCTTCAAATTGTTCCTCACCATCTCATCTTTCAACCTAACCGCGGAATCAAAATCACCCACCTCGCAAACAGCTTTAATCAAACTAGTGTACACAAAAGCATTAGGCTTAATTTTAAAAACCCTATCCATCTCTTCCTTAACCTTAAACGCCTGGGGAAGGTGCAATTGAGGGCTTTTGCAGAGCAAGTTAATCAGAGTTCCGAACGTGATTTGATTCGGACGAACGCCTCGCCTACGCATTTCGTTGAACAGCTTCCACGCCCGACCGCGGTCGTCTGTTAGAGAACACGCGTGGATGAGGATGTTGTAGGTACAAGCGTCAGGACCGCGAAAGCGGGGGAGGTGCGGCAGGAGGCGCGTGAATGAGGCGAAGTCACGGCAGGCGAGCAGCGCGTGGAGGAGGGAGTTGAAGGAGCGGAGGGAGGGGGCGGGGATGGAGAGGAAGGTGCGGAGGGCACGCGATGGGAGGCCGGCGCGCGCGTAGGCAGCGATGACGTGGCGGAGGAGGGGTTCGGGGTTGGGAAGCGCGTTTGGGTGTGGAGTTGGTTGAGGAGCTGTTCCATTTGGGGAACATTTTGGCTTGGGCAAGTTTGGTGATAATGAGGTCATAGGAGCGGAGGGAATGGCGGAAGGGGCGGACGGAGGGGTGGTTAGGGTTTGGGTTGAGGAAGAGTTGAAGAGCCAGGGAGGGGTCTTTGTGAGAGCGGATGAGAGAGGTGAGTCGGAAGGAGGAGATTGGTTTCGAAGTAGACATTGTAGTTTGGTTCTTGAACTTCACTACCTTTCTATGTGATATCATTATGGTGAAATTAAAATTTTGAATGTGAGAAATAATAGAAATTATCTGTTGGTTTTAATGTTGACACTATATGCATAATAACACCAATATATTTACTGTTTTTACCTTTTTTTTATTTGAGATTATTTAGGCTACGTTTATTTGAGGATGAACTACTATTCCCGCATACGAGGAAGCGATGAATTATAGGATAAATCGTGTTTACTTTAGTTGATCAGCGAGCAAGTAATTAAAGAGAATTGCGGGATATCACTTTTTTGCATCACTCGTACTTCTGCAAAGATTTGTAATGAATTGTAGTGAAATTGCTTTTTTGTCCTTACTGCAAAGTTGATAAAAAGTAAAAAGCATGCACAAATCTCGTACTCAAATCCAACCTGGGTCGATTCCAACATGATTAATAAATAGTAATGCACATTGATTTATCACGGGGTTAATGTGGCTACTGGAGACCATAGCTTAATGACATTCATGAGGTTAGTTGTCCATTGCATTGTCCCTTGGCATGGTTGTTGAATTTTAGCAGGTTGGAGCTTCGAAAGGTATGATGATGAAGAGGAATGGAGAATGGTGTGTGCTGATCCTGGACCGTGGCTGGTGGCATTGTTGATAATGAAGATGCGTTGAAGATGGGGAACTTCAGCTTGAAGCAGGAAGAAGCGTTGAAGATGGAGAGTGTGGCGTTTTCGGTTGCAGAAACGAAGATGTGTGGAAGCTGTATTCGGTTATGGGGTTTGCGTATTCGGATACACTGCAAAGTGAGAGGAAAGCTGGGTGTTGTATCCGGTTATGGCTTGGTTGTATTCGGTTACAACCTTTCTTTTAATTGGTGTATTCCGTTACGAGTTCCTTGATTCGATTACAGCACGCATGATTCGATTACAGCACGCATGAGGCTTCGTCCATGCTTCGTCCATTCCGTTTTCTTGATGTTATCATGTTGGTCCGGTTCGTGGCCATGAAGAGCGTTGAGGACAACAGAGCTGCATGCAACGGTAGGCCGACATGAGGACGTCCATGCAATACTCTTTGAACAGGATGTCAGGGTGGCTAGGATCATCATCGGCATCGGCGTTGAGGGAAGCATTGAAATGTTGAAGGAGGGTGTAGGGGCCTGCTTAGACTGAGAAAGAGGATAAGAACGAGGGAAGTTTTGGTATGAAGTTGAGTAGAAGAAGAGACGAATGAAGTTGGGGCCTGGTGTGAGAGGGAATGAGTAAGTGAATGGAGAGTGAGAGAGACGAGCATGGGTGTAGGGACCCTGTATGGTAGATGGTGTGAGTGAAGAAGCAGCGATTGAGGGGTTTGTTGGATGAGCCACAACTGATGTTAAAGAGGTCAATGGGACGATAAATAACGTTTATCATGGAAATGAAAGAGAGGCAGCACCACAGGAGAAGGAAGAGCATGGTTCTTAAAGCTATTCTTGTGCAACTTGTGTCCATCCATAATCTGTCATCAAAGTAACTAAAATAGCTCAACTCAAACACCATAAATCTACCAACGAATATATAAGGATTTTTGAGAAATTTTCTCAAAGCTTTGTAGTTTTCACAATTTTATTTATTAACATTTAATAATATTAAATTATTTTTAATAATTTATTATTATAATTAAACGAGAATAAAATAAAAAACAAAATGCATGCTTATAATCAATTGTGTCTATATTATAATAAGTTATGTTTGATTAAAAGAATACAAATACTTATTTTTTAGTAACATAGTCAATTATTATATTACAAATATATTTGTATGTTATTATGTTTACACTTTTTATTTTATGTAATAGATAATTATAACTTCGGATCATTATCGGCTGTATTCAAAATTAATAAATCTCACTTTCATAACAAATAAATTCATACTACTTGGAATTAAATTATATTACAAACAAATACTATATTTTAAAAAAAATTCATTTCACTAGATTATAATTTAATTAAATTTTTAAAATTATTTTTAATAATTATTCTAAATTTTTTACTCTTAATAAACATTTTTACAATTAAATATAACATTAACAAATATCATTTTATATTACTTAAATACCTAGGCCATTTTGGTAATCTTCATTTTGTAACAATTAAACAAATTTTTTTTAACTGTCACATCAATCAAATCCTACACTAATTCTCACAAACTTTATCTCTAACTTCACCCTCAATTACTTCAAATCCTACACTAATTCTCACAAACTTTACCTCTAACTTCACCCTCAATTACTTTCAAATCCCCTCAAATCTACTCAATCACTTTCTCCAAATCATTTCTTCTAATCACCCCCAAGTAAACACACCCTTAATATTTAAAAATAAAATTATTATTTGCATTATTTATTTCTCTTTATTCGTTAATAAAATAACCCTTTTAAAATATCTTATAATTTATAACAAAACTAATTCATGTGTAATGTTTTTGTATAGATATATAACTAAGATCAAATCATTTTTTCCGATCACTCCCAGATGAACGCACTTTAATATTTAAAAATAAAATTATTATTTGCATTATTTATTTCTCTTTATTCGTTAATAAAATAACGCCTTTCAAAATATCTTATAATTTATAACAAAACTAATTTATGTGTAATGTTTTTGTATAAATATATAACTAAGATTTAAGTCTTTAAAAAATTTATTATAAATTCATAATAATTTTTTTGTTATTCTTCCTACATATTAAGTTTATTTACCGATTAAATAAGTTTAACCATATATATTATATGGTCTATTTATAATTATATTATAAAAGTTTATTAATATATATTAAATGATTTTATCTATTATTTGATTAGATATGTCTTATAATATATATTAAATAATTTTATTTATAGACATTAAATGAGTATAAAACTATATATTAATTAAACGAGTTTAATATTAAAAATTAGATGAATTTTGCTATATAATGATTATATAAATATTGTGATATATATTAAATTAATATATTAATACATTAAATTGTATTTATAATAAATATATACGTATTTTTACATATTTTATCATTTGCGTTTTAAAAAGGATTTATTCTATATTTTTTTACATATTATATTATTTATATACTTACAAATTCTATTATTTACATATTTACATATATAATTATAAATTTAAAAGTATTATTTTGTCTTCAACCTCTAAATATCTTTTAAAATAATATATTTGAATATCTTTTAATATAATATATTTAAATATCTTTTAATATAATATATTTACTAATAAAAAAAACACAAACATCAACTAGTTTGAGAAAAAAAAATTATACCCAAAAAGGGAAATGATAGATATATGTTATTGTAGATTCTTGTCTTATTACAATTTTACATTTTGGTAAATATTTTTTAAGATAATACTTATATTTTAACTGTATTTAGTATTTTATTTTAATCATCAAAACATAACTTTAAGGGTTTTAATTTGATTTTGGTTATTTAGTTTTAAGTATGTGACTAATGATTATTATTCTATTTTTTTCATTTCTTAGTAGCTATGTCTCATGTCATGTGTTTTACGTAACTTGAAAAGAAAATAGTCATTGTACAGTTTGTTTTATGTTGGGTATGGAAAGAAAACTCAACCCTCCTGTGAAGATATTTTAATAACGATGTTTGAAGATAAAGATGTTTTTGAAGAGTTTTTAACTTTTATTTGTAAGAGGTTTAGTCTCTCATGTTTACTTTAGCAAACAACTTATACTAAAACCAATATAAAGAAAAATGTTTTCATTAGGTTAAACATATGAGAAATATTTGATGATTTTGTTAATTAATTAAGATTGTGTATAATCAATTAGAGGTTTTATACGGAAATAATCTATTGTCAGTTTAATTAATTAATTAAACCAAATAACAAATTAAGTGTTGTCAAAGTTATAAGATAATAACATATGAAAATCTTATATTATTACAAAAATCTATAATTTTAGTAGGGATTAATTTTAACGTTACCGGAAGTTTTAACCTTCGAAAAAAACATTTTCCACAATTATAAAAACCACTAAGAAAACTAGCGTCATAAAATTACTGACAGTATTAACACAAATTTTGTAAAAACCATCAATATTAACAAAGATTTTGTGAAAAACCGCTGGTATTAACAGGAAATTTGTAAAAACTGTCAGTATTTGTAGAGATTTTCAAAATCGTCAAAATCAACCAGAATTTGAAAACCGCCGAGAATGCAATGCTGATTTTTTTTATTATTTATAATTTATTTGATTATGATAAAAACTCTTAATATATCGACATCACAATAAAATAATTTATTTGAAACTAAAATTGAATATTATAAAATAAATAGTAAACATATTTTAATAAAACAAATTGTTCAAATAATACATTACATTTATACTTAATTACACCTTCTAATAAACAAATATATAAATTAATGTCTTCCTTTAAAACCTATGATACAATAGTAACCTCACATAATTACAGAAAATTTTCCATTAAAATGTTTTAAAGTCTAAAAATCCAACAGAATTGTTAGGTGAACCCTTGTATTACGTTTGACATTATCTCTTTTTTTCCTTTGATGACCCACTCGTATAGGTAACCTTAAAACAATATAAACAAATATTAACCATACCCTAAAACATTGCACATAATCAAGAAAAATCGAACCTTGCACCGAAAGCTCCAACTTCTCGTTATTTGCAAAGTAATATTTACTACCAAGAATAAACTTATCTCTAAAATAAAATAAACAAAAGGTATTCTAAAGTGGTCCATTTAAAAAAAAAAAGGTAAAAAAAAACGTGAAATGGTTTATTTGTTCAGTTTCTCAAAATTTTAATTCTTTAATTAATTATCGTTAAGTTGGTTATATAATTTATTTGAATCAAATTCACCTCGTTTCATGTCAACTTACTCAATATAATTTAAGATTTAAAATTATATTTAACTTCATCTAATATTCAACTATTAATTCTTTTTATTAAACTTTGTAATAATGGTAGAAACTAGCAAAAAGCTTATACCGGGTCATTTTTCAAGAAATGAAGTACTTTCTCCATATCATGGTCATCCATAGCTCTACCAATCAAAGCATGTCAGTTTCTCGGGATAAGAAATGGAAAATGATACTCAGACAACTAAATTTGACAACATTTGAACACGGTACACGTGTTCAAATTTGATTGGTCCACGTGGAAAATGATTTATAATTGATTGACTGACTTATTTTGAATCTGAAATTTCCCAGCCACTTTCTACCCGAGCCTTTTTTGAGAGAGAACCAGCCACGACGTCACCGATTGGAGAACCGGCCACCACCGCAACCATTTCCTTCCGACCGGCCACCATTGCCGCCGCACTGCCGTTGCCGGAGACCGCCCTGCCTTCAGCGCTCTTCCCTCCACTGAGAATCGCGGTTCGATTAGGTCGACTTTCTCGAACCAGCCACCACCGCCTGTGACCATTCGTGCCCACCGGCCACCACTGCCGCCGCACTGCCGTTGCCGGAGAGCCGCCGGCCTTCCGCGCTCTTCCGTCCACTGAGAATCGCGGTTCGATTAGGTCGACGTTCGGTTCGAGAACCAGCCACCACCGCCTGTGACCATTCGTGCCCACCGGCCACCACTGCCGCCGCACTGTCGTTGCCGGAGACCCGCCGGCCTTCCGCGCTCTTCCCTCCACTCAGAATCTCGGTTCGATTTGGTCGACCGGGCGTTCGAGAAGCAGCCACCACCGCCTGTGACCATCTCGTGCCCACCGACCACCACTGCCGCTGCACCGCCGCACTGCCGTCCCACCGCCGCAGTAGACCCGCCGACCGTCCGCTATCTTCCATCCACCGCGGTTCCATTCTTGCTTTCTCTAATTTAATTTTCGAATTAAATTTTGTGATTTTTGTTTTGTTTCAATCCCTGTGATTTGAGGCTGTGTTGCATGCTTGTGGTGATTACTACTTCAGTTGTGTTGGCTGCAAAAGAACGTCAATTCTAATTGCATGGATAGGACAATTTTACAAGTTAAATCTCGATTTTAACCACTGTGGGGGTGACGCACTTGTTCGAACTTATGGAATTGCATGTTTCATGAATTAATCATCACAATGAGAAAAGGAAAAAAAGTGGTCAAATATGTCTAAAGACATACATAGTCCATGTGTGCAAATACTTTTGAACTACCTTTAAACTGAGAAATACCATTAAACTTCATTTTCATGACCATGCGAATAAGGGATAGTTTCTTTATATTTTGAGATCGATGTAACGCAAAACATAATGGAAAAGTATGGAATGAAAAAAATAAGGAATATTATGAGTTTGAAATAATAGAAAATTCATTTAGTTACATGGTGCATATTATATTTCTTTGGAGTCATATTAATTTTTTGGTTTCTGCCTATTGTGTACAGGTGATTAAAGGATTTGAAGCTCAAGAGCGTTGTCTGCTTCTTAAATTTGTCACCAGTTGTTCTCGTGGTCCATTACTCGGGTTCAAATACTTGCAGCCACCACTAACCATCCCAAAGGTATGTTCTTCATCTGTTCCCTCTATTTTTTGTTCTTTAATTATTAAAATATATTTAAGGAAATGTACTCAGTGACAAATGGATCCTCTATGGTTGGCAATTTTTTTGACAAGGTGCGTGAGTATATGTTGCAATATGTTCCCCAATTTTTTTACATGTTGTTTGGCCTTTAACACAGATTAAAAGAAACATTTGATTATTCAAATCATATATAAAAATTAACCTTGCTTTTTTAGATCCAACAGTAGCAAATGACTTGTCTTAATCAAGCATGTTCCAGAAACATATAAAAGCATTAATTAGAGAATTTGACTTTAATTTACAGCTGAAACCTGAAAGAAAAACTAGATGCATCATCGACAAAGGCAAAAAAGATGAACTTCTAACCTTAAAAGAACACAATGAATTGAAAGGGGGTGGTGGGGGTGAGGGGACAGAAAAAGCCACTTACATGTAGAACCAAAACAGGACATTTGACTGCACCAACCTTAGCAATGTTCTGGACAGAAAAAAACAAACATGTAAAGTATCCATAGATTGAATGAAATAGATTGGAGCATAATCAAGTAAGGAGTCTGTGTACCTTGTAAATATCAAACCAGTATGTCCATTTTACAGGGTATAGTACTATAAGTCCAGATAAAAATGGAATATGCAAGACAACCCCTCTCAATTCTTGTATCTGTGAAGCAAGATCAAGTGTGGGACCACTCCCAACAGATTGACCATACAGTATCAATTGGTCATCTTTCACCCTGTATTGTTCTTTTAGGCATTTATATGCAGCATCAATATCTGCATATGTATTATATTCAGTTGGCTGTTTCAACATGCAAAAAGGATGAGTGTTAAGTTGCAAGCAATAATGTCACTCTAAATGAACCATCAACAACAGTATAGTATTCTGCATAAAATTGTTGTAAACACTGCGATTATATTTGATTGAAAAGTCAATAATTTGCATGCGATTATTCCATCACAAGTGGATTGCTGTATGTGAAAGGGAAGGAGAGAGATTAGTGATGTCTTGTGTTTGATTAAGATGTTCATTTCAACCGTAGGGGGTTTAATATATAACAATGCACTGACATATTTTGTTGGGGTTTGAATGGGTGGCTTGTAATTTTAAAATGTGTTTAATTTGTCTGAGCGATTATTATCTAGTCTTGTATTCAGAAAGAATAAGTGAAGATTTTTCCTTTTTGCTGACAAATGTTAGTATGTATAATTGTTAGAAAATTCTAAGTTCATTGATGCAAAAACACTGCAGTATGCTTTGTATTTTGGAATTGGTTGTTGTTATCATTGTTTGGCTTTGGTTCAGTGTCATGGAGGAAGTGGGTGAACATAGTCAAGCTTCTGATACTAGGAAGAAGGTTTGTTGTATTTGATTTGCATTTGATTTGCATACATTTAGTGTTGTATTGTAATTTATTTCAATAGTAAGTCTGTTTTTTTATGCAGTTAGTGTTTAGACACTTTTGCAAGACCAAGTTCATAGGTGCTTTGAATGTACGCTTGAATACTGAACAAAAGACATACATTCACAAAACTGTTTTTAGTTGGTTGTTATTTTTGCCAGATTGTATAAAGATAGGTAGGAATTTGTTAGGTCATATATGTGGTTGTTGGGTAGAGAACATGGGAGGGTTTTATATTGGAGACAAAGTTATTGGGTTTACTGAATTTGATGTATGTATGTCCTTAGGGCTGCCTATTCTTGGTCAAATGATAGATTTAAATAAAGTTGGGCATCGTTGTGTTTGTAGGGACTACTTCCCTGACGGGAAAGTACCTGTCAAAATGGTTTATGAGTTTCTGTTAGAGGAACATGAAAATGTTTCTGTAGAACAATTTTGCAGTTTGTATATATTGGTTGGGATATCAGAGTTCTTGCTTCCTAATAGGAGTGGTATAGTATTTCCAGTTATTTTTGACCTTGTTTCGGATTTGGGTTCTTTGGGTAAGTACAGTTGGGGCAGTTTAGTTTTTGATTACTTTATTCAAAGTGTGTGTACTGCATCAACAACAATGAAGAATGAAAGAAGTAGAAGTAATTTCCATCTTGAAGGATGTGCTTACTTGTTGCAGGTACATGTTTGTTTTGTAGTTTTTAATAAAATACAATGATTTGTTATTGTTTACCATCATTTTAAATTTGGAGGTTGTTTGATTTATAATTTCCAGGTTTGGTTCTGTCACCATTTTGTTACATCAAAGTCAATGTACAGTACCCGCGTAACAAAATTCCCAAGGTTGTTGAACTGGATTGATATGAATATTGGGGAGAAGTTTATAAGAAGTGCATTGGCAAAGGGATCAGTGAGTAGTCGTTCATTACAGGAGTGTGTTATAGCAATTTATTTAAAATTTAATGTTTTATGAAATGATATTTGTTAATGATATTGCAGGTTGTTGTTGATGTTTGTGTGTCCAAAGAGGAGCTTTCTTATGGAGTGGTAAAAGACGCTGTTCAAAAACATGGTTTTCCATATAACAAGCAGAATAGAGGAGAAACGGACAAATTAATTTCTGTTGTAGATGAACAAACAAGAGTGCTTGCCGACATGCGAAATAGTATTGATGAATTAAAGAAGTCGGTTGAAGCCAAGAATGAATATAAGAGTGAAGATTTTGTGGAACAAAGAAGTGAAGGTCATTTCCAAAGCACACCGGTTCAATATCATCACCAAAGCCCGAAGTTTGAAGGTGGCCTTGAAATGAAGCAAAGCACGATGTATGACCGGATGAAAGTTGTTCCTCGAAAACGGATTAAGAGTGTGGCAACAAGAACTCCGTATACTGATCATGTTAGAAGAAAAAAATGAGTGCTTGAATAACTTGTATTAGAATAGGAAATGTACATTTTACTTTATATGACCATGTTCCGAATGTTGTTGAAAATTGTTGTTTATTATCACAAAAATTTGGAATCCTTTAACCATTGTCATAATGTGAGTCATGTTTTCTAATTTTTTTGGAATGATTGATGGAATGAAGACATTTTGAACGTGATTATGATTAAAAGAAGTTCAACAACTGTATGAAAAAGGCAGTGTAGCCTTCTAAAATTTGTAACAGTTGTGTGTACAAATCTGATAACAATATTCAATTGATACACAAAATTTGGCAGGTTGAAAGACGAATTTAAAAGTCAATCAACCCCGTTGTGCAAAAGTTATGACATAAGTACCCAGTTATTCCAACTAAAGTCCCACATAATATTTTAAAGTTTGGAATGTTGTTTGAGTTTAGAACTTTATGTGTTAGGTTGAATGTTACCATGAGGACAATGCATCCTTGTGTCAAGAAAATTATATTGGACATGATTTTAAATTTTGTGGAGGTTGAAAGATGAATTTAGAATTTAATGAACCCGTCTGTGCAAAACTTATAACACAAGTACCCACTTATTACAACTAAAGTCCCACTTTATTTTTTAATGATTGGAATGTTATTTAACTTGATAAGTTGTTGGCTAAGTTTCAATGTTACCATGAGGACAATGCATCCTTGTGTCAAGAAAATTATATTGGACATGATTTTAAATTTTTTGAAGTTGAAAGATAATTTAGAATTTAATGAACCCGTCTGTGCAAAACTTGTAACACAAGTACCCACTTATTACAACCAAAGTCCCGCTTTATTTTTTAAAGTATGGAATGTTGTTTAAGTTGATAAGTTGTTGGCTAAGTTTCAATGTTACCATGAGGACAATGCATCCTTGTGTAAATAAAATTTTATTGCACATGATTTTAAATTTTTTGGAGGTTGAAAGATGAATTTAGAATTTAATGAACCCGTCTGTGCAAAACTTATAACACAAGTACCCACTTATTACAACTAAAGTCCCACTTTATTTTTTAAAGTTTGGAATGTTGTTTAACTTGATAAGTTGTTGGCTAATTTTCAATGTTACCATGAGGACAATGCATCCTTGTGTCAAGAAAATTATATTGGACATGATTTTAAATTTTTTGAAGTTGAAAGATGAATTTAGAATTTAATGAACCCGTCTGTGCAAAACTTATAACACAAGTACCCACTTATTACAACTAAAGTCCCACTTTATTTTTTAAATTTTGGAATGTTGTTTAACTTGATAAGTTGTTGGCTAAGTTTCAATGTTACCATGAGGACAATGCATCCTTGTGTAAATAAAATTTTATTGGACATGATTTTAAATTTTTTGGAGGTTGAAAGATGAATTTAGAATTTAATGAACCCGTCTGTGCAAAACTTATAACACAAGTACCCACTTATTACAACTAAAGTCCCACTTTATTTTTTAAAGTTTGGAATGTTATTTAACTTGATAAGTTGTTGGCTAAGTTTCAATGTTACCATGAGGACAATGCATCCTTGTGTCAAGAAAATTATATTGGACATGATTTTAAATTTTTTGAAGTTGAAAGATGAATTTCGAATTTAATGAACCCGTCTGTGCAAAACTTATAACACAAGTACCCACTTATTACAACTAAAGTCCCACTTTATTTTTTAAAGTTTGGAATGTTGTTTAACTTGATAAGTTGTTGGCTAAGTTTCAATGTTACCATGAGGACAATGCATCCTTGTGTAAATAAAATTATAATGGACATGATTTTAAATTTTTTGGAGGTTGAAAGATGAATTTAGAATTTAATGAACCCGTCTGTGCAAAACTTGTAACACAAGTACCCACTTATTACAACCAAAGTCCCACTTTACTTTTTAAAGTATGGAAAGTTGTTTAACTTGATAAGTTGTTGGCTAAGTTTCAATGTTACCATGAGGATAATGCATCCTTGTGTAAATAAAATTTTATTGGACATGATTTTAAATTTTTTGGAGGTTGAAAGATGAATTTAGAATTTAATGAACCCATCTGTGCAAAACTTATAACACAAGTACCCACTTATTACAACTAAAGTCCCACTTTATTTTTTAAAGTTTGGAATGTTGTTTAACTTGATAAGTTGTTGGCTAAGTTTCAATGTTACCATGAGGACAATGCATCCTTGTGTAAATAAAATTAAATTGGACATGATTTTAAATTTTTTGGAGGTTGAAAGAGGAATTTAGAATTTAATGAACCCGTCTGTGCAAAACATGTAACACAAGTACCCACTTATTACAACCAAAGTCCCACTTTATTTTTTAAAGTATGGAATGTTGTTTAAGTTGATAAGTTGTTGGCTAAGTTTCAATGTTACCATGAGGACAATGCATCCTTGTGTAAATAAAATTTTATTGCACATGATTTTAAATTTTTTGGAGGTTGAAAGATGAATTTAGAATTTAATGAACCCGTCTGTGCAAAACTTAGAACACAAGTACCCACTTATTACAACTAAAGTCCCACTTTATTTTTTAATGTTTGGAATGTTATTTAACTTGATAAGTTGTTGGCTAAGTTTCAATGTTACCATGAGGACAATGCATCCTTGTGTCAAGAAAATTATATTGGACATGATTTTAAATTTTTTGAAGTTGAAAGATAATTTAGAATTTAATGAACCCGTCTGTGCAAAACTTATAACACAAGTACCCACTTATTACAACTAAAGTCCCACTTTATTTTTTAAAGTTTGGAATGTTGTTTAACTTGATAAGTTGTTGGCTAAGTTTCAATGTTACCATGAGGACAATGCATCCTTGTGTAAATAAAATTATATTGGACATGATTTTAAATTTTTTGGAGGTTGAAAGGTGATTTTAGAATTTAATGAACCCGTCTGTGCAAAACTTATAACACAAGTACCCACTTATTACAACTAAAGTCCCACTTTATTTTTTAAAGTTTGGAATGTTGTTTAACTTGATAAGTTGTTGGCTAAGTTTCAATGTTACCCTGAGGACAATGCATCCTTGTGTCAAGAAAATTATATTGGACATGATTTTAAATTTTTTGAAGTTGAAAGATGAATTTAGAATTTAATCAACCCGTCTGTGCAAAACTTATAACACAAGTACCCACTTATTACAACTAAAGTCCCACTTTATTTTTTAAAGTTTGGAATGTTGTTTAACTTGATAAGTTGTTGGCTAAGTTTCAATGTTACCATGAGGACAATGCATCCTTGTGTCAAGAAAATTGTACTGGACATGATTTTAAATTTTTTGGAGGTTGAAAGATGAATTTAGAATTTAATGAACCCGTCTGTGCAAAACTTGTAACACAAGTACCCACTTATTACAACCAAAGTCCCACTTTATTTTTTAAAGTTTGGAATGTTGTTTAACTTGATAAGTTGTTGGCTAAGTTTCAATGTTACCATGAGGACATTGCATCCTTGTGTAAATAAAATTTTATTGGACAAAATTTTAAATTTTTTGGAGGTTGAAAGATGAATTTAGAATTTAATGAACCCGTCTGTGCAAAACTTATAACACAAGTACCCACTTATTACAACTAAAGTCCCACTTTATTTTTTAAAGTTTGGAATGTTGTTTAACTTGATAAGTTGTTGGCTAAGTTTCAATGTTACCATGAGGACAATGCATCCTTGTGTCAAGAAAATTATATTGGACATGATTTTAAATTTTTTGGAGGTTGAAAGATGAATTTAGAATTTAATGAACCCGTCTGTGCAAAACTTATAACACAAGTACCCACTTATTACAACTAAAGTCCCACTTTATTTTTTAATGTTTGGAATGTTATTTAACTTGATAAGTTGTTGGCTAAGTTTCAATGTTACCATGAGGACAATGCATCCTTGTGTCAAGAAAATTATATTGGACATGATTTTAAATTTTTTGAAGTTGAAAGATAATTTAGAATTTAATGAACCCGTCTGTGCAAAACTTATAACACAAGTACCCACTTATTACAACTAAAGTCCCACTTTATTTTTTAAAGTTTGGAATGTTGTTTAACTTGATAAGTTGTTGGCTAAGTTTCAATGTTACCATGAGGACAATGCATCCTTGTGTAAATAAATTATATTGGACATGATTTTAAATTTTTTGGAGGTTGAAAGGTGAATTTAGAATTTAATGAACCCGTCTGTGGAAAACTTATAACACAAGTACCCACTTATTACAACTAAAGTCCCACTTTATTTTTTAAAGTTTGGAATGTTGTTTAACTTGATAAGTTGTTGGCTAAGTTTCAATGTTACCATGAGGACAATGCATCCTTGTGTCAAGAAAATTATATTGGACATGATTTTAAATTTTTTGAAGTTTAAAGATGAATTTAGAATTTAATCAACCCGTCTGTGCAAAACTTATAACACAAGTACCCACTTATTACAACTAAAGTCCCACTTTATTTTTTAAAGTTTGGAATGTTGTTTAACTTGATAAGTTGTTGGCTAAGTTTCAATGTTACCATGAGGACAATGCATCCTTGTGTCAAGAAAATTATACTGGATATGATTTTAAATTTTTTGGAGGTTGAAAGATGAATTTAGAATTTATTGAACCCGTCTGTGCAAAACTTGTAACACAAGTACCCACTTATTACAACCAAAGTCCCACTTTATTTTTTAAAGTTTGGAATGTTGTTTAACTTGATAAGTTGTTGGCTAAGTTTCAATGTTACCATGAGGACATTGCATCCTTGTGTAAATAAAATTTTATTGGACAAAATTTTAAATTTTTTGGAGGTTGAAAGATGAATTTAGAATTTAATGAACCCGTCTGTGCAAAACTTATAACACAAGTACCCACTTATTACGACTAAAGTCCCACTTTATTTTTTAAAGTTTGGAATGTTGTTTAACTTGATAAGTTGTTGGCTAAGTTTCAATGTTACCATGAGGACAATGCATCCTTGTGTCAAGAAAATTATATTGGACATGATTTTAAATTTTTTGGAGGTTGAAAGATGAATTTAGAATTTAATGAACCCGTCTGTGCAAAACTTATAACACAAGTACCCACTTATTACAACTAAAGTCCCACTTTATTTTTTAATGTTTGGAATGTTATTTAACTTGATAAGTTGTTGGCTAAGTTTCAATGTTACCATGAGGACAATGCATCCTTGTGTCAAGAAAATTATATTGGACATGATTTTAAATTTTTTGAAGTTGAAAGATAATTTAGAATTTAATGAACCCGTCTGTGCAAAACTTATAACACAAGTACCCACTTATTACAACTAAAGTCCCACTTTATTTTTTAAAGTTTGGAATGTTGTTTAACTTGATAAGTTGTTGGCTAAGTTTCAATGTTACCATGAGGACAATGCATCCTTGTGTAAATAAATTATATTGGACATGATTTTAAATTTTTTGGAGGTTGAAAGGTGAATTTAGAATTTAATGAACCCGTCTGTGGAAAACTTATAACACAAGTACCCACTTATTACAACTAAAGTCCCACTTTATTTTTTAAAGTTTGGAATGTTGTTTAACTTGATAAGTTGTTGGCTAAGTTTCAATGTTACCATGAGGACAATGCATCCTTGTGTCAAGAAAATTATATTGGACATGATTTTAAATTTTTTGAAGTTTAAAGATGAATTTAGAATTTAATCAACCCGTCTGTGCAAAACTTATAACACAAGTACCCACTTATTACAACTAAAGTCCCACTTTATTTTTTAAAGTTTGGAATGTTGTTTAACTTGATAAGTTGTTGGCTAAGTTTCAATGTTACCATGAGGACAATGCATCCTTGTGTCAAGAAAATTATACTGGATATGATTTTAAATTTTTTGGAGGTTGAAAGATGAATTTAGAATTTATTGAACCCGTCTGTGCAAAACTTGTAACACAAGTACCCACTTATTACAACCAAAGTCCCACTTTATTTTTTAAAGTTTGGAATGTTGTTTAACTTGATAAGTTGTTGGCTAAGTTTCAATGTTACCATGAGGACATTGCATCCTTGTGTAAATAAAATTTTATTGGACATGATTTTAAATTTTTTGGAGGTTGAAAGATGAATTTAGAATTTAATGAACCCGTCTGTGCAAAACTTATAACACAAGTACCCACTTATTACAACTAAAGTCCCACTTTATTTTTTAAAGTTTGGAATGTTGTTTAACTTGATAAGTTGTTGGCTAAGTTTCAATGTTACCATGAGGACAATGCATCCTTGTGTCAAGAAAATTATATTGGACATGATTTTAAATTTTTTGGAGGTTGAAAGATGAATTTAGAATTTAATGAACCCGTCTGTGCAAAACTTAAAACACAAGTACCCACTTATTACAACTAAAGTCCCACTTTATTTTTTAAAGTTTGGAATGTTGTTTAACTTGATAAGTTGTTGGCTAAGTTTCAATGTTACCATGAGGACAATGCATCCTTGTGTAAATAAAATTTTATTGGACATGATTTTAAATTTTTTGGAGGTTGAAAGATGAATTTAGAATTTAATGAACCCGTCTGTGCAAAACTTATAACACAAGTACCCACTTATTACAACTAAAGTCCCACTTTATTTTTTAAAGTTTGGAATGTTGTTTCACTTGATAAGTTGTTGGCAAAGTTTCAATGTTACCATGAGGACAATGCATCCTTGTGTCAAGAAAATTATATTGGACATGATTTTAAATTTTTTGAAGTTGAAAGATGAATTTAGAATTTAATGAACCCGTATGTGTAAAACTTATAACACAAGTACCCACTTATTACAACTAAAGTCCCACTTTATTTTTTAAAGTTTGGAATGTTGTTTAACTTGATAAGTTGTTGGCTAAGTTTCAATGTTACCATGAGGACAATGCATCCTTGTGTAAATAAAATTTTATTGGACATGATTTTAAATTTTTTGGAGGTTGAAAGATGAATTTAGAATTTAATGAACCCGTGTGTGCAAAACTTATAACACAAGTACCCACTTATTACAACTAAAGTCCCACTTTATTTTTTAAAGTTTGGAATGTTGTTTAACTTGATAAGTTGTTGGCTAAGTTTCAATGTTACCATGAGGACAATGCATCCTTGTGTAAATAAAATTTTATTGGACATTATTTTAAATTTTTTGGAGGTTGAAAGATGAATTTAGAATTTAATGAACCCGTCTGTGCAAAACTTATAACACAAGTACCCACTTATTACAACTAAAGTCCCACTTTATTTTTTAAAGTTTGGAATGTTGTTTAACTTGATAAGTTGTTGGCAAAGTTTCAATGTTACCATGAGGACAATGCATCCTTGTGTCAAGAAAATTATATTGGACATGATTTTAAATTTTTTGAAGTTGAAAGATGAATTTAGAATTTAATGAAGCCGTATGTGTAAAACTTATAACAAGTACCCACTTATTACAACTAAAGTCCCACTTTATTTTTTAAAGTTTGGAATGTTGTTTAACTTGATAAGTTGTTGGCTAAGTTTCAACGTTACCATGAGGACAATGCATCCTTGTGTAAATAAAATTTTATTGGACATGATTTTAAATTTTTTGGAGGTTGAAAGATGAATTTAGAATTTAATGAACCCGTCTTTGCAAAACTTATAACACAAGTACCCACTTATTACAACTAAAGTCCCACTTTATTTTTTAAAGTTTGGAATGTTGTTTAACTTGATAAGTTGTTGGCTAAGTTTCAATGTTACCATGAGGACAATGCATCCTTGTGTCAAGAAAATTCTATTGGACATGATTTTAAATTTTTTGAAGTTGAAAGATGAATTTAGAATTTAATGAACCCGTCTGTGCAAAACTTATAACACAAGTACCCACTTATTACAACTAAAGTCCCACTTTATTTTTTAAAGTTTGGAATGTTGTTTAACTTGATAAGTTGTTGGCTAAGTTTCAATGTTACCTTGAGGACAATGCATCCTTGTGTAAATAAAATTTTATTGGACATGATTTTAAATTTTTTGGAGGTTGAAAGATGAATTTAGAATTTAATGAACCCGTGTGTGCAAAACTTATAACACAAGTACCCACTTATTACAACTAAAGTCCCACTTTATTTTTTAAAGTTTGGAATGTTGTTTAACTTGATAAGTTGTTGGCTAAGTTTCAATGTTACCATGAGGACAATGCATCCTTGTGTCAAGAAAATTATATTGGACATGATTTTAAATTTTTTGAAGTTGAAAGATGAATTTAGAATTTAATCAACCCGTCTGTGCAAAACTTATAACACAAGTACCCACTTATTACAACTAAAGTCCCACTTTATTTTTTAAAGTTTGGAATGTTGTTTAACTTGATAAGTTGTTGGCTAAGTTTCAATGTTACCATGAGGACAATGCATCCTTGTGTCAAGAAAATTATACTGGACATGATTTTAAATTTTTTGGAGGTTGAAAGATGAATTTAGAATTTAATGAACCCGTCTGTGCAAAACTTGTAACACAAGTACCCACTTATTACAACCAAAGTCCCACTTTATTTTTTAAAGTTTGGAATGTTGTTTAACTTGATAAGTTGTTGGCTAAGTTTCAATGTTACCATGAGGACAATGCATCCTTGTGTAAATAAAATTATATTGGACATGATTTTAAATTTTTTGGAGGTTGAAAGGTGAATTTAGAATTTAATGAACCCGTCTGTGCAAAACTTATAACACAAGTACCCACTTATTACAACTAAAGTCCCACTTTATTTTTTAAAGTTTGGAATGTTGTTTAACTTGATAAGTTGTTGGCTAAGTTTCAATGTTACCATGAGGACAATGCATCCTTGTGTCAAGAAAATTATATTGGACATGATTTTAAATTTTTTGAAGTTGAAAGATGAATTTAGAATTTAATCAACCCGTCTGTGCAAAATTTATAACACAAGTACCCACTTATTACAACTAAAGTCCCACTTTATTTTTTAAAGTTTGGAATGTTGTTTAACTTGATAAGTTGTTGGCTAAGTTTCAATGTTACCATGAGGACAATGCATCCTTGTGTCAAGAAAATTATACTGGACATGATTTTAAATTTTTTGGAGGTTGAAAGATGAATTTAGAATTTAATGAACCCGTCTGTGCAAAACTTGTAACACAAGTACCCACTTATTACAACCAAAGTCCCACTTTATTTTTTAAAGTTTGGAATGTTGTTTAACTTGATAAGTTGTTGGCTAAGTTTCAATGTTACCATGAGGACAATGCATCCTTGTGTAAATAAAATTATATTGGACATGATTTTAAATTTTTTGGAGGTTGAAAGATGAATTTAGAATTTAATGAACCCGTCTGTGCAAAACTTAAAAAACAAGTACCCACTTATTACAACTAAAGTCCCACTTTATTTTTTAAAGTTTGGAATGCTGTTTAACTTGATAAGTTGTTGGCTAAGTTTCAATGTTACGATGAGGACAATGCATCCTTGTGTAAATAAAATTTTATTGGACATGATTTTAAATTTTTTGGAGGTTGAAAGATGAATTTAGAATTTAATGAACCCGTCTGTGCAAAACTTATAACACAAGTACCCACTTATTACAACTAAAGTCCCACTTTATTTTTTAAAGTTTGGAATGTTGTTTAACTTGATAAGTTGTTGGCTAACTTTCAATGTTACCATGAGGACAATGCATCCTTGTGTCAAGAAAATTATGTTGGACATGATTTTAAATTTTTTGAAGTTGAAAGATGAATTTAGAATTTAATGAACCCGTATGTGCAAAACTTATAACACAAGTACCCACTTATTACAACTAAAGTCCCACTTTATTTTTTAAAGTTTGGAATGTTGTTTAACTTGATAAGTTGTTGGCTAAGTTTCAATGTTACCATGAGGACAATACATGCTTGTGTAAATAAAATTTTATTGGACATTATTTTAAATTTTTTGGAGGTTGAAAGATGAATTTAGAATTTAATGAACCCGTCTGTGCAAAACTTATAACACAAGTACCCACTTATTACAACTAAAGTCCCACTTCATTTTTTATAGTTTGGAATGTTGTTTAACTTGATAAGTTGTTGGCAAAGTTTCAATGTTACCATGAGGACAATGCATCCTTGTGTCAAGAAAATTATATTGGACATGATTTTAAATTTTTTGAAGTTGAAAGATGAATTTAGAATTTAATGAACCCGTATGTGTAAAACTTATAACACAAGTACCCACTTATTACAACTAAAGTCCCACTTTATTTTTTAAAGTTTGGAATGTTGTTTAACTTGATAAGTTGTTGGCTAAGTTTCAATGTTACCATGAGGACAATGCATCCTTGTGTAAATAAAATTTTATTGGACGTGATTTTAAATTTTTTGGAGGTTGAAAGATGAATTTAGAATTTAATGAACCCGTGTGTGCAAAACTTATAACACAAGTACCCACTTATTACAACTAAAGTCCCACTTTATTTTTTAAAGTTTGGAATGTTGTTTAACTTGATAAGTTGTTGGCTAAGTTTCAATGTTACCATGAGGACAATGCATCCTTGTGTAAATAAAATTTTATTGGACATTATTTTAAATTTTTTGGAGGTTGAAAGATGAATTTAGAATTTAATGAACCCGTCTGTGCAAAACTTATAACACAAGTACCCACTTATTACAACTAAAGTCCCACTTTATTTTTTAAAGTTTGGAATGTTGTTTAACTTGATAAGTTGTTGGCAAAGTTTCAATGTTACCATGAGGACAATGCATCCTTGTGTCAAGAAAATTATATTGGACATGATTTTAAATTTTTTGAAGTTGAAAGATGAATTTAGAATTTAATGAACCTGTATGTGTAAAACTTATAACACAAGTACCCACTTATTACAACTAAAGTCCCACTTTATTTTTTAAAGTTTGGAATGTTGTTTAACTTGATAAGTTGTTGGCTAAGTTTCAACTTTACCATGAGGACAATGCATCCTTGTGTAAATAAAATTTTATTGGACATGATTTTAAATTTTTTGGAGGTTGAAAGTTGAATTTAGAATTTAATGAACCCGTCTTTGCAAAACTTATAACACAAGTACCCACTTATTACAACTAAAGTCCCACTTTATTTTTTAAAGTTTGGAATGTTGTTTAACTTGATAAGTTGTTGGCTAAGTTTCAATGTTACCATGAGGACAATGCATCCTTGTGTCAAGAAAATTCTATTGGACATGATTTTAAATTTTTTGAAGTTGAAAGATGAATTTAGAATTTAATGAACCCGTCTGTGCAAAACTTATAACACAAGTACCCACTTATTACAACTAAAGTCCCACTTTATTTTTTAAAGTTTGGAATGTTGTTTAACTTGATAAGTTGTTGGCTAAGTTTCAATGTTACCATGAGGACAATGCATCCTTGTGTAAATAAAATTTTATTGGACATGATTTTAAATTTTTTGGAGGTTGAAAGATGAATTTAGAATTTAATGAACCCGTGTGTGCAAAACTTATAACACAAGTACCCACTTATTACAACTAAAGTCCCACTTTATTTTTTAAAGTTTGGAATGTTGTTTAACTTGATAAGTTGGTGGCTAAGTTTCAATGTTACCATGAGGACAATGCATCCTTGTGTCAAGAAAATTATATTGGACATGATTTTAAATTTTTTGAAGTTGAAAGATGAATTTAGAATTTAATGAACCCGTCTGTGCAAAACTTATAACACAAGTACCCACTGATTACAACTAAAGTCCCACTTTATTTTTTAAAGTTTGGAATGTTGTTTAACTTGATAAGTTGTTGGCTAAGTTTCAATGTTACCATGAGGACAATGCATCCTTGTGTAAATAAAATTATATTGGACATGATTTTAAATTTTTTGGAGGTTGAAAGATGAATTTAGAATTTAATGAACCCGTCTGTGCAAAACTTGTAACACAAGTACCCACTTATTACAACCAAAGTCCCACTTTATTTTTTAAAGTTTGGAATGTTGTTTAAGTTGATAAGTTGTTGGCTAAGTTTCAATGTTACCATGAGGACAATGCATCCTTGTGTAAATAAAATTTTATTAGACATGATTTTAAATTTTTTGGAGGTTGAAAGATGAATTTAGAATTTAATGAACCCGTCTGTGGAAAACTTATAACACAAGTACCCACTTATTACAACTAAAGTCCCACTTTATTTTTTAAAGTTTGGAATGTTGTTTAACTTGATAAGTTGTTGGCTAAGTTTCAATGTTACCATGAGGACAATGCATCCTTGTGTCAAGAAAATTATATTGGACATGATTTTAAATTTTTTGAAGTTGAAAGATGAATTTAGAATTTAATGAACCCGTCTGTGCAAAACTTATAACACAAGTACCCACTTATTACAACTAAAGTCCCAGTTTATTTTTTAAAGTTTGGAATGTTGTTTAACTTGATAAGTTGTTGGCTAAGTTTCAATGTTACCATGAGGACAATGCATCCTTGTGTAAATAAAATTTTATTTGACATGATTTTAAATTTTTTGGAGGTTGAAAGATGAATTTAGAATTTAATGAACCTGTCTGTGAAAAACTTATAACACAAGTACCCACTTATTACAACTAAAGTCCCACTTTATTTTTTAAAGTTTGGAATGTTGTTTAACTTGATAAGTTGTTGGCTAAGTTTCAATGTTACCATGAGGACAATGCATCCTTGTGTCAAGAAAATTATATTGGACATGATTTTAAATTTTTTGAAGTTGAAAGATGAATTTAGAATTTATTGAACCCGTCTGTGCAAAACTTATAACACAAGTACCCACTTATTACAACTAAAGTCCCACTTTATTTTTTAAAGTTTGGAATGTTGTTTAACTTGATAAGTTGTTGGCAAAGTTTCAATGTTACCATGAGGACAATGCATCCTTGTGTAAATAAAATTTTATTGGACATGATTTTAAATTTTTTGGAGGTTGAAAGATGAATTTAGAATTTAATGAACCCGTCTGTGCAAAACTTATAACACAAGTACCCACTTATTACAACTAAAGTCCCACTTTATTTTTTAAAGTTTGGAATGTTGTTTAACTTGATACGTTGTTGGCTAAGTTTCAATGTTACCATGAGGACAATGCATCCTTGTGTCAAGAAAATTATATTGGACATGATTTTAAATTTTTTGGAGGTTGAAAGATGAATTTAGAATTTAATGAACCCGTCTGTGCAAAACTTGTAACACAAGTACCCACTTATTACAACCAAAGTCCCACTTTATTTTTTAAAGTATGGAATGTTGTTTAACTTGATAAGTTGTTGGCTAAGTTTCAATGTTACCATGAGGACAATGCATCCTTGTGTAAATAAAATTTTATTGGACATGATTTTAAATTTTTTGGAGGTTGAAAGATAAATTTAGAGTTTAATGAATCCGTCTGTGCAAAACTTGTAACACAAGTACCCACTTATTACAACCAAAGTCCCACTTTATTTTTTAAAGTTTGGAATGTTGTTTAACTTGATAAGTTGTTGGCTAAGTTTCAATGTTACCATGAGGACAATGCATCCTTGTGTAAATAAAATTTTATTGGACATGATTTGAAATTTTTGGAAGTTGAAATATGAATTTAGAATTTAATGAACCCGTCTGTGCAAAACTTATAACACAAGTACCCACTTATTACAACTAAAGTCCCACTTTATTTTTTAAAGTTTGGAATGTTGTTTTACTTGATAAGTTGTTGGCTAAGTTTCAATGTTACCATGAGGACAATGCATCCTTGTGTAAATAAAATTATATTGGACATGATTTTAAATTTTTTGGAGGTTGAAAGATGAATTTAGAATTTAATGAACCCATCTGTGCAAAACTTGTAACACAAGTACCCACTTATTACAACCAAAGTCCCACTTTATTTTTTAAAGTATGGAATGTTGTTTAACTTGATAAGTTGTTGGCTAAGTTTCAATGTTACCATGAGGACAATGCATCCTTGTGTAAATAAAATTTTATTGGACATGATTTTAAATTTTTTGGAGGTTGAAAGATGAATTTAGAATTTAATGAACCCGTCTGTGCAAAACTTGTAACACAAGTACCCACTTATTACAACTAAAGTCCCACTTTATTATTGTTCAATATTATAACAAATGTTATATTGGAAGGCTTATAATTATTTTATTTTTTTTAAACACAATAAATGAAGTTAAGTTTAAAATAATTTAGTTCAACTAAAACAATGGTATAAATACGTTTGTAATTGAGACAAAGATGTAATCATTTGATTTCCATTCAAACATAAATATTGAAATACATGACATGAAAATGATTATCTAGTATGTGATTTGGACTGAAATTGGATGTATAACATTACAAGGACATCCATTAATATAAACTTCAATTACTAATTCATCTCGGTGATTGTCAACCTCAAACATGAGAACATCTTTATCCTTCAGGCCATATTCGATAATCCAAAACTAAAACTTTGCACATGATCCCATCCCTGTGTCCAAAGATGTAAACCTCCGTCAAGGCTTTGTTGGTAATGAATTTCCCAAATGCACTTTGCAAGTCTTGTGCAATATCAATTATGAAGTCAATGACATTGTGAATTTTGTCATAATTTGGTTAAACCATAAAATTTTTTTTCACCACGTACGAAATGACTTCCCGAAGCCTGTGACTTTGTGAACTTCACCGCAAATAGACACGTATCAAGATATGTGGTAGAATGAAAATTTAATGATTCCCTATTCTCTTTGGAGCAATTACCAAAATATATTGTCATATTCAAATTGTTATTAGCCACAGATTGGAAGTTTATATGGGCATCATTCATCCTTTGAGGGTATATGATTTTCATTGATTTACAAATCAAATCGGCACGTACTTACATAATAGTCAATAACATTACATTGACAATAATTATTTCCTTAACCATTATTATTTTCATGCTAAAAATATATGTAATTCTAACATATTCAGCAAAAAGATAAAGTCCAATCAAGTAAATAATCAATATAAAACCTATTATATGCAATTAAATGACAAAATTATATTGAACAACATACATACCTCCAAAAATTCTTTATTTGAAAAAGTTCTTGAGTTAAAGGTGTGGATAAGTAATTGGTGAGACATCAAGACTATCAACAGTGTACTCTCCACATGTCAATAAAGACATGAAATCCGATTGAGTGACTTGAGATTGAAACATATCCTGACTTGGAAGTTCCTCATGGATGTGCGTTATGTCATAGTTACTTGGTTCCTGAAATAATACTATTAGTTAAGTTTTGAATGAAAAATATAATAAGTAATAATTGTACCCAAAAGCACATGACATTAAATCAATAATACTCACATTATCAGTTCTTTTTTCTTTGGTTTTAGTACCATGAGATTTTTTCTTTTTTGTTATTTTTTCAACTGTTGATTGCAATCTTTTTGTCCTTGGTCGGCCTTTACGTTTCATAGCTACTGGACTATGAACAATTAGGCCGTCAAATTCAGATGTTGGTCCAACCTGTTCACTACAATACGGATGTGCATGACATCCTTCATCATTCACCAACGTCAATGTTGTTGATGTACATAACCTGATATTTCTGCCAATAGAGTTCAAATCCTTAAGCAACTTTTGAGTTGCAGTCTCACTATCACAAGCAACCTCAGCGATGTCATAGAAACGTTTACATAAAGCTTGGTACCTCTGCATCTTAGGTTCTTCAATGTTATTGGTGTAAGATGCTTTAATGAGAGTATGTCTTCGACGTACGTTTTTGCTCCACCGTCGCAAGATGTATTTTGATGGTACATTACGCACATCTTCCTGCCCTAGGACCAATAAGGAGTGTCGACACAAAATCCCTCTAAACTCAAATAGTTGGCAACTGCAATGAGTGTCGGTTGTCACAGAATCAAAATCTACTACATGAAATTTTGAACCACATTGACCGTCCCAAATGAACTCTTCTTTAATAGTGTACGTAATTTTAGTACCTTCTTTTCTCATGTTTTTAATAAAGCAATTCATGCGTGACCGAAATTCCTTTTGGACTTCTATAAATTTTGCTTGTGTGTACTCCATTTGATATTGTCTTTCAATAAGAGATTGAGATCCACATGGTAGGGTTGTATTCATTAAAGAAAAATCGGCCTCATTTTCTTTTTGCGCCTTGTGTCGTAAGGCGTTCTCATATTGATGGAAAAATTGTTGAAGTGTTGTACTTGAATTTATGTATCCATCAAAGAATGCATTCATGCCCTCACTTCGTTGTGTACTTGACATTCCCGCCCAAAAGTGATGTTTCATATAACAAGGAACCCATCTTTGTCTATCTGCATACAATGAATGCAGTCATTCATTGTTGTCTAACCCATTACATGAAATTAATTTTCCCCATCCTAACTCAAACTCTTCATCAGTAATTGTCTCGTAAACAAGCCTTTTTAGTTCGTTTTTTATTGCACGATAATGTTTGTAGGCTTGCAATTTCTCTGGTATTTTTTTCATTATGTGCCATAAGCACCAACGGTGTCTTGTGTTTGGAAACACAACTTCTATTGCATTGGACATTGCCTTACATTGGTCAGTCACAATACCTTGAGGAGCCTTGTTTGACATACATCTAAGCCAAGATGAAAATAGCCATGTGAATGTGGAAGTGTCCTCTGCAGAAATCAAAGCAGAACCAAGTAAAATGGAATGACCGTGATGGTTAACCCCAACAAACGGTGCAAACGGCATGTCGTATTTGTTGGTTAGGTAGGTTGTGTCAAACGACACAACATCACCAAAATCTGCACAAGCTGCACGACTTCGTGCGTCGGCCCAAAACACACGGCATATACGGTTCTGGTCGTCCATTTCCATATCATAGAAGAAATCATTGTTTAATTGTCTCATTCTTGAGAAGTACCTTAGAAGTGCTTGGCCATCTCCTTCTTTACAAAGAGTCCTTCGTTGTTGGCCAATATAATTACGTGCGTCACGTTCCATGAATTGTATATTTTCATATCCACCTGCATCATTAACCAAAGATACAAAACTTTTGTTTATGCGGACACCAGCATCATCATTCATATTAAGGGTGTGCTTCGCATGCATATTAAGTCTTCGATTACCACGTATGAGGTTTGAGTTATTCGGACACATGTCATGGCTGTGTTCATTAACAACTGTTCTCACCTGCCATTTTCCTTCTTTCATAGCAACAGTGATTCCAGCAGGACATTCTTTTTTTTTGACTTGGCTGGGTTTTCAATTCTGGAGCAATGGTAGATAGGTATTTCCCTTCCCTAGAACACACTAATTTCATGAAGTTTAACTCGTTGTTGTTATTTCTCCTAGACGTCCTTATCCGAACACCAAAACCACACCTCACAACGTAATTTGTGTAAAAACTTTTTACTTCTTCAATTGTATCAAACCACATATGAATTTTAGGGACAAGATCATTGACATTGTCAATGGAATCATTGTTGACCTCACAAGTAACTTGTTCCAACGACATTGTCTGGATATTTTGTGACAAGGACATCCAATTCTTACACCTACTCCAAAAATCAAATACACTTGAAAGGTAAATGGAATCAAACATAACATTAAAACACATATTAAGAATAAATCTTGTTTTCCTGGACCACTAATGTTCACAACGAAACGAAAACAATACATTAAAAGTTGGGTGTATTTCCATGTTGCAAATATTATTAAAATAAAAAAAAAATCATACATCATAAACTATAAATATGTATAATAAAAGGTTTAACAGTTCAGATGAGTGAATTATGAACTTACTTTAGATGTTAGGTTCTTCCACAACTGATGAAATAAATGTCATTGAATAACCCACAAAGGTCCACCGTCCAACCTTAAATGCTCTTCAATGCCTTACAGACGTTCATAGATAGAACGAAGCTGTTGAAATGAATGAATGAAAAAGGGGACTTCTGTTTGCCTTTTAAGTGCATTAAATGAAAGTTGGTGAGATGGCGGGAACGTGCAACGGGTACAAGGAGTGCACATTAAATGCAATTTAAGCCCATTAAGGGTTTTAAACACGCAAAGGTCATTTCAAATTAATATAATATTATATTATTATATGTTTATTGTTTGCTACAAATATCTCCGCTTGAAATTATATCAATGTATTATATTATAATATTATTTTACGTTACTTCTTATGGCAATGTAAGTAAATATTATATTATTATTTTGACCTATATATATGACTGCCCGATAATCCCTATAGGCATACCTCATGAAACTTATTTCTAACATCGGGTACACTTTATTTTCCTTGAATTATCAGTATTGTGTTGTATGTTATTCGTTCTTCCTCCATGCATTACAAATGTTGTTTTCAATTACGCAGTTTATAAGCATGGAGCCATGGGAGGGACTAGATATAGACGATAGTGATCTGAAAGCTTTTTTACATAAGTGCAACTCAAGTGCAACGTTGATACCTGGACCTGCTGGAAATGTACAAGCGGCCATGCTAAACAGGGAGATGGATGAATCAAAATCAACACAAGAATTAGTTAATGAAATTGCAAAGGCAACATATGATCGGGACTTCAAATCAAATCCTTGGATATGGGCGGAAAAATTTATTATACACCATGGTTAACTACATTTATTTCATGAAGTATTTATTAATTTATGTTTTTAACGTTAACAACAACAATGGAAACATATTTTTTGCAGGACTTGTTGAAGATGGCAACATTAACAACATCACTCAGCTGGAACGCGTTAAGTCAATGCATGTCCTTCCATTTGTAGCATGCATTGTGAAAGATTGCAACCCAAATGGATTGGGTGACATGAAAATTGCTGTTAAGGTGACGGAGTAACAGGAACGAACTGTCACGCTGTATGTATTGTTTAACTTTTTCGAAATGGGTCAATGTTAACTTTGTCATTTTTCCTTTAACCAGGATCCAAGTGCCACATTGTCTGCTTCGGTGCACAGGAAAGTCCTTCTGCATCCTGAGTTTGGTCCGGATATAGGAGTTGGTGCTGTGTTGTTATTGCAAAGTGTAAACGACCTTGAACTTCTAATAATAACCTGTAACGAGCATGCACCACGTTAATATACACATTGATTTAAAATGTTATACATGTATTTATACACAGGTTGCTGCATTCAGTCCTTTTGGAACAGCTCACTATTTGAACATAACCGTCCGGAACGTTGTAAAGGTATTACCGTTTACAGTTGAAGAAATCCTTTTTTTTGTTAGTAAAGTATGTGGTGGATAGTCAATAATATCTTATCTTAACCAATGTGTAGGTCTTCAAAGCTAACATAGGTCCTCCAATTGAGGAACTCCTTAACGCTTCCTCAAGACCTGAGATTCGCCACCATCCATCTGTCGAAGACAACAACAACAACATACATGTTGGTCCATTTGAAAAGGCTTGTACTTCTGCCTCTAATAATGCATCCACAACCCCCATGGAAGATTAATGACCTTTTCTGCAAATTATGTTATGTTCCTATTGCAATCATTAGCGTTCATTAATATTAGTAATGTTTTTAACGCACTGTAAGCACTACAATGGAATGTATTAAGGTACCATATTTTGTGACAATGCCCAATATTCTGTTGTAAAGTGGTTTGCCTCATCCACAATGCAAACAAATGAACATTTATTATGCACGTAAACAATCATCACAATCGGTGCAGCCTCACCATTAGTGGGTTTTAAATTCACCATCAATGATGCCAAAAATAATTTCAATTCACCATCGTTGATAATATTTTTCATCCACCTTACCTTCCTTTGGTTACATGATTTGGAGTTGGATTCAACGCAAATCCATCATGTCAAAGAAACTGAGTACAAACCGTTCATTCCATCGTACACCATTGATGCCAACAAAATAGACGACATACTAAGGAAACTTGTCAATCCCTCATACACACCAACGTTCTTTTTCAAACCATTGTAATTAACCAAAGTTGTTATATTTATGGAATTTTATTTCAATTTATTTAAAATATCCTCAAGTACGTATTTCAATATTAGAATAGATTATTATTATATTGTAATGTGTCGTTACTGGACAAAATAAAGATTTCGAATTCCATCTACGAAGAAAGACATGGCCAAAGATGAACATTAATCATAATCCTTGGTGCTGGAACAGAAGTGGTACCACAGGCAAAATAACTGGGTACTTCAGTTGAGGTTTTTGTACGAAGAGGTAGACTGTGAACATGATGGTCATTTTGGAACTGCCTAATTTGTTTGTCAACCTTTTTTAGTAAATCAATTTAATTGGGAACGAATTTCCAAACAATGTATGAAGAAATACATGGCCAAAGATCAACATTTATCACAATCCTTGGTGCTGGAACATAAGTGGTACCACAGGCTAAATAACTGGGTACTTCAGTTGAGGTTTTTGTACGAAGAGGTAGACTGTGAACATGATGGTCATTTTGGAACTGCCTAATTTGTTTGTCAACCATTTTTAGTAAATCAATTTAATTGGGAACGAATTTCCAAACAATGTATGAAGAAATACATGGCCAAAGATCAACATTTATCACAATCCTTGGTGCTGGAACAGAAGTGGTACCACAGGCTAAATAACTGGGTACTTCAGTTGAGGTTTTTGTACGAAGAGGTAGACAGTGAACATGATGGTCATTTTGGAACTGCCTAATTTGTTTGTCAACCTTTTTTAGTAAATCAATTTAATTGGGAACGAATTTCCAAACAATGTATGAAGAAATACATGGCCAAAGATCAACATTTATCACAATCCTTGGTGCTGGAACAGAAGTGGTACCACAGGCTAAATAACTGGGTACTTCAGTTGAGGTTTTTGTACGAAGAGATAGACTGTGAACATGATGGTCATTTTGGAACTGCCTAATTTGTTTGTCAACCTTTTTTAATAAATCAATTTAATTGGGAACGAATTTCCAAACAATGTATGAAGAAATACATGGCCAAAGATCAACATTTATCACAATCCTTGGTGCTGGAACAGAAGTGGTACCACAGGCTAAACAACTGGGTACTTCAGTTGAGGTTTTTGTACGAAGAGGTAGACTGTGAACATGATGGTCATTTAGGAACTGCCTAATTTGTTTGTCAACCTTTTTTAGTAAATCAATTTAATGGGGAACGAATTTCCAAACAATGTATGAAGAAATACATGGCCAAAGATCAACATTTATCACAATCCTTGGTGCTGGAATAGAAGTGGTACCACAGGCTAAATAACTGGGTACTTTAGTTGAGGTTTTTGTACGAAGAGGTAGACTGTGAACATGATGGTCATTTTGGAACTGCCTAATTTGTTTGTCAACCTTTTTTAGTAAATCAATTTAATTGGGAACGAATTTCCAAACAATGTATGAAGAAATACATGGCCAAAGATCAACATTTATCACAATCCTTGGTGCTGGAACATAAGTGGTACCACAGGCTAAATAACTCAGTACTTCAGTTGAGGTTTTTGTACGAAGAGGTAGACTGTGAACATGATGGTCATTTTGGAACTGCCTAATTTGTTTCTCAACCTTTTTTAGTAAATCAATTTAATTGGGAACGAATTTCCAAACAATGTATGAAGAAATACATGGCCAAAGATCAACATTTATCAAAATCCTTGGTGCTGGAACAGAAGTGGTACCACAGGCTAAATAACTAGGTACTTCAGTTTAGGTTTTTGTACGAAGAGGTAGACTGCGAACATGATGGTCATTTTGGAACTGCCTAATTTGTTTGTCAACCTTTTTTAGTAAATCAATTTAATTGGGAACGAATTTCCAAACAATGTATGAAGAAATACATGGCCAAAGATCAACATTTATCACAATCCTTGGTGCTGGAACAGAAGTGGTACCACAGGCTAAATAACTGGGTACTTCAGTTGAGGTTTTTGTACGAAGAGGGAGACTGTGAACATGATGGTCATTTTGGAACTGCCTAATTTGTTTGTGAACCTTTTTTAGTAAATCAATTTATTTGGGAACGAATTTCCAAACAATGTATGAAGAAAGACATGGCCAAAGATCAACATTTATCACAATCCTTGGTGCTGGAACAGAAGTGGTACCACAGGCTAAATAACTGGGTACTTCAGTTGAGGTTTTTGTACGAAGAGGTAGACTGTGAACATGATGGTCATTTTGGAACTACCTAATTTGTTTGTCAACCTTTTTTAGTAAATCAATTTAATTGGGAACGAATTTCCAAACAATGTATGAAGAAATACATGGCCAAAGATCAACATTTATCACAATCCTTGGTGCTGGAACAGAAGTGGTACCACAGGCTAAATAACTGGGTACTTCAGTTGAGGTTTTTGTACGAAGAGGTAGACTGTGAACATGATGGTCATTTTGGAACTGCCTAATTTGTTTGTCAACCTTTTCTAGTAAATCAATTTAATTAGGAACGAATTTCCAAACAATGTATGAAGAAATACATGGCCAAAGATCAACATTTATCACAATCCTTGGTGCTGGAACAGAAGTGGTACCACAGGCTAAATAACAGGGTACTTTAGTTGAGGTTTATGTACGAAGAGGTAGACTGTGAACATGATGGTCATTTTGGAACTGCCTAATTTGTTTGTCAACCTTTTTTAGTAAATCAATTTAATTGGGAACGAATTTCCAAACAATGTATGAAGAAATACATGGCCAAAGATCAACATTTATCACAATCCTTGGTGCTGGAACAGAAGTGGTACCACAGGCTAAATAACTGGGTACTTCAGTTGAGGTTTTTGTACGAAGAGGGAGACTGTGAACATGATGGTCATTTTGGAACTGCCTAATTTGTTTGTCAACCTTTTTTAGTAAATCAATTTAATTGGGAACGAATTTCCAAACAATGTATGAAGAAATACATGGCCAAAGATCAACATTTATCACAATCCTTGGTGCTGGAACAGAAGTGGTACCACAGGCTAAATAACTGGGTACTTCAGTTGAGGTTTTTGTACGAAGAGGTAGACTGTGAACATGATGGTCATTGTGGAACTGCCTAATTTGTTTGTCAACCTTTTTTAGTAAATCAATTTAATTGGGAACGAATTTCCAAAAAATGTATGAAGAAATACATGGCCAAAGATCAACATTTATCACAATCCTTGGTGCTGGAACAGAAGTGGTACCACAGGCTAAATAACTCGGTACTTCAGTTGAGGTTTTTGTACGAAGAGAAAGACTGTGAACATGATGGTCATTTTGGAACTCCCTAATTTGTTTGTCAACCTTTTTTAGTAAATCAATTTAATTGGGAACGAATTTCCAAACAATGTATGAAGAAATACATGGCCAAAGATCAACATTTATCACAATCCTTGGTGCTGGAACAGAAGTGGTACCACAGGCTAAATAACTCGGTACTTCAGTTGAGGTTTTTGTACGAAGAGGTAGACTGTGAACATGATGGTCATTTTGGAACTGCCTAATTTGTTTGTCAACCTTTTTAGTAAATCAATTTAATTGGGAACGAATTTCCAAACAATGTATGAAGAAATACATGGCCAAAGATCAACATTTATCACAATCCTTGGTGCTGGAACAGAAGTGGTACCACAGGCTAAATAACTGGGTACTTCAGTTTAGGTTTTTGTACGAAGAGGTAGACTGCGAACATGATGGTCATTTTGGAACTGCCTAATTTGTTTGTCAACCTTTTTTAGTAAATCAATTTAATTGGGAACGAATTTCCAAACAATGTATGAAGAAATACATGGCCAAAGATCAACATTTATCACAATCCTTGGTGCTGGAACAGAAGTGGTACCACAGGCTAAATAACTGGGTACTTCAGTTGAGGTTTTTGTACGAAGAGGGAGACTGTGAACATGATGGTTATTTTGGAACTGCCTAATTTGTTTGTCAACCTTTTTTAGTAAATCAATTTAATTGGGAACGAATTTCCAAACAATGTATGAAGAAATACATGGCCAAAGATCAACATTTATCACAATCCTTGGTGCTGGAACAGAAGTGGTACCACAGGCTAAATAACTGGGTACTTCAGTTGAGGTTTTTGTACGAAGAGGAAGACTGTGAACATGATGGTTATTGTGGAACTGCCTAATTTGTTTGTCAACCTTTTCTAGTAAATCAATTTAATTGGGAACGAATTTCCAAACAATGTATGAAGAAATACATGGCCAAAGATCAACGTTTATCACAATCCTTGGTGCTGGAACAGAAGTGGTATCACAGGCTAAATAACAGGGTACTTCAGTTGAGGTTTTTGTACGAAGAGGTAGACTGTGAACATGATGGTCATTTTGGAACTGCCTAATTTGTTTGTCAACTTTTTTTAGTAAATCAATTTAATTGGGAACGAATTTACAAACAATGTATGAAGAAATACATGGCCAAAGATCAAGATTTATCACAATTCTTGGTGCTGGAACAGAAGTGGTACCACAGGCTAAATAACAGGGTACTTCAGTTGAGGTTTTTGTACGAAGAGGTAGACTGTGAACATGATGGTCATTTTGGAACTGCCTAATTTGTTTGTCAACCTTTTTTAGTAAATCAATTTAATTGGGAACGAATTTCCAAACAATGTATGAAGAAATACATGGCCAAAGATCAACATTTATCACAATCCTTGGTGCTGGAACAGAAGTGGTACCACAGGCTAAATAACTGGGTACTTCAGTTGAGGTTTTTGTACGAAGAGGTAGACTGTGAACATGATGGTCATTTTGGAACTGCCTAATTTGTTTGTCAACCTTTTATTGTAAATCAATTTAATTGGGAACGAATTTCCAAACAATGTATGAAGAAATACATAGCCAATGATCAACATTTATCACAATCCTTGGTGCTGGAACAAAAGTGGTACCACAGGCTAAATAACTGGGTACTTCAGTTGAGGTTTTTGTACGAAGAGGTAGACTGTGAACATGATGGTCATTTTGGAACTGCTAATTTGTTTGTCAACCTTTTTTAGTAAATCAATTTAATTGGGAACGAATTTCCAAACAATGTATGAACAAATACATGGCCAAAGATCAACATTTATCACAATCCTTGGTGCTGGAACAGAAGTGGTACCACAGGCTAAATAACTGGGTACTTCAGTTGAGGTTTTTGTACGAAGAGGTAGACTGTGAACATGATGGTCATTTTGGAACTGCCTAATTTGTTTGTCAACCTTTTCTAGTAAATCAATTTAATTGGGAACGAATTTCCAAACAATGTATGAAGAAATACATGGCCAAAGATCAACATTTATCACAATCCTTGGTGCTGGAACAGAAGTGGTACCACAGGCTAAATAACTGGGTACTTCAGTTGAGGTTTTTGTACGAAGAGGTAGACTGTGAACATGATGGTCATTTTGGAACTGCCTAATTTGTTTGTCAACCTTTTTTAGTAAATCAATTTAATTGGGAACGAATTTCCAAACAATGTATGAAGAAATACATTGCCAAAGATCAACATTTATCACAATCCTTGGTGCTGGAACAGAAGTGGTACCACAGGCTAAATAACTGGGTACTTCAGTTCAGGATTTTGTACGAAGAGGTACACTGTGAACATGATGGTCATTTGGAACTGCGTAATTTGTTTGTCAACCTTTGTTAATAAATCAATTTAATTTGGAACGATTTTCCAACAAATTTATCATAATTAAAGATTAAATGAATAAATTTTAATAAATATTTTAGCAAACATTTCATCAATCCTGACTTACAAATTTTTTTGTGAACTATAGTGCAAAGATTTAAATCATCAACAACTTTCATCTTCAAATTTCGTTACCAATAAATGTAACAAGTACTTCTCCTTCAACATTGGTAAGATAATGAATGTTGTTTACATATTCAAAAACATCTGACCAAAAAATAAATCACTATTATCCAAAATATTTACAAAATCCCAAAATCTTGCAACACTTGATTCCTCCGCACATTCGCGACATCCAAAATCCATTGAAAAACATATTGCTCCCTAAACTCTTGGAGTTCATTCTGCAAGAACCAAATTTTACAACATTTGAATTCAATGCAACATTTATATGAAAGGTCTACAACATGGTAATTTCTGCAACTTACATTTGTATAAGTGGGCAGTGTGTTTCCATCGTATTTCTCAATTCCATCCCACAACTCCATGATTTTTAAAACAATGATTCCACAATCAAATCTACAACAAACCAAAGTCCACCAACAAAATAATGATATTTAACATATTTAACAAACTTAAAGGATATTCAACAAAATATTTAACAAAAATATAAATTACAAACTTACATGTTTGGTTGGGATGGAGTTTGCAAGTGTTGTACCTCCAACGACGGTTTGTTGTCTTCGGAACAATTCAACAAATGTCCAAAAAGCAATGCAACATTTTCTGCCTGGAAAACAACATAGTCCACATTTAAATTTATATTTTCAAAGTAAACTTCAATTAATACACATACACATACAATGGCTAAGTCAATTTTTTTTTCGTTCTTTTCTTTTGTGCCCTAAAGAGTCCAGTGCAAACAATTGCAGTGATGAAATCTTGACAGCGTAGCACCACCAATGGCCGTCATTAATAATTGGGATAAACAACTACAAAAAAAAAAAATTCTCATGAAATGAACAAATGAGCATCAACAAATTCTCAAAGTACATTATATGAAATGTAATTGCACTCACAAATTCAGCCTTAACAATGTCATCAAATCCAATGATATCAGACTGGAAGTATTTTGAGTATTCATTCAATGTCCAAACTTTGCGATTAGGCTTTTTCTTTCTTGAGTCCATAAAAACATGGGTCTGCAAGGATATGACATAGTTAGCCCTCACTACAATAAGTTTCAATGAAATGAATACTATTTCAACCAACCGCATATAATGGACTAAAACATATCCTTTTCACTACTCCAGTACTCCTTCTTTCAAAAAACATAAACACTGATGCGCCAAACAAAATCCCCTACAAAACCAAAAAGTTGTTAATACTTCATAATTAATCCAACATAAAAACTACAACAACGATAACCACAACAAATAATATTTTTACCATGTTGCCAATCTGCATCCTGGGTCCAAAAGAAGAACATTCGTGGGTCGTAAATATTTGACCGCAAATTTCAGAAACGACCCTGACAACAAAGAAATCACATATGTCATCATGTGCCTTCGTGAAACTGTTAAAATACATCTTCATACATTAAAAATTCAAAAATTCATTACCTCGAAGTTAAGTTAGAAGGAATAACCAAGCTGTACAAGTATTTTGCATTTACGTTCAAAGTATGACCACCCTCATTCTGCTGATTTTGTGCCACGATGCCTACAAGAGGTGAAACATCTAAAACGTCCTCAACATCCATCTTTTGTTCCTCCATAACGTCCTGAACGTCCTCATATGCTTCACCATCATCTCCTTCACATTCCTTACGTTGACCATCATCATCAACACCACATGTACCACCATCTTCAGAAAATTGAGGTACCTTTCTTTCTTCCTTGCCACCGTGTACGATGGCAGCCAAAGTTCTTAACTCTTCATTCATTTCAACCATTTTTCTTTTGTTGTCTTCAATTGTCTTCCTCAGCCCTTCTTCCCTACTCATTCCAAAGTCATGCACATCGTGTTCTGGTATTGGCACTTCATCCAAATTAAGGGCCACACGGATGGCTGGGTTAGCACGGTCCTCATCCCGCAAAAACCACTCCCAACATATCTACAACACTCAAACTATAAGTAATCATTAAAAAACACAAACCAAATGTAATGGCTGCCTTACTTATCAAAAAAATGTACAGAAAAATAACAATTTACTTACATCCTTCTTCTTAAACAACTCTTCTATTTTGGTTGACCTCATCTTAAGCGTAGGCCATTTTATTATTCTTGGGAAAACCATGTGATCTGGACTGTCCGCTAAACCCAAACGTTCAACGGCCCAAAGCTAAAAACATAAAATAACCAAAACGATAATTATATAATAAACATATTCCATCAACATAAAATGTAAATAATTATTAACTTTCTTACCTGCAACACTGCAACATTGCCACTGAGGCTTAGGGAGTCCTTTATGACACTTTGCCTTAACATCCTTGAAGCATTTTCTAAACTATTTACCACATATGTGTGCACAGCTTTTGCCCAATTATATTGGTACAAATTATCAATGTTATCCAATACTGTAAAAGGCATGTTAGTAATTGCCTTTGAATGTCTGGGAAAGTAAAAAACAGTAAAACAAACTAAAATATACAACCGACTGACACAATCAACATCCATGTCGTCATTTTCTATTAACAACTCTATCCTACTAATAACATCTTTTAGAGTCAATGTTTTCGAAGGAAATTGTTGACACAGAACACCAACTAAGTAATCATCAAAATTCACGTCTAACCCACCAACACCTAACCCTAAACCCATGCAAACATCACCAACCGTAAATGGTACCAATGTTTGCTTTAAAAGAAAACATTCGTTGCGCCCAACCCAACGTATAACCATTTCCTTGAAAAGAGGATTGCAGAAATTAATTGTATTGTTCATATGAAGACACCACTTGAATGGAGTCTCCTTGATGCGTTGCCTATCAATGGGTCGTAATAAACCATTAATGTGGACTATAGCTTTTGTGTCACTCCATGCCCGCACTCGCAACTACAGAGCATTAACAAATCAAAAAACCATGAATCAACAAATTCTTTTAAATCAAAGATATCAATTTTCAAAACATTAAATCTACTTACATTTTTATAACCTTCATATGTTGTGCAATCCATCACTGTGAATCCAACGAAATTGATTAAGTAAATTGACTTAGTCAACAAACCATGATGAAAGTTGGAAAACAACCTTAAATGGATGTGTATGAATGGCTTAATGCAAAGAAAACAACAAAAATAAACGAAATGCCTAACTGAGTATCCTAATATCTATTGTTTACAACAAGTTCAGTCTTGTATTTTTATCATAATATCTATGGGTTGTTTAACTTTTTTAGCCTTACTTGATATCTGTGCCTTATTTTATTTAGTCCATTTCAAGTAGAACTCTATCTAACTGCCTATCTACTACTATCCATTACGTGTTTCAGGAGAATACTTGAACTTCTACATACAGATCAATCATATATTGCATTGTTGATAAAAGGAAAAGAAAATAAATACAAAACTGGGGGACTTTATATGAAACCTTAATTGAGAACTTCTTAGGGGACAATTTGGAACTTTTGTACAAAAGAGTACTCAAGTAATGATTCTGTCACTTGAGACAACTTCTTTTTGAATGTTAGAATAAGGCTTTCATACGAATAGAGGATGGTGCAAATGAATTATGTGTTGATTATGAAATAATGTTTTCTATAAATGCATGTCATGTTCACTTAATGGAATGTATACACACTTCTGCACCTTTGTAGGGACTTAATCAAATAAATCTAAAACCTATGGAACTGGAGGAAAACAATGTTATGCCTCTTGCAATTGTAGCACCTGATGGTAAGGACTAAATTAATTGATTGAAAAAGATCAAGTATTTCCTTTCATAAAAGCCTTTGCTCAGATTGTACTTTGTTTCATTGAAGCTCGTTTGAAAATGTAGTATGTAAAACATATGTTTAGCATTATGAGTTATATATTCATATTTACTAATTTTTTCCTCTACTATAGTCATTATGTGTATATGCTTGATACGGTTCTTATATGAAAAAGAAAAGCTTTTGAATTAATGTTTCTGAACATTGCACTTCAATAATTAATGTTTTATTAACTAGCAGTAATTTTAGTAAAAAGGTAACAAAGGCCAATTTTTTGTACATATGTTAAGCAATTTAACTAACTTTGTTGCCTTGTTTTATTCCCGACGGATCTCATCAGTTAAAGTGGGATCTATCTCAAATGTATCATGCTAATGTACTTACTCCAGGGACAATATATGTTCTTCAAAGTGAAGATCATGAGGGCCAGTAATGGCAGCAAACAAAGCTTCAGATGGTAACGGATGACCATGACACGGCAAAATGTAACGGATTGTCCAACAAAATCGTCAAATTATGTAAATCAACAGTTCTCCTATATTGTTTCAATGTTCACCATCTAAGGTGAATGGATTTGGTTGAATCAAATGTCCTAAAACTAATCACCACAAGCATGCAACACAGCCTCAAATCACAGGGATTGAAACAAAACAAATATCACAAAATTTAATTCGAAAATTAAATTAGAGAAAGCAAGAATGGAACCGCCGTGGATGGAAGATAGCGGACGGTCGGCGGGTCTACTGCGGCGGCAGTGCGGCGGTGGGCCGGCAGTGCGGCGGTGCGGCGGCAGTGGTGGCCGGTGGGCACGTAATGGTCACAGGCGGTGGTGGCTGCTTCTCGAACGCGCCGTCGACCAAATCGAACCGAGATTCTGAGTGGAGGGAAGAGCGCGGAAGGCCGGCGGGTCTCCGGCAACGACAGTGCGGCCATAGTGGTGGCCGGTGGGCACGAATGGTCACAGGCGGTGGTGGCTGGTTCTCGAACCGAACGTCGACCTAATCGAACCGCGATTCTCAGTGGACGGAAGAGCGCGGAAGGCCGGCGGCTCTCTAGTAACGGCAGTGCGGCGGCAGTGGTGGCCGGTGGGCACGAATGGTCACAGGCGGTGGTGGCTGGTTCGAGAAAGTCGACCTAATCGAACCGCGATTCTCAGTGGAGGGAAGAGCGCGGAAGGCAGGGCGGTCTCCGGCAACGGCAGTGCAGCGGCAATGGTGGCCGGTCGGAAGGAAATGGTCGCGGTGGTGGCCGGTTCTCCAATCGGTGACGTCGTGGCTGGTTCTCTCTCAAAAAAGGCTCGGGTAGAAAGTGGCTGGGAAATTTCAGATTCAAAATAAGTCAGTCAATCAATTATAAATCATTTTCCATGTGGACCAATCAAATTTGAACACGTGTACCGTGTTCAAATGTTGTCAAATTTAGTTGTCCGAGTATCATTTTCCTTAAAATAAAACAGATAGCACTCCAAATGTCTGGGGTATTTTTGCTGACTTCTGAGCCCTTTTTACCAACTACAATGGAACCTATGGGATCATAGATGGCATTTCCAGTAACATTAACTGCAACCAATGATGCCCCAACAATTAAAAGGCCAGTTACCGCTGCACCATCCTGCATATTTTGCCACCATATATGAGAATTAAAAACCAGACAAAATTTCAATTTCTTGATAGACGAGTTTAAAAACTAAATATAAACATAAATTCATATCCCATAGTCCATTAAAGAGAGAAATATACAACTCCTTTCAGGAATACAAGATATAAGTCGCTCCTCCCAGCTTCTTTTTCTGGTGCAAAAAGACAACAAAGATACATACTCTTTAACATGGCCCTTGGGTCGAATAAAAGTTGAAGTCCCATTTAATAAATAACTAAAAAAACATACCAAGTTTCAAATAGCTGTTTCTGAGCACAAAGGCAGCCAAATATATGTAAAGAAAAAAGCAATGCAATCTATCCAGAAATCTTATTTCTAAAAGTGAGCCCCCTGCCTCCTTTAAAACAAGATCCATCATCCATTCTTGTTTAAACCAAATACACTTGAACATGTTTGGGAACTAAATATGAGTAAGTGCAACAAGTTATCACCTCTGTCATCACAGCTACAGATGTAGGATCATGGCCACGCCAAATATAGTCTCTTAATTTCATTCCCTATGAGGCTGCACCTTTCTTAACAGCTTGTATGGCAACAACAAGAGAAGCACCTAACAGAAAATGCCCATTGAAAAAGGAAAGGACTGAAAAAGACAAAGGAGAATAGACTTCACCCAGATTGAATTGCAGACAACAGTACCTTCAATGACAAATGAACCACATATAACCAAAGCTGCATAATGCATATTCTCAGGGGGCTGAAAAAGAAAGTCCACAAAAGTCAATAACATATATAAGTACTAAAGCATAAGTGAATCTAATCATTCTCATGAGGACAAGTCTTCATAAAAAGGAGGGGAAATTCATGTGTCAAATTCAAGCTTCAACTTACTTGGCCAAAAACATACCTAAAATCCACTTAGAAGAGTTTCCATCACCTATCACAATAACGAAATTGATCATGAAGAGAGACTAGATTATCACTTTCTTTAATATAATCCTATAATAAAATGAATGATATTAAAACTAAAACTAATCATCGGAACAAAAGAAAAAAGAAAAAAGCATTAGCTGTGTAAAACAACCACACTTTTATCAAATATTCACACTAACCACAAGGAATATAAATTGGAGCAACAATTACAATTTTCATCACTTTTCTAGTCCTTCCAAAGATATATCATCGCTACAAAGTCAAGTCAACCGAAACACATGAATCAACTAGCAATCCAATTTTGATTCCAAAGTTTCAGGCTTCAAAGTATACGAATTGAAACTAAATGTGGTAGAAAGCGAAGAAAACCTGCTCGGATCCTCTTCCAAAGCTAGGTCACCAACAAATGCTCCCAAATCGAACACATTCTTTTGTGCATCGCTGGTTTCACCAATAAGTGACATCAAAATCCCAAATCGTACCACATACAAGCAATCAATCACACTAAAATAGCTCTTCATACCTGGAATTTCTTCTTCTCCATGGCCAAACCCAAAATCGCGAGATACTAGAAGAAAACCCCATTCAAATCCCTAAAAACAGAACCCTAATTCAACCCTAAATCAAACGCGAATTCCATCCAAGTCTCTACCTAAGACGCTGGAAAACGAGATCCTTGCGTCGTGAAAACACCACGCCTGAGCCACCGGAAACTCGCCGTGAAGACGCTGAAACACCGTTGTCGCAAAGAAAAAGCCGCTTCCGCCACACCCACGGACGGAGGCCATCATGCTCCGGATTAGGTATGACTCTATCAGCTTCTCCGCGACGGGGCATCCTTTTTCTCTTCTTGACAGATTTGTTTCCAAGCCTTGATTACGATCAAGCCCCAAGAGCCCTACACCGTCTTTGAAGATGAACAAACGAACGAAGCAGGAAAATGAAGAGGCACAGGAAGAAACTAGTTAATAGAAAATGAAGAGGCACAGGAAGGAAGTTAGTACAAAATTATTTAAAAATAAATAATTAAAATTTGGGCGGTTTCAGTTATCCACCGCAGAAAATTATTGGAGGTTTTAAATCCACCGAAAAGTGACCCCTATTAAAATATGTTATTTTATGATTGGTTAACTCCCTTTTTCTATAATAAATACAGACTGAGGTTTACTAGGTTTGGAGATTCTATATTTAGGAGTTTATTTCAATTGGGTCCTTCAATTTTGGAAATGATCAATTAGGTCTCTAATTTTGTCAATTTGATTCAATAAGACCCTTTCCGTTAACTGCAAATAACGCCGTAAAGTTTTTTTAACATGTGGTACGCGAACGCTTCCAGGTGGGACAGTTTCAAGTGCATAGGTGGATTAAAAAAATTTAAAATTATTGGCAAATAAATTAATAAATGAAAATAAATCAATAAATGAAATTAGTAAACATATTAAAACTATGTTTCCTAGGTCGGTGGTGCTGTAAAAGAGGGGAAATCTGCGAAATTAGGGTTCTTGGATGAAAGCAGAGAAAGAATGTTCTGCTAATCAGCTTCGGCCGGAGCAGCTTATCGTCAATGGGTTGCCCCTCAAGCCGGATGAGATGGCCGAATTAATGGATGCCTGCTACCTCCGCGTAAACTGAAACCTGGTAGATATTAATATGACAAAGAATCTGGTCTCTGGGGAAAGGTGATGCATTCATGCTTTATTACTGAGAATATTTCTGTTTCAATTTTGTGATCTAGAGAGTGGCTCAACAGTGGGAATTGCTCTTGAGTTTCCATCAAGAGGCTCAACTTTTGGCAATTCGTATGAAACTGGTGGACCAACATATTCCATAGTTATGGAGTAATCAAGATTAGAAGCATCATCAGGTATGGAAGCACCAGGAGGAAGCATCTTCTTCATTAATTCCCTCTAACTCTCTTCTCTATTTTGATCCATATTCTTCGTATTCACAAACTCGGACACCCCTTAAACTTCAAACCATAAGTTCCTCAATCTTCAGCTTCAGATATTAGTACTGTAACTGTAAGTTACTCTTTAAAACAACAAATCCAAGATCTTGTGACTAGATAGAAATCAACATATATCTTCAGGAATATTCTTACATAATAGCTGCAGAGAGATAATAATAAAACATCTGTCAGCTAAGAACCCTAATTTCACAGATTTCTCCTCTTTTGCTGCACCATCTACTTGACCCCAAATTAGGAAACATGGTTTTAATATGTTTACTAATTTCATTTATTGATTTATTTTCATTTATTAATTTATTTGTCAATAATTTTAAACTTTTTTAATCCACTTATGCACTTGAAACTGTCCCACCTGGAAGCATCAGTGTGTCATATGTTAAAAAACTTCACAGCGTTATTTGCAGTTAACGGAAAGGGTTTTATTGAATCAAATTGACAAAATTAGGTTTTATTGAATCAAATTGACAAAATTAGGGACCTAATTGATCACTTCCAAAATTGGAGGACCCAATTAAAACAAACCCCCAAATATAGGGACCTCCGAACCTATTAAACCTTTAATTAATTAACACATGTCATGATCAGCTAAAAAAATGTTGTAACTATTTTTCAAAATTTAATTAGAATAATCGATTAAATACATGGAATATTCAATTAAATACGATTGATTATTTTTTTAAATTGACATTTTCTAAACTCTATAAATAAAGTATTTGATTGAATATTTTATACAATAGAAACACCAAAGGTAACTTATTTGAAGCAATTTTCATAGTATGCATACAAAATTAATATTGAAGGTTCTGTTGTGCTCTAAAATAACCTTGTGATATTTTGATAAACTTTTTTCTTAAAATTTGTCTTGTTGGTTTATATATGAGTGGATATTTGCATGCCTAGAGTTGATTTCTATTGATATCTTCTTATTAATCTAAAGTTGATTGAGCTTCTATTTTATTTTTTACATTATTCAAGGGTTGATTAATTGTTATTTGTTGTATTAAGTTTGTAATTGTTAAGAGGGTGTTTTGTACATAATGTTTTAAGGTAGTGGGACCATTTATACCAAAGTTGAATAAATGAGACAAGAGACAAGATCATTTCATTTGAATTCATATAAATCTTCTTATGCATTCTTGTTATCTTCCATTTGTGTTGCAATCTGTCAACACCCAATTTCGTCCTGATTGACTAAATAGTAGTTTTTTTTATTATTTTATTTTTCTTTATATTATTTTCTTTCATTTTTATTTTTATTTTTATGTTATGTTTAATTTTCCTATTAGTTATTTTACTTTATTTGATATAGTCTTTTTCTAAGAAAAAGAAAATAAAAAAAAGGCAAAACGAAAAAAAAGAAAAAAAAATGATTAAAGAAAAAGAAAGAAAAAAAAAGAAAACCAAAAAAAGAAGAAAAAGAGAAAAACAAGAAAACAAAGAATAAAGAAAGAAAAGACAAAAAGGAAAAAAAAAAGGAGAAACGCTTGTCTGGAAAAAGGACGATGCAAAACAGCAGAGGCGTTTTGGGATTTGCAGAGAAATTTGACAGAGAAAAGCAGTGAGAGGAATTGGTTTTGGGATGGGATCACCCAGCACGCACATTGTCAGATCACCTTCACCATTTGCAATCATCATCCATTGATTCATGGGCGCTCTAAAAAATTTTTTCTTCATCACGCATATGAAGGGGAGGAATTCTCCCCTTACCTCTAACTGATCCATCATTCACCTTTAACAATTCTCCATGGCCTTCATCACCCATAATCTTCTTCGTCTGAGGCCTCTATAATCTTGGGGTGGCACCTCCGTTCTTTAGACACAGCATCTTCATCATCACCTTTCACTATCATCAACACACGACTCCTACCCATGCAATTCCACCATCTTCATCAACACTCACCACTACCAAATCAATATTCATTGGCTACTCTCTCACACACACACACCCGTAACCACCCAAAAACATTTCCCATCCTCTTCCAATTCCTACCTCCGAAAAAACCATCTTCCAACCCAAAACTTCATGGCCTATCCTTACCAGGTTCAATCAAAAAACCAAATTCTCACAATCAAAATCACTACTCACTCAACAGAATCACTCTCTCCAAGATCGTTTTCTTCGACATAGCAAAATGGGATTCTCCCCACTGATTCTTCCATCATCCATCATTCACCTCTTACACTACCCTCACTTCCTATATTCACATACACACACGCTACTGCCCATCAACTCAATAGAATCACCCTCTCCGAAACCAATTCCTCCATCACGCCCAACCACAAGAACAGACAACCCCCTTTTTTGCAAGTCACCACCTCCTCCATCATAGAATACAAAAGCAGAGAACCAAAACAAAACAGAGAAGAACCGATCACGCACAGATTCTCCCCTCCATCTTTTTCAACACCCGAAAAATGTAGAAGAATCCAATCACTTCCTAACCTCTATTGTTTTCCCGTCATTCACAGACCACAACTCTACCCTTCCTATACCAATCCTTCTCCCAAACCCTTACTATTCATCATCGTTCCATCAAACAAAAATAAAAGGAGACTCGCCTCTTTCGATCCCTCCATTCTCTGTCAACATCAAACCATCTCCACCATCTTCAACAAAACTTTATCCCTTACCGTAACCATTGAAACCAATAACCCAAGACTTAAATCAATTTTGGTGGCAAGTGCTGCGGTTGAGATTCGGCGAGACTCGGAGAAGTGCGTCAGCGCCTTTCTATGGTCCTGTAAGGAAATAAGAAACAAAGCAAAATGGGGAAGAGAAATGAATGGCGCCGTCTGCTTCGCCGAAATGGGGATGATAACCCCCGCCTCTGGGTCACGTCGGATCAGAGGGAGATGAGACTTTGACCGATTGTCGAGGGCCGCGTCGGCGGTGGCAATCCTGGTTCATAGCTTCGGGCTCGCTCAGGCGGCAAAGACGTGGCTCAATAAGAAGGGATAACCGTGCACGAAGAGGATAGGAAGAAGAGAGAGCTTGACGCGGCGACCGACAGGATCTGCAGCGGCAACCGGCGCACTGACGGCGTTTTGGGGCTGCAGCGGGCAGCGGCCAGTGAGGAGGACGGCAGCGACTGGTACGGTGGCGGTCGATTCGGCGGAGGTAGCGGCGTCCTCGCGCAAGGGAAGCAGACCTTTCTTTCCCTGTTGATTTCGTTCGAAAGAGGAGAAGATTCTAGGTCTGGGGCACGAGTAACACAAATGGGGGAATTATTTTTATGAAAGAAGAAGAAAAGCTTTTCAGCACAAGGCCTACGAGAATGGTCGCACGTGTGCTTAAACCTTTAAAATAAATTTTTTAATTATTTTTATGAAAGAAGAAGAAAAGGTTTTGAGCACAAGGCCTACTCGAATGGTCGCATGTGTGCTTAAACCTTTAAAATAAATTTTATTATTTTTGAAAGAAAGAAACTGTTGAGTGCTAGGCTGATGCGGACGATCGCACGAGCACTCAAAAGCCATTTTTCATTTTTATAATTTTATCATTTTTATATTATTCTTTTCTGCACTTTCTTTCTCACCTTATTCTCTTTCAAATCTCAGTCCTTTGCAAATAACCCTTCATGGGTGAAAGTCAGGTATTACTATTCCAACAATGAAATTTCTACTTCAGACATCAAAGCCACGCTTTTCACTCACCTTTTATGTGCTTTTGCCTTCATAAAGCCCACCACCTACAACATCTTCATCAACTCTTTCGAGGAGCATAAGTTCTTCACCTTCACCAACACGGTCAAGCTCCAAAACCCATCTGTTTCGACGCTTTTATCCATCTGGGGTGGTAGGTGGGACGTCCATGCCTTGTGTTCAATTCCTTGTTTGGGACGTTTTTCATTGCTTTGTCATTTATTTACTAATTTTCCGTGTGGGGCCCACTTAGTGGGAAGAGAGAAAGAAGAATTGGGAAAAGTATATGTTGGCATTAAATGAAGAAAGAGGTTTTTTTGAAGGAAGGCAACATTTTTAGTTGCTGGAGAGAGAGAGAGAAATAAAGTAAATTATGGGATGTTGCTTTTAAAGAGGAGAGAGAAAACGTCTTATAGTTTGGTGTTTAATGGTGGGGCTTACGGTGATTAATAAAGAGAGAAGAATACAAGAAAGAAGAGAATGGTGCATGAATTGGTGGTAGAAAGAGAAAAAAAATTTGGGTTTAATGAAAGAAGAACAAACTCTACGTAAAGGTAAGATTTTTGCATGCAAGAAAAGTGAAGTGAGAGAAGAAAGAAGCCAAATTCTTCTTCTTCGTGCACAATCCAAGAGCGCCGGAAAAATAGGGCACGAAGGGTGACTCCTGGGCTGAGTAATGGGCCCTGAGGCTAGGGATGACAACGGGTCGGGTCGGGCACGAATAGTGCCTACCCGTAATCCGACCCGATAAAAAAAAATCCACCCGCTATCCGACCCACTACCCACACGAATACCCGCTTAAAAAATATCCACGGGTATTTTAAAACTCGCGGATATCCACGGATACCCGCAAATATTTAAAAAAATATATTCTTATAAATTATTAAAATAAAATTACAAAAAAATATATAAAATATAATATAAATTAAATTAAATATAAATTAAAATGATATTTTTGTTAGGGTTGAATTGGTCTGAGGGTCAGTCGTTTCTTTGCTTTGTTCTCTTTTGATCTTCAATCCTTCTTGAGAATGTCATCCACTCCGATGAGTTGTTGATGTGCAGAAGACACTCCGACGCTCAAGATATAAAAAAGGTCTAAATAAATTTTATTAGGATAGAAGAGGAAGATTGTACCTAGACATCAATTGTATATTTATAGAACCTCTGGCAGACAAGCCCATTGATTAACCATTAGTGCAATATATTTTTAGGCGATCAAACTCAATAATCAATAATTAATACCGTATATTTTGTAAAAAGTAAGACAATCTGACCTATTAATTAGTGCAATATATTTTTAGGCAATCAAACCCAATAATCAATAATCAATACAGTATATTTTGTAAAGAGTAAGGTAATCTGACCTATTAATACCTGTTAATTGTCCATAAATGACAATTAATTTTGTATACTTCATATATTACAATTTTAATTAAATTTAACCTTGTAAAATATAAATTAATGTTAATTTTAATTAAATTTAACTTAATAAAATAAATATTAAATTTTTATTTTTATTTTTTGCGGGTAGCGGATATTCGCGGGTACGGATAGTATAATACCCGCACTTGACCCGTTTATAAGCGGGTATTAAAATACCCGCTATCCGCGAGTTTCGGGTAGTAAATATCCGTGGGCATCAACTATCCATCGCAGATTTTATCCACGGATATCCGAGGGCGCGAATTTTTGTGCCATCCCTACTTGAGGCCATTTTTCTTGAACGTTTGTGTCAATTTCCGAAAATGACATGTGTAAAGGGGGGACATGTGTCTCAAAATACAGAGACAGGTGTATGTTGAGAACAATGGATGATTCCATGGGTTACAAGTTCATAAAGAGTTACATCAAAAGCTTTGGAAATGGAGTTGTTTCATGTTACAATGCAAGTTTTATGGTGAACCAGTTCACCGTCGCGTTCACCACTTGGGTTAATTTTGACGATGTTGAAGTCAGTTGAGAGGTAAGCATCACTGTTACAGTCTGAGGGAGCAGAAGAGGTGGTGGCTCCTTCACTGGAGGATTTGAAGATAGTGGAATAAAGGCGAGAACCCAAGAAAGAAGTGGTTGGTGGTGTGCAAAGTCTGAGAGTGGTGACACTGTTGAGGCGAAGAGGAGAGAGAAGAGAGAGAAGAGAGAGAAAAGAGAGAGAAGAAAGAAAAAGTTGCGTGTTACAAGAAAAGCAGAGGAGAGAGTGGAAAAAGTGCTCCACGTAGACAAAGTTAACGTTGTTATGTACTGTCAATTTAACGGAGAGGACTTCATTCATACAATTTTAACCAACTTTAGGACCTATTAGCTTCATTTTTTAAATCGGGTACAAAACAAAAATTCAGTCCCTCACTTAGAGACGAAATAAGCATTTAAGTCAAAATTAAACATTATCTATAGTCATACATAGTTTATATAAAATTATTGTCAAAACGGAAACGAATTTAGCCATTATCCATATACATATATTCATTTATCATATATAGACGCAATAAACATGCATTTTGATGTGTTTATTTAATAGGATAAATCATTCCATTTGTCCTATTTTTTAGGAAAATCTCCAACCAGTCCCTTATTTTAATACCTCTTAATTTGTTTCTATTTTAAAAAATTTGATGCAATCAGGTCATTTTGATTAATATACTTCACTAACATCGTTAAAAGGTGCTACGAGTTAGTTCGTGATTTTTTTAAAAAATATTTTTTAACTTTTTTAATTATTTTTTAAAATATAAATTTGTCACATGTCAAACTAACACTGTGTCACGTGACAATGATAATGATGTAGTAGTTACAATGCTACATGTCATTCTCATGTTAGGTATCATTACTTTAATATCAATTTAATCCTAATTTTTAGAAAGTAGACAATTTTTTCTCTCTCAATTAAAATGAAATTTAATTTTTGTATAAATGTTATAATAATATTTTTATTCAAATTAATATTTTTAATAATATTAAGTTTATTTATATTTATATTTTATATTGAATTCTATTTAAAATTGTTTTCAAATTTTAAATTTATCTGTTTTAAATTGTTATAAAATTATTTTAAAAATTTACATTTCAATTTGTAAAATTGCTATTTTAAAACTAACTCAAACATTTGTAAATTATTTACTTTTACACATTTTAAAATATAGAATTATTTAAATGAATTGAAAATGTTGAGAAATTTATTTTATTTTATGAAATGCAATTAATAAACTAGTTTAATGTATTTGTTAGTTGAAATTAATTTTGAATTTTTTTTATTAAATTACATTCAATAAATAACTTTAAAATAATTTTAAATAAAATTCAATTTAAAATATAAATATTAATAAACTTAATCTTATTAAAATATTTAATAAAAAGTTAATTTTAATAAAAATATTTGTTTAACAGTTGTATAAAAATGAAATTTTGTTTTAATTTGAAAAGTGACAAAATTGTTTAATTTTAAAATAAATTGGAATTGAATTAAGATAAAATAAAAATATAAAAATCAAATTGAAACTAAGATAATGATACTGGTAGTGACATGTGACATTGTTATTGTCACATCCATTGTCACTAACAATTTTTTATTTTAAAAATTAAAAAAAAAATATTTAAAAAAATTATAAACTGATACATGATACTTATGAAGGATGTTAATGAAATACTAATAGAAATGACCTAATTGCATTAAAATTTTTAAAATAAAATTCAAATTGAGATGATCATTTTGTGAGGAATGAATGAAATTATTTAAGTACATATAAGGAAAATCACATTAGCATGAGATACTATTTCCTAATTATTGAAACTGATTTCCCTAAATCCTAAAATTAATTATTTAATCAGTTATAAAATCTTGATTATAGTCTATCAAAACGTATTTATAATGTTGATATATATATATATATATATATATATATATATATATATATATTCATGATAGTAAAATTACAAAATAAAATAACTTAAACTTAAACTAGTTTTTTTATTTTAAATTTATTAAGTATTTAATTTTAAAAAATAGTTACTAAATACTAAAATGGTGGATGATACTGTGAAAGGAGAAACTTATCTAATGATTAACTATGTAAGCATAAATAAATAGAAGAAGTTTGAACTTCCATTATTTTTGTGGTTGATATAGGCTACATATAGATTACCATGTTACGCAATCAATTTGAGAGACAATTTGTCAGATTTGAGAGAAATAAGTTATCATACACATCAATATTGCATTATGAAACAAAGTTGGAATACAAGACTTTTGGTAACATGGCAAAGAACTTGCAAGTACTTCTATAAATATAATATCTCACTTTAGGTTATAATAATTCCACTGGACCACATAGTTGGCAAAGCAGTACCCACACATGCACAATGAAAGGATATATAAATATTCTCAGACAAACACAACTTTATCCCAAAGGAGATTATGGTTGGCATATCAACTTTATGCACTGCCAAGATCAACTTAAGAGCACCAAAAGGCCTGAAAACAAGAATCAGAAGCATCTGTGAAGGTTTTTCCTCTCTCAAAACTTAAAACTGTATAAATCAATTGAGCATATTCATAGTAAAAATTAAGTTTGATTAAGCTATACAAGAGATATACTGTACAAAGATAACAGAAAAAGAGGTGTGCATACATTGAAGAAGCAAAAGGGTCTCTTGCAAGGCTTCTTTGCGTTCTTGAGCTTCCTCAGAATTTCGTCTTGAGAGCATATGTTACCTGCAGGTGAGGCCAAGAACACAGTCCTTCTTACTGGGGGAGACCACAGGCCACTTTGCTCATACACAAAATCAAACTGAGTGGCATCAAAGAATTTCCCCATAAGCCTCTCAGAGAAGGACTTTGAGACAATTTGAATGGTTGGAGTGGATGTGGAGGAGGAGGGAGATTGATCAGAAGAGGCTAATTCAGACTCAGACATTGAAAGTTGTTGCTCTGGGAAAGAAGAACAACACACAAAGAGGATGGTTCTATCTCAATGTTCATTCATAAAGAGAGGAAGGGGAATATAGCAAATCATGGTGGGGACTGAGGGGTCAAGAGTGGGTACCGTCATTGGATTTTCCTATTTGGTTTCAGGTTCTTACGTGCATTGGCAAGGGGGACCCCAAGGCCAAAAAAAAAATATGAATTTTGATATTTTATCAATTTTTTTAATAATTTTTTGATAATAAGTTAACTTAAATTTATTTTTAGAAAAATATTTGAAACGGATGAATCATAAATTCATCGTATATACGTTATAAAAAATTAATAAAAAAATTGATAAAAAGACTTTTTTAAAAAAAAAGTATATCCTTAAAAAATCAAGGAAAAGGCATGCAAGTGACACTTTCCATGGAAAGTTATCACATGTTTATTCTACTTCACATTAAGTATATACTAGGTATCTGGTGTTTCATGCCAATTTAGATCAATTTTAGCTTTTGTCGGCATTCAAAAACTAATTTCAATTGATTTGGTGGAAGTGTACGGCTAGGTTGTTGGGGCCAAATGTTAGGCCAGAGTTATTACCCATCACATGTGATGGTCATTAGTGATTTAATCTTAATTAAGGTAAATAGGTACTTCTCATTTACTAAAACTTTATTAAATAGCAATTAAAAAATAATTAATCATTATAGTGTGATTAATTTATAAATAAAAAATTATTAAAGTTTGTTTTTATTATGAATAAAACATTATAATTGATTTGTAAATTAGAATATAAGGTGGCTTCTAACATTAATTATTAAGGAATTAGTATATAGATTAATGTTTATTAATAAATTAAAAACTAATTTATACAAAAATTTAATATTTTATACATCAGTTATTAAGGTTTTAGTTACTAAAGAATTAATGTTTAAATTAGTCTTAATATAAACATTAGTTACTAAGGATTTTTTTTATAGTAATTGTAAAGATCCAATTTTTTTATAGGTCTTGTTAAATTAATAGAAGGTATATAAAGAAAATCCAATGGATGTAATCTAGTTAGGGTGTGAAAAAATAAATTCAATATACATATGCTTGTGATTATGATGTGTTAGTAAAACTGAGATAATGTCACACTTTATATACTTAAAACACATAATAATTAAGAATGACATGAATTGGATTTTTTAATATTCAATTTAGATATAAAAAAATAGATTGGATTTATAATTTAGGTTTAATAATTTAGAGTATCCCTATTTTTGTAGGATTTTCTGAATTAAGTCCTCGTATTGTAAAATCTCTCAATTAAGTCCCTGAATGTGAAAAATTGGATTAATTAAGGGCTTGTCGTTAATTTGGGTGGACAACATTAAAATTGAGTGTGCATGGCAGGGTGACATTATCAAGTTTTATTGACGTGGCACACATGGGTAGGTGAGCTGGCTTTCTTTTATTTACATATTTAAAAAACTTCAATGAAAATCAAAACGCAACATTTTTATTTCATTGCGATCTGTTCGTCTTACATAGGGAGGCAATGTAAGACCTTCCATAAGGAACAACCTTCATTCAAGGGAGCTAGACCAAAGTTGACTCAGGCTGACCTTCGATCGAGAACTAATAAGGAGGATCTTCGACTATGGCCAACTCAAGCTGATCTTCAGCTAAGGCTGACTAAGGCCGATTTTCAAATGTGGCTGACTAAATTGACATTTGGTTGTCGTCAACTTATGTCAATCTTCAACTTAGTCCTTAGCCGCCTTGGCTCGACTTGCACACACATTGATTTTGGATTTTCAAAATAAAAAAATAAGATCCAATTTAAATCCAATCTAAATCCAATTAAGTGGATTAAGATTTGAATTTTCAAAATCCAAAAGATGACCCAATCCAAATCGAATTAAGTGGATTGGATTTAAAATCCAAAATTATGGAGTTGGATTTGGGATAAATTCATTTAAATGAACTTACAACAATATGGATTTGGACTATTATAGATTGAACTCAAATTTTGAATCCTTTGAACACCCTTAATATTAATAAGGTGTTGGTTTGCCATCCTACATTGTTTGTCATTGTAGAATATTTAAAACACATACATTGGTTAAGAACAAATCTATAAGTTTTTCTTTTCACCTTTATCCATCAAGAACCAACCATAAGCACCTAAGTAACCAATTTTTAGTCATTTAACACATTCAATCAACCTTAATTATGTAATCAATAACACTCTAAAAAGCATAAATCTTTACGATGAACCTTTAGGAAATTGAACTAAGCACTCAACCAACTCCATGCATCTCATCCAACGTTAGTATGCAACATAACCTATCCTTTGATACATCCAAAACTAATTTCAAAAACAAAAACACCATGACCTTACCTTAAGCATTGCTTCCAAAAAATTCCTCCAAGAAGGCTTCAATATTCCCTTAAGAACATGATTTTTTTCCATCCATCTCCAACCATATATATCTTCATACCATCCATGCATCAATTAATTGTAGCATATCTTAACCATTTAAATCATCACGAACCTATTCCAAAATAGGCATGCACATCTTCAAAGGGAAGCTAGAATTGAATGTGAACGGCTACAAAAAAAGGAAGAGGAATCACGACAACATCTTGAGGAGGCTCTTCACCAATAGGAGCAATTGTTGAAGGCTAACGACAAGCTGCAATAATGGATGAAAGATAACAAAAACATTAGAGATTGAGATTTTCAACGTATCAACAAAGAGTAAGAGGAAGGACACCTTTTTTTTAGGGAAATCATGGATGAATTGGTGCCACCACACTTTATGGTCCCTAAATTTTTCCCATCTTCTGGAAACACTGACCCGAAGAACCACTTAAAGGCTTGCTGAGCTCAAATATTGATCTTTTGACGAACGAGTGCAATCTGGTGTAAGATGTTTGTTAAAACTTTGACAAGCATCGCCTTGAAGTAGTTCAACAAGATACCCAATGTTGTGATTACTTCATTCTTGATTTTCTCCCAAATTCATTCCGGAGAGGTTTTGTTGTTAAATGATCCAAACCACCATAGATGACTAATATGTTTCATGTGAAGCAGAGATCGAATGAGACTTTGAAGTAGTTTCTAAACAAGTTTTTTGACAAAAGCACGGGACTCGCTGACCCAAATCAAGAAATGTTGGTAGAGTTAAGAAAAAAATTGTCTAGAGAGTAAATTATCTAAGCAACCCAGGTTTTGAAGTTTAACAAATATCATTAAACAAAATATTGCTGGTAGGAAAGTCGTGTAAAATAGTAGCGTCTACTAAAGAAGCACTTTATAACGTCTCAAGGCAAGAGTTGAAGTAATGCTTTATAGATCAAACTATTTAAATAAATTAGAAAATCATAAACAATGTCTAAGAAAAAGTGTCTCTCATTAATATCTCTCAATAGACTACATGACCAAAAGGAACATCATTGCCCAGATGGAGGTGGTGGAGGTTGTTGTGGTTGGGTTTTTAGTGCAGGTGGAAGGGTTATCTTTTTGGTGAGGGTGTTTAAGGGTGTTGAATGTTTGTTGAGAGGGGTTGGATGAGGTAGTTGTGGTGTTTTGTTGGATTGGTTCATCGATGTAGAGAGCTTCTTGAATAGTTGTTTGGCGATGTCTTCAAAAATATGATACCAATGATAACTTCAAAAACCTTCTGAGGAAGATTTTATATTTCTTCCCAATGTTTTCGAGTATAGACGACCTTTTGTGCCTTGTTACAAGTGGCTTCTTCATTTTTACCACTTCTTTAGGTTGTCAACACTGAGATATTATTCTTGATTTTGTGTCACAAATACGTTGTGTTGATAGGGGGAGCTAAATCCACCTTATATATCTTGGTTTTTGATGATGAACAAAATAATGGTTTTATGGTTTCTTACTCAACAAAATGGCATAACAATTGCTTTATCTTTATTATGTTTGTGCTTGATATATGAATTCATTATTGGTAAATGAATCATGCTTTAAACAGATTGAATATATCATTTCTGGTTAAAACAATCGATTAAACACTATAATCTGTTGGATTTCACCAGATCACCTTGTATGCTTAACAGGAGCAAACTACTCTATAGTAATCAATTACATAAGTTGTCTAATAGGTTAAAATAGAAAGCAATGTCATAATATGTTTCATAAGTGTGGTAATCTGTTTAAAATGAAAATTGGATAGACAATTTGCTTAAGTATAGGATTAATCGATTACATAAGTTGTTTAATTGGTTAAATCAGTTTACTTTGTCTAATCCTTTGCATTTAATAGCCTGATTTGTTATAACTGTCAATTAAATCTATAACTGGCTTATATGCTTGTATAATCGATTACATGTTCAGGATAATTTGTTAAAATAGAAGCAAAACAGCGAAAGCAGAAGGAAAAGCTTAATAGATTACATAAAAAGCTTAATCGATTATAATGCGTCAGGATTCAGAAAATCCTATAAATACGCGTCTTGAGTTCTGTTTCAAAACAACAATTGATATCATTTTCAAATACTAACGTTTACTTTGAGTTTTGAATACATGAGCGTTCAAGAAGAGATCTTGGAGAATCAAAAGCTTCATTGGTTGCTTATACATCAAGATTCTTTCAAGAAAAATGGGCTAAAGCTGTTCTGATTTGATCTACACTAGGGGAGTGTATCTTGAAGATCAGGTTCTTCATTGACAATCTTTGTATTATGTTCCTATGTGGGTTTGTCAAGGGTTTAAGAGCTGTGAGTGCTCTTATATTAAGAGATTTAGGATTGTTCATCTCTTGGGTAGCTATATTGATTTTGAGTGTGGTGAGAAGTGCACTGAGAATGGTATCTCTATATTTCTGTAAACTCAATCACATATAGTGGATTCCCTTCAACTTAGGTTGATGAAGGAGGACTGAATGTAGGCTTGGGATTACCCGAACCAGTATAGATTGTCTATGTTGATCTTTCTCTATCTCTTCTCTCTTGTTGATTCATCATTTTTGTTTATTGATTTCAAGAAAGCCAAAGATTTCACAAAGATTTTTAAAGAATAATTTTTAAGGCTTAATCCAATTCACCCCCTATTGGCTTGAGATATAAGGCAATTATTTTCTTACAATTGACATCAGAGCTGGAATTTGAAAATTACTTGAATTTTAATCGATTACTCCCACAGCTTAATCGGTTAAATCAATCATGATGGCCAATATATATTGTTGATATAGGGAGTTATACCTACCCTACATATATATGTTTTTTATAATGAACAAGAAAATGGTTTTATAGTTTCTTGCACAACAAATGACATAACAATTTCTTTATTCATATTGTGTTTGTGCTTGATATATGTATTCATTATTGGTTGATAAATCATGCTTAAAAAAGATTGAACATTTCATTTCTAGAAGAAATAATCGATTAAGCAATATGTATAATCTGTTAGATTTCTCCAGATCACTTGTATGTTTAACAGGGACAAATAGTTGTGTAATAGTCGATTATATAAGTTGTATAATCGATTAAAACTCGTTGTTATGCCAATATATGTTATATTAATGTATTAATCTATTTAGAAGGGAAATTGATTTGAAAATTTGCTTAAGTGTTGACATAACCGATTACATAAGTTTCATAATCGGTTAAATATGTTTCATATGTCGAAATCAATTTCATTTAAAGCCTTAATTGTTTCTAACGGTCAAATGAATTTATTACTGGCTAATGAGAATTGTATAATCGATTGCATGCGCTGTATAATCTGTTAAATCAAAACAGAAGAAAATCTGTTAAAGCAGAAGAAAAAACTTAACAGATTACATAAATTTCGTAATTAATTAAAATGCGTCAAGATTTAGAAAATCCTATAAATAATTGTCTTGCACGTTGTTTCGAAATAATTCAATCGTAATCAATTTCATAATTAACTGTTTCATTGAGTTTTGATTACATGAGCGTCTAAGAAGAGTCTTGAATAATCAAGGATCAAATTTGGGTTTTACACATCAAGATTCTAACATATCGAAGCATATTATTAAGTACTAAAACTTTAGAATAAGGTATTTGGTTTTCCTTATCCGTTAGAATCTTAAACAACTCAAAAGAATCTAAAACCTCTTTCTTAGCTCAAGAAATTCTATTTGTTCCTACAAAACATCGAATCATGGTAAGGATATGCGGTCAAAACCACTGATCAACAGAGAACTTAAAAGAAGACTCAAACGATTCATGCGATAGAACCAATATCGCATGCATTGAAAAACAGAGGAAACAAAAGAAAATATTAGAAATTAACTTACTCTTTTACAAAAATTGATCGGATAAGATTAAAGATCTTGCTACTATGATTACTCAGGCACTCCCTTATCTTCAAACAAATGACCCAGATATTAGAAATAAAAAAAAATGATAGAAAACTCTTAAAAAATAAGTTCTTAGAGAAATAAAATGTTTTTAGAGAATAAACTAGTTAACTGAAATTCTATTTATACATTTTTTATTTTAATATTAAAATAAGCAAGTATCATTATTTAAAACATCTACAAATTTTAATACTTTATTTTTAAGTTCTTTTATATATGTTTAATGTTAATTAAAATAATATATATATATATATATATTATGTTAACAGATAGCCTTCAAACTAATCATGCAAAATAATTTTTAGTATTCACTTTTATTTTCTATTTATTTTATTTAATTTCATCATTTTCTTCTTCTAAAATATACAATTATTAAGGAATATGTGAACTATTAATCTACTTTTCTAAATTTAGGATGTAAATTTTTTAAAAAACAATTTTATGAACTGAATGAGCCATTCCTAAATTGTAGGAGTAAAAGTAATATTTAAATTAAAGTGGACTAAAATATCACTTTTAAATTTGGACTACTAAAATATATTTCAATTTTTGGGATTAAAAATTATCTTTTTTTTCAATTTTAGGGACATAAAATTAATTTTAAATTTAAGAACTAAAATAAAATTTCTAAATTAAAGAAATTAAAAAGATATTTAAGAAAAAAATAAAAAAGTTCTTTGAATCATCGTTTTAGTATTGTGTCAGCCCCGAAAATGACATGTAGAAGGGAGAGACAGATGTCTCAAAATAAGAAAGTCGTGCGTTTTATATAAATAGAAAAGTTTATGAGATGTCTCATTTTCTTCAGAATTTGCATCTCTCTAAAACACAAGCTTTTACCTTTTCTCCTCCTTCTCTCTAAAATTCTCTTCCTTCTCTCTACAAATTCTCATCTTATTCTTCATCTGGTCTACAAACAGATTGTGAGTAAGCCATCCTAGTGTCAAGGACTTCCATTCTCACCGATCAAACTTGTGTTTTGAGTGGGTAAGTTTCATTTCTTGAGTTTTTGTAAAATCTGGAAAATTCTGTCACATGCAAGTCAGCCTTGCTGGTTACATGTGTGCTTCAATCTTCTCTTCCCCTTTCCAACTCCATTTAGGTTCGTTAGGTGGCCTTTTCTCACTAATCGGTGAACTATAGGTGTTCTTGGGATTCTCTGGTGAGAAAGCAAATTCTGGAAAAGATAAGCGTTGTTCATTTCAAACTAAGAGGTAAGAGAGGCTAGTTAATTTAATTACTTGGTTGTGATGTATGAAAATGTTGTTTAATGATATTACATGTATGTGAAATTGATTGATTTGGTATTCGGTGTTGTTGGTAGGGAATATTGATGTTGTGTGTGGTGATTGTATTTCTGTATGATTTTGATTTAGTGGCCGAGTGAAATTGAAAGGAAGTATGGTAGTGAAAATGAGGGGTTTAGAGACTCGTTGGAATCCTTAAGACACTCATAATTGCAATAAAACTAGTAAATTTGGTTCTCGGTCATTGAGTTCTTGATTTTGCAGACTTGATCCTCAAATTTGTGAATGAAACTCTTTTTAATGATGTTAGAAAGATTTAGGTACTCTTAATTAATGTATAAGAATGTGTGATATAAGTTTGGAGGATTAGAAGTTGAGTGAATGTAGAAAAGTTGGTAAGAATGGGTGTCGACTGAGTTCTACTATTGTGGATTCTCAGTTTATGATCGATCGATCTTATGCTAATATTCAGTGAATATAGCGTTCGACTTATTCTTAGTCTTCAGTCTTAACCGCATTTGGGTTGTCACGAGCCTTATCTCTTTATGACCGCTCGGTCATGTTCAGTCTTAGAAGTGCTCAATCATGGACTAACACTTGGTCTTAGAAATGCTCGGTCATGGACTAACACTCGGTCTTAGAAGTGCTCGATCATAGACTAGTACTCGGTCTTAGAAGTGCTCGGTCATGGACTAACACTTGGTCTTAAAAGTGCTTGGTCATGGACTAGCACTCGGTCTCAGAAGTACTTGGTCTTGTACTAGCACTAGGTCTCTTCATATTACGTAGTGTTGTACATGTATTGAATCTAAGGGTGTTCGGCCTAAGATGATAATGTTCGGTATAATCTACTAGTGGTTGGCATTAACCAATAAGTGTTCGGCCTAACTCAATAGTATTCAGATGAAGTCAATAGTGTTCGGTTTAAGTTCAAGTGTTCGGCTCATGCGTGAGTCTTAATCTCTAAATGACCTTTCGGTCATATTCACTTATAAGGAGTGTTCTCCCTTTCGGTCTCGTCCATATACTATGTTGCTCTATTCCTTTCGGCCTTGTTCAATGATGGGAGTGATTTTACTGTTTGTGTGATTTTATTTAAAGATGTTATGAATGAGGAAGTATTATGGTATTAAGGTATGGTGTGATAATTGTAATGAAATGTGAAAGTATGATGTGACAATTATAATATGGATCTGAAAGAGAATTCCAAGAAGGAATGTATCAGTGATTGGTTGTAATGTGGTAAAAGTATGAATAGGGGAAGCTTAGTATTGGCGTTCATCTTGACATTCTAATGGTCACTGAGTTTCAAGTAGAGAATGATGATGCATGTGGTGAGAATAGCAGGAGGCCCTAGCCTGTGCGGTATGTATTACCTTGACCTAAGGTGAGGTATAATGGGCTAACCTCGTGTGACAGCTCAAGGGTTTTCCATGCTACGATAATCATGATGATTTTTCCAGGTTACCACCCACGAATGCACTAACGACCATAGCTCATATTCATACTAGTCCGGACAGTCAGAGTAAAGTTGTCGGTTATAACATGATTGTGTATGATTGTATTATATGTTAGTCTGAATTGTATGTTATCTTGGTTAATTAAATTACGTCAGCTTACCTTTATTTTCCTGTCATGTCATGTTGTTCCATTCGATCGTCCTTGTCCTTGCAATGATCACCCTGTGGGTGTGAGCAGAGCGTGAAGATATTCTGGAGTAGGTGCTGGAAGAAGATGAATGTTTATGTTAAGGTGAGACCGTTCAGTCTTGTATTCATTTTGTATTAGTGTAATACCATTTAGTTTAATACATTGTTTGTATGACCATTCGATTTGTAGTTGTAATTGTATCAATATAGGTTTTCTAGCAAAGTTTTAAATTTATGGTTATTTTAGGATAATTGTAAATTAATTTTTTTTCTTTGTAACTGTTCCATTGTATTATAAATGTAAGGACTCTTAAATATAATTTATAGTTATATTTTTGGGATGTTACATGTTGCATATATTATTAGTTTAGAAAAAAAAAATAATTTCAGTTTGGAAAATTAATAAAGAAAATCTATATTTAAAAAATAGAAAACATATTTAATAAAAAAAGAATTTTAAGAAAAAAAACCTGGAAAGAAAGTATCAATTGATTAAGAAAAATAATACAAAGTGATATTTTTTATTTTAATAATTATTATAATAATAATAATAATTTATTTTTTTATTATCATAAAGGAAAAAAAAAGAAAAGGTGAATACAAATAAACAGGACGGCATGTGTTCCACTCACTAATGTCTCAAAATTTTTTTAATTTGTATGATCCGTTTGTCCATTTCACTTATTAACATAGAATCCTTTAACTTAAATAAGCAATTGGTGATACTCTTAATGTAACTATAACAATAAACATTACTATAAATAGTAATACACCTTAAAATAGATTAAAATTATTATTTTTTAAATTAATTTTTTCTTAACTCGAATGGTTTGGTAATGAAATTAAACAAAATAAAACTGATTATCTATCATCCTTAAATATAACCAGTAAAAATACCAACACTATTTACTTGTGTGTCTAATGTTTTATATATTATTTTAATTTAGCAATTTAAAGTTTAATATTTATTTAAACAAAATGTATCTGTTTAATAAAATAAAACCCACAAAATCGTTTTATTAAATAAAAGTAAAATGTAATTGTTCTGTTGCCGGGACTTGAACCCGGGTCTTTCGAGTGAGAGCCGAATATCCTGACCAACTAGACTACAACGAATAACTGCTATTTAATGGAAGACATTAAATAAAACTTTCATAAGTTTGAATAGCAAATTAAAATCTAATGCAAAAGTTTCCTTCCCTCCTTTATTTCAATTTTTGGCCTCTGAACCAAGAAACACGAAAGAGACCAAGCAGACGAAGAAGAACCGAAACCCTAGCAAGGAGTGAAAGAGTAAAGTTAGTGCGAAGATGAGGGATGAAGAAATCGAGAAACTCCGTGGTGTGGTGCGCGACTGCGTGAGCAAACACCTCTATTCCTCTGCCATCTTCTTCGCCGATAAAGTCGCCGCCTTCACCGCCGACCCCGCCGACATCTACATGCAGGCGCAGGCGCTCTTCCTTGGCCGCCACTACCGACGTGCCTTCCACCTCCTCAATGCCTCCAAAATCGTTCTCAGCGACCTCCGATTCCGCTACCTCGCCGCCAAGTGTCTCGTATTGTCCTCAATCTTTCTTCCATTTCGTTTTTTTATTTATTTCATTGATTGAAAAAATAAATGAGTTTATTAAGAATAGACCGTCAATTTAGTTCTTTAAGTATTAGTCACTGTCAAATGTAATTCTGAAATAATAAAATAGTATGTATAATCTCAAACAAATACCTCTCCTTTTAGTCTATAAGCTCTTATTTGGTACTTGCATTCAAGTCTACTTTAATGAATTTTCGATACTTATAAAAAATGCTTAACTAGTTTTTAATATTTGGTTATTTTTCTTTTTTGTATAATTTTCATACTTTAAGGGCATTTTAGGAGATAGTATAATACTGTAGGGATGATGTTGAATGTTTTATAATTTTGTTAATTTTTATTGGTGTTTGTAAATGACTCCGTGGTGGAACTGAAGGAGGAATTGAAGGAGTGGGATCAGTGCCTGTCGATGCTAGGTGAGGCTAAAGTAGATGATGAGGGAAATGTTTCTGATACCAAGGACTCGAATGTCATGTACTTAGATAAAGATTGTGAGGATCGTGAAATCAATGTGAGTTCCATTTTTTTAACTTGTAACTTTTCTATTTTTCTATTTTTCTAACAGAAAATAGTACATTTAAGGTTTTTACATTATTAACCAGTCATAGATTGTAGGATTATTATTTTTTTTAATAAATGACTACTTCTCAAGTCACAACCTAGTTTGCCAAACATCTAATTCTGGATTTAAATTTGGAATTACTTCTGGTGCTTTGATATGGTGTATTAGTATAGTAGTATAGAAGTGAAGTTCTTGGAATGTGGAAAAGATGGTAGATGATACATTTTTGGAACATCTTGTTAGAAACGGGAACGTCTGCCGTTGTTTTTTTCATTGTTTCAGTTATCTGAATACATTTTATTATGCTATTACAGATATCTTCTGCAATATGCTTCTTAAGAGGAAAAGCATACGAGGCTCTAGAAAACCGTGCCCAGGCTAGACTATGGTGAGCGTATGAGCATATTTGGGGCATTTTGATTGTTACATTCTAACTTCTAGATAAGTAGAAAAGAGATGATTTTAGGGTTAGTTTGGATAAACTCCTCAATAGGTTCACACGAAAGAAGAAAATAAGATGTAAAGTGAACAAAATATCTTCCACAAGTTAAAATCAATTTATTAAATCAGCTATTGGAGTAGTCATTTTTAAAAATGTTTAAATGCACAAGTTGAATTTAAGTTTTGATAGAACTTTGATTCATTTTATCTTTTTATTCTATTCTCCTATAAATACTTATCAATAACTTTATTAACACTGGTCCTTTTTCTACATTTATTACAAGGAAATGTAGTTGCTTGCTGCTCTACTTGTTTGAAGAGTTACAATAGTATGATCTGTGCGTGCCATTTGATAATAAGAACTCATTTGTCCTGCTGTGTTTGTTTTTGTTAAAGGTATAAAGCTGCTATAAAAGCGGATCCTTTATGTTATGAGGTATGCATTTATATTCTACTTACTGTCTTTGGTAAGTTCATTACTAGTATCTTCTAATGCCAGGATCACTTGGTTGGGAAAATTGCTTGTGAATTACTGATTTGGAGGGGGGCCGGGGGTGGTTTCAGCACCATCTGATAGAACACCCACCCTCCTTGGGCCAATTAGGCACCAATCTATTGCTGAAAAAATAATACTTGTATACCTTAGACTTCTATAACAACTTTTACTAAAGAAACTGGGTTTATTTTTCTTATCACAGTTTCTGTAAAGGAGAAGTGAACAATGCTGATTGTAGCCAGTAGCCCTCGGGCATTATAATGCTCTAATTTATTATTTCCATCTTTGGAGAAGCTGTCGTTTCTAGCATACATTCTTGGATAATTTTTCGTGTACACTAGTTAACAGTTATCTGTTTTTTCCTTGTTGTATGGCAATAATTATGTCAGGCTTTGGAATGTCTTATTGAGAATCACATGCTTACATGCCAGGAAGGTAGAAGTTTTCACTGATCCCTTGGAGATTTTTAAACTTGATCTTAATATATATACATCTCTTTCCTCTCTTTTATGGTGAATTTCAGAAGCAAATTTGATATCGTCATTGCAATTTGGTAGTGAGGATGGATGGCTTTCTTCATTTTATTCTTGTTTGATAAAGAAGGTAATGCAGGTGACGAGTACAATTTGCGTATATCTAAATGTTTTGTACTTCTGAAAGGTAATCCCTTATTTGTCATGCAGTATGACAAAGAAAATGTTGTAGAAGCCAAGTTTATTGAACTTGAGAATGAAAGCTGTAAAAGTGACCAATCTGATACTTCTTTCTTCCGCACACTGAAATCCAATACTGATCTATTGGCATGCAAAGCTGAATACTACCATCAATGTGGTGAATATCAGAAATGTTTTGACTTAACATATGTGTAAGTGGGGGATATACTGTGGAGACTAAAGTGAGATATGAATACCACTTTGGCCTTTTGCGCATTCATGGTCACAATCATTTCTTCTTTTTGTCTTCCTGAATTACCTTAACTTATTCTGTTACAGTTTGCTTGAGAGGGATCTTTTCCATCTGAAGTGTACGTTAGTACATCTGGCAGCTGCTGTTGAACTTGGGCATTCAAATGAACTCTATTTGATGGCGTGCAATTTGGTGAAGGATTATCCTCAGATGTAACATTTCTTCCATGATGCTGATTGCCTTCTAATGATTTGCTGCATTAAGAGTCGTTCTTTATTTGGTCTTTTCCTTAACATATGTAGCTGACTATGTAAAACAATTAAATCTCATTATGTTGGTTTAGGGCTTTATCATGGTTTGCTGTTGGTTGCTACTACTATTGTATCAAGAAGTATGATCAATCCCGTCGTTATTTTAGGTAAGAATATCTTACTTTCATAATTAGACATGATTAACTTTGAAACATTGAATAATTTATCATCATAGGAACATGATGCTTCGTTTTTTTCCTTGTTGATTATGTTTTGAATCTTATTTACTTGAGAAAATATGCTAAAAGGCTGTTATACTTTGTTATGTTTCATTGCATAAGGTAATTTGTTATATTTGACATTTGATGCAGTTCTCTATTTGTTTTATTAGCAAGTGTTATGCCTTTGCAGCGGAGGATATGTTATGTTTAATGTCATGTTATCAACTCAGCTGTACAGAAATGCATATATAACTGGTCTTGGGCTGGATTGATTGAATTGTTTTTGGTGGCTTGTTAAGTTTGAGTTGATCTTATGTATCTTTGTCCTGAGTTAGATTGCTTGACAGTTTCTCAGTCATCTTCTTAAAGGTGGCTTTTCTAATCTGAATTTTCTGCAAGAATTTTTATTATCAAGGGTTCATTACTTACTTTTGCCGCCGATTGTTTGTGAACATCAGTATCAAAAGTTACCAAAGAGTTTCATTGTGTACCTTACAGCAAGGCAACTAGTCTAGATGGAACATTCCCCCCTGCATGGATAGGCTATGGGAATGCTTATGCTGCTCAAGAAGAGGGTGATCAGGCTATGTCAGCGTACCGCACCGCAGCTAGATTGTTTCCTGGGTAAGATTTTGTTTTTTCCTGTTAAATATTCCTGCTACCCCAGCTGAGTGATTTTCTTTTGTTAATTTCTTCAGTAATAATGTCAGACAAGAATAACTGTTGCTGAGAAATCTAGTACCCTTTATAAGATCTGTTTTGGGTTCTTGCAAAAGGAATCAAAAGATAGAAAATGGAAAAAGAACAATGAAGTGTTTTCTTATCATGTTTCTGTTTAATAAAGATTATCTTTTGTTGTGTAGCTTTTGCAAGATCTGTTTTGGGTTCTTGCAAAAGGAATCAAAAGATAGAAAATGGAAAAAGAACAATGAAGTGTTTTTGCTATACCTAGTATGTCATAGGCATTAGCCCACATTATGATTTCTGAGAGCTGTATTGTCAATTACTCAAATTTATATATTTATAATATACATCATTTGGGTGTAGGAACACTGTTTTTCAATCTAGAACCTTCAACTTGGTATCAGAGTAGGTACAATCCTGCACAACTGTTGTCCCTTCAGTCAATGTGCCAACCCTGTCAAAAACTGCTGTTGTATTGTCAGAAACCACTGCCATCATCGCAGAAACCCTATTTTTTCTTGCCAACTTTAGGGTTGGTGCGCCTCATCAAGTGCAACCTTACCCAAGTCGTTTCACATCCAAATTATGGCCCGTGTGCAGATATTGCATTCTGTTTTGTCATGCACATTCAACTCATGCGCCAGTTTGTTCGTCGTGACGTCACCACATCTCTTCCAAAGGTCTTGTTACAATTGTATTGTGCTTGCATGGTTGGCTTGTATGTGAACTCTTCTCGTCAAATTAAAATAAGATAGGTTCCAAAATGTTGGAAGTGTTAGAATGTGAGTCATTTTAGTTGGGTAAACGTGTTTGGTCTTCCTTCCCAAAGCAAACTTAAAAAAGATGTAAACTTTTACCACCATTCATTAAGATATTTGTGGGCCAAGTTGTATTACATCACGATGCTCTTTAGTACTGTTGGAACAACTGGCTGTAGAAGGGAGGGGTTGAATAGAGCCTTAGACTTTTCCGTTGATGACTAGACCGTCTAGCAAACAAGCAGCAACACAAAAATAACACCACAAACTTATACTGGTCACCCAAACTCACGGACTATGTCTAGTTGTCCCTTAAGACAATTGCTTAGAGGTTCCACTAATCAAATAAATGATTACATGAGGATACAAACCATTCCTGGTTACACAAGCCACTCCTGGTTATCACATCTTAATCTCTCCTTGAGTCTATGACCTAACAAACAACAAAAGAAAGTAACTCCCATAGATAGAACAGTTTAAGTTCACAAGGAAACTTCACGAGGTGAAGAGTGAAAGAGGTTTCACTCACTCACAAAAATTCTAAAGAACACTAGAAGGTCAAATAGAACTTGTGTATTTCTTGTTGAGTCCTCTGTTTTTCTTCTTCATCTTGATGCCTTCTTATAGAACTTCAAAAATGACCTTTGGTTCAACAAATTTGTTATGATTTGATTTTGGTTGAAGAAGATTGTCAATTATTTTGATTTAGACTTGTATTCCTTGAATTGCACTGACTGGAAGCTTGATATTGAAGGTCTTGATATAAGGAAACCTTTTACTTTGAAAAGGAAACAATTCAAAAACATATGGATATAGAAATAATAAGATTTAAAAACAGTTTAATGCATATCGTGTTTCATTTTGTTTCCCTTATGAGTTTCTAATGTGAATGTTGTAAGGTTATACACTTTCTCTATAAAAGCTCTTTCCAATTACAAAATATATAAAATTTCTAAAACTGTTTTTGATTTAATCTTTCAAAATGTTTCTTTTACAACTTTGATATAAAAACGTGTGTATATGTGTGTGTGTATGAGTATATATATATATATATATATATATATATATATATATATATATATAACCACTCTTATCAGATGTCATACATTATGAACTTTGTCTGAGGTGTCTCATCCAATGAACATGAACATGAAGGACAAACGAATTATGTAGTCAGACTAACTGCAGAACTATGTGGTCGTTCACTTCTGCTTCAGCATTTTCTTCCTAGTGTCATCATGCCAAGCCAAGACACTCACTTGTGACTCCTTATGCACGTTAGCCTTTAGATGCCACTGTTCAACAGTGTCTTGTATCTTCTGTTCAAGCTCTGGCCGGACATTGTCTTGTAATCTGCATAACCACCTTCTATAAGGCAAACTCTGGTTCTTAAAAGAAGAAGGTGGCAACATGTTGGGCAAATACTGTTGTGTAGGGCTTAAGAAGGTCAAATTGTTTGTACTGCAGTAGCAGCTTCCTCTGTTGGATGACTGAGAGGTTGAGGCCATCTCTGAGTCTTTAAACTACTTTTCTCTCCAAGCTCGAAGAGCTTCATCTTCAGAAAGAGTCCTCTGAAAGTCTTCTTCTTCACCATAGACTTATCTCTAGTTTTGCGGTCTGGGCATGGGGTCAGACTTAGACAGTTGATTGGATCTGACTATTACAGAAGGTATTTTAACTACCTTTAGTTTCTTTCAGCTCAATGCTAGTAGTCTCGAACACACTCAATCCAGAAACACTTTGAACACTGTCTGAAGTGTGATCCTCATGCAGAAAGGAGCTGCTATAATCTGGTCTTTGGTGAACTTCTGCACAATGATGCTGCCAATTCCTTCTGCCATGTCCTAGAGGGGTAGAGGGTAGCAAGGCTTAGAACTTCTGCATGGTAGACCATATCTGTGCAGTCTGTAAAATGTAAATCTGAACATAAATATATTTAGTTACAAATTTGGAAAACTAGCAACCATGTTTTGGTGATTGCAACCTAAAAATGTTGCATATTTTTGCTTTGGAAGCTTTGAGCTTTTTGTTGCTGCAAATGGAGTGCTAAAGGAAGTTTAATTTTACCTTTGCAAGATTGCAACGTTTTTACTTTTCGTTGCTTATAATCTTCTATGAATCAGGATATAATTCCAACCACTTTCCTTAACACAAATGCTCACCCACCAAATCACAAGGCAGTTCACAATTTCAAATTTCAAAGTTGTGAATCTTACAATAGGTTGCCTGTAGGGACCCCTTTTGTTTGTTTAGCAGCTTCTACATGAATTTCTCTTATTATTTTTTCTCTATAAATTGTTCTTTTACAGGTTGAATCTTGATGTTCTCTTATTCCAGGTGTCACTTACCAACCCTTTACATTGGAATGGAATGCATGCGGACCCACAGCTATAAGCTTGCTGAGCAGGTATATTCTATAAAGTTTGTTTCATTCAAGGAAAGGAAGGCTCTAGTTTTTTTAGGGGAAGGGTGGGGGATTGCAGGAGGTTAAGGATTCAATGGCTCGTGCTATCCCTGTTAATTGTATAAAATGTAGAGTTCAAACAAGGACTACTTTTTATCACTGACTACCTAAAAAACAATTAATGTTCCTCTATTGTTTCAGTTTTTTATTCAGGCCAAATCAACTTGCCCCTCAGATCCACTTGTGTATAATGAACTTGGAGTTGTTGCCTATCATATGAAGGAGTAAGGATACCTATATGCTTATGCTTATTTCAGTTACTTAATCTCATGTTCGCATTAACTTGGAAGAAGTCCGTTCCCTTCATTGCTATTCAGATGATCCTATATGAAAGCGAAAGCCTGTTTGTGAAGAATCTGACCACAATGCAGTTTAATTCAAAATCTATATTAATTTTCCTATGATTGAACATGTGTTGAATACAGATTGATATGACATTGTGGAAGTAT